>BPTQ01000001.1:304431529-304513185 GCA_019973895.1 Chrysanthemum seticuspe | reverse complement strand
ACTTTCTGTGAAGAAGTTCAAACTTTGTACTTTGCACAACACGTGTACTGACTCAAAACTGCCTTCTAGTTCAGCTATTCGATGGCCTGGTTGAGACGAGTTTTAGAACTTACCAGGTTACATAGAGCCCAAGTTGAAAGGTGCGAAAGGTTTTGCATGGTGCGGGAAGGTCCCGCTATGAAACCACGGAAAAGATCGTTCAAATTCGTGATAGACTTAGAACTGCAAGGAGCCGACAGAAAAGTTATGCGGATGTTAGACGCAAGGATTTGGAATTTCAAGTGGGCGACAAAGTTATGTTGAAAGTATCGCCCTGGAAGGGCGTGGTACGTTTTGGAAAGCGTGGAAAGTTGAACCCGAGATACATTGGACCATTCAAGATTTTGAGCAGAGTTGGTCCGGTAGCTTATCGACTTGATCTTCCGTCAAAACTCAGTCATGTGCACAACACGTTTCATGTTTCAAACTTGAAGAAGTGTCTTTCAGACGAATCGCTCGTTATTCCATTGGACGAAGTTCAAATTGACGACAAACTCAACTTTGTGGAAGAACCTGTAGAAATCATGGACCGCGAGGTCAAGCAGTTGAAACAGAGTCGTATTCCTATTGTGAAAGTTCGTTGGAATTCTCGACGAGGTCCTGAGTTTACTTGGGAACGGGAAGACCAGATGCGACGCAAGTATCCTCATCTTTTCGCCGACACCGTTACACCTAACAACGATTGAATTCAGGGACTGAATTCCTTTTTGGATGGGCGAATGTGACAACCCGTACTTTCAGGTCATTTCTCGACACCGATCATGTCTCATTATTTTAACATTTTTAGTAAACTTGGTTTACTTGTTTCAAATTCGCGTAACCTTGGAAGTTTAGCGGCGAATTCATGATCATGACATCACGTACATTTCATATGGACTATGATTAGTCTACATTTCATTGACATCATGTGCATCTCATTAATACATTCACGACATTTCATTTCATATTCAACGCGTAATTTTTATTTAATAATTTTTATCGCGTGAGTTTTTATTTTGATTATTTAACCCGTTACTTTCAAAAATGATCCCGAGGTATTTTTAAACTTACATTTAGTTTATAAAAACTATATTTTTAGTTTTCCTAGTGTTTCAAATTTATTTGGTATAATAATCGTTAAAGTTTAATTATTACGTCGTTTTCTTAAAAATTATACGATAATTATTTTATCACCAAAATTTCACAAGGAATGTATTTTAACAATTTTTATTATCTTATTACATTCTATATTGACCTATTAAAAACTCACTTGTACCAAAAATTTCTATTTACCTTTACTTGTACATTTTCTACACCAATACTTACACTTTTGGTCAAATAATTACACAAATTATATTTATACAAGTTAAAGAAAAAAAAAAAAAAAAAATATATATATCTTGGAGAACATGATCCATGAAAATCCGGCCACTTAGGGGGGGTGTATGTTAGTTGGTGATTTTTCTTTGATTGCATTAAACTTGTACACTTACTTCAAGTCTATATTCATTTTTCATTCAAGTACTTTTTCACATAGTAGCAAAGATTATTTTTTTCTCTCCTTTGTGTCTTCTTCATCAAACCGACCACCTTCAAGGTGTATCAAGGGATCAAAAACTTTTCAAGTTCAAGTGTTAATTACAATCTAGTGTATACTCTATATAAGGTTTTGAAATAAAAACCAAGAGTATTTAGGATAATCCTTGTTACTTTCACCTCATCACTATCACTTGTAAGCTTGTTTTTTATCATTTTCATGTTTCCTTTTCATTTTCATATGTTTCTTTTCATTTTTGGAGCTTATATGCATGATATGTGATTTATACCATTTATTTCATGATTTATTGAGTTATATAAATATATTGGTCATCCTATAAATATTCCCATGGTATTCTTTGGTCTTGATGGTGATTAGGAACCCATGACACCCTGAGAAGGTGTATGGTAGGATTAGATTAGCTTTGGAGTTGATTTGAAGGGATTAGAATAGGTTTTGTCCGAGAAAAACTATTTTCGATAACTATATTTTGATGTTCTGTCCTTAATTCGGATTTCTGGAAAAACCAACAGTTGGTACGACATTTTGGCCTTGATATTTAGAAAATATACTTTAAAACGAATCCGTGGCCTTTTGAACGGATAAAAACGGAGTTATAACGAAGCCGTGGTGAATTTTTAAAGTTTGACGACGAAATGTTTATTTTTCTGAAAATCTCAGCTTGCTGTTTTTACATATTTCGGGTCAAAAACGAGCCTTAAGCTTCACAAATTATTTCGACTTATCAAAAATATATTAGTTTACTTCGATACGAAGCTAAGGACATATTTTACGTAGAAAACGGATTTGAAACGACAAATATATGCACGTTTTTATAAAGTTGCCGTAACTATTATTTTCTGAAAAATTATATTATTTCTACGATTCAAGTATTTCATTAGCTGTAAGGGCTATGTTTGCGGCAGTTTTTAACTATGATGCAAAACTTTTTGGAACAAATTGTCTTCTAGTAAAATCAAGTTTACCGGCCATATTTTTCAAAACAAAAAGCCGTTTGTCAAGCGGAGTCATAGTAAATTATTTACGGATGTTCAAACATTGGCCGAAACTCATTTTCTGCACACAATTAGCAAAAACCACCATCTTTAGCCTTTGATATCTTTATGATCGAGACCTTTTGGACGAAAACTCCTGAACTGAAACTTCAAGATATCGATACAAACTTTCCAAAACCGTCGAGTTCGTTCTCTAACGATCGACGTACACCATTTTACGACTACTTTTCCGGAGCCATTTTTGTTGATTTCATGATTTTTCCGACGACATTGTTTTGCGACGAAAAGTGGTAATTTCACCAAAAATCATTATAAAACCATTGTAGGATGACATTTTGACGTAAAAACATGTAAAGTCATTTTTGAAGGGTCTAGACGTCAAACGAGTATTTTTCGTCGACGAGTAATATTTTCAAAACCCGTAAATGGTATAAATAACATACGTAGTGCATGCATAACATTACATTGCAACTCATGACATATCATATCATTCGTAATAGGTCCCGGTTGACGCATCACATTATACCTCAGTGTACTCACTTTTGCCGTTATTCCAGTTTATCCAAGTGAGTTTTCATAGCCCCGTTTTACATGCTTTCGATTATTTTCAAACCCACGGGGGAGAATACATTGCAATACATTTTTTTTGTACGATACCAAGTATGTTAAATTCAATTACATTGCTTAAGTTACCACATTTGCCAATTTGAAAGTCCCCATTACTTGAACATGAACCGTTAATCTTTGAAGCGAGGATGAGTGGATAGATCTATCGAGGGTGACGCCTCCATCCGGGTTGGTGAATCCCAATCAGGCAAACGGATGCATTTCATTTGATCACGTTACGGAGTTGTCTGGCAAACACTCTGCAGGGGCATACATTATTGAACAGTCTAGTTTCGGGGTCATGGGCTTAGAGCAATTGTAACATTATTTTTTTACGTGACTGGATTGTCATGCATAGTCTATACTTGCGTAGTCGTATAAAACATTTACATAAACCTATGATTTCTCACCAACATTATTGTTGACCGTTTTTAGCAATGTATTTTCAGGTAACTGAGGCATTCATCATGACATGGTTTAGGGACCTACATTTTGAGTCGCGGCGTCGACTTACATTATGTACATTATGGTACTTTATTTCAAAACATCGTTTGGATTTGTAACATGGATGTATTTTAGCAAACTTTGTAAACCTTTTGGGACCGATGTTGTACTCTGATTGTTTTTATGAAATATCCAACGATGTGTTTTTAAAACGACACTTTAGGTCGTTCAATATAACTGTGATGTGGTGCTATGACAGTCAATCCCCAGGAATTCCATTCCGCTGCAAAACAGGTAAATTGGGGGTGTGACAATTCCAGATTCGGAAACCTTTAGAATTATCACAATATCCAATAAAGACTCCAATGTCATCTTTGGCTTTGAGCTTGCCAAAGTCATCACGATCATTATTCGGATAGCAAAGAGATCCAAATACATGAAAGTGTTTGGGATTCGGTTTTCTGTTGTGGACAAGCTCGAAAGGTGTTTTGTTGTGGCGTTTTGTAATCATAGACCGGTTTTGAGTATAGCATGCAGTAGATACAGCTTCTGCCCATAAGTAATCTGGAAGTTTAGCATTGATTAACATTGTTCTTGCAGCTTCCACTAACGTTTGGTTTCGTCTTTCAACAACTCCGTTTTGTTCTGGTGTGTGTGCAATAGATGACTGATGCTGAATTCCCACTTTCTCATAAAATTCACGAAGAGTTTGGTTAACAAATTCAGTGCCTCTGTCTGTTCTGATTTGTCGAACGGTGTTTTGTAGCTGAACTTGTATTTTCGTGAGAAAGGTGATGATCATCTGTGGAGCTTGATCTTTGCTTCGAAGACAGTAGACCCAAGTCCAGCGTGAATAGTCATCAACAATTACTAAGATGTAGTGTTTGCCATTGATCGTTTGCACGCGCATCGGGCCACAAAAATCCATGTGAAGAAGATGAAGCACATGCTGAGAGCTGTGTTCCACCTTTGAAGGAAAATGAGCACGAGTGCTTTTGCCTTGTTCACAAGCTGAGCAAAGGTGATCTTTAGAATACCGAAATTGTGGGAGTCCTTCAACTAGTTTGTGTCGAGCGAGGTTGGTGATGGTTTGAAAGTTTAGATGTGAGAGACGACGGTGCCATAGCCATGATTTTGTTGATGTTGCCTTTGAAAGTAAGCAAATGGGAGATGAAGCAACCATGTCTTGCATAGAGATAGTGTAAAGACTGGAATTACGCGAGCCAGACATAAGGTCATTTCCTTGTAGATCACGAATGAAATAAGATTTCTCCCTGAAAGCAACCTCCAAATCTCCATCACAGAACTGACCTACTGAAAACAGATTGTGACCGAGGCCTTCCACATAATAAACTCTGCTAATTTCGATGTTCCCATTGATATAGTCTCCGTAGCCCATGATAGCTGCGAAGTGATCATTCCCGAATCTGACAGTGCCAATGAACTTTGCAATAAAGTTTGATAACAGTTTAAGGCTGCCTGTCATGTGTCGGGAACATCCGCTATCAACAATCCAGAGAATGATCTGTATCACCTGCATTACACACAGACGACACAGATGGAATAGAAGTATATGTGGAACCCGAAATGTTAGAGGGTTCTGGAGCAGTTATAGTAGACATACACACATCAATAGCTTTAGGTATCCATTTAAATCCTAGTGTGTTATATATCCATTTCTGCCATCTCCAACTAGTATTTGCTTTAGTCTTAGTGAATGCACTAGGTGGTACTACATTCCTAGGAGGTGAAACTGGAGCTACAGGGACATCAATGCGATTCTTAGAATCTAAAGAGGGCGGTCTACCAAGCACAGACTTAGAAAGATTAGTGGGCCTAGAGGTATTCCGGTTCTTAGGATTCCTTAAACGAGAGATGATAGCTTTAGCAACACATTTATCATGACAATCAGAATTCATACTTTTACGACAAATAACACAAGGTGCATCAGACTGAATATCAAAGGTGCTTAAAGGTTTAGCATTCGTTACATCACTATTTTTATTACATTTTCCAGACGCAATATCTATAGTGGAAGCAACATGAGTCTTATTCATAGTCCTAGGGTGTTCTTCTACTTTAGCATTCTTTATTGATCTTTTCTTAGGTCGCAACTTCCTATTCTTCGATGTAGTGCTCCTAGGCTGTGAAGTGCGGACGTTTGGAAAAGACGCAACTATTCCTGTTTCAGTAGAAGGAAGCACGTTAGCAACTTGTGATTTGGTAGTAGTGATTCTAGGTTCACGATTACTAAGTGTTACTGGGGCTATTCTCTTAATAACGGTAGGCGGAAGTTGTTTATACTTTCCTAACATTTCTCGTAACTTGAAGATAGTGTGAATCAGATCTTGATTTTCAAACCGAATATTTCCAGCAAAATGCATAACTTCTTTAGTGTGTGCAAGATAATGATCAAGTTCATTTGATGCTTCATCACGAGTCTTTTTGAGTAAATCAAATATGACACCATATTCCTTTTTAACTTTTACAAGTTCTTGTTCATATTTTGAGATTTGACACTTAAAAGACACGTTTTGATCATCCAGTTGCTCAATTTTAGGATCAGAAGATTTTGCACGCAACTGGGCGATTTTGTGTTGAAAAGCAAGTTGTTGATCGTGAATATCTTTTTGACACCAATTAAGACGACGTATTGAATTTGAAAGTTCGTTTGACAATCGTTTATTTTCAACTTTTAAGGACTCGATCTGAAGCACATTATCAGTGTTCTCAACATTTACCACAGAATCAACAGTATCAGCAGAGATATAATCAAATGCATATGACAAAGAATTCAATAGCACAATATTATGGACATCAGCACAGATGACATCTTCCAAGAGTCGATCAACATCTTTTCGCAACATTTTCTTTTTACGTTTAGTATTAGAAATAGATGTTTCTGTTTTCTCGTAAATGACCTTCATCAATCCAAGTTCCTTATGAAAGTCCCTTTCCCAAGACAATGCACAACTTTTCAAATTTTTAACATTTGGTAAAAGATTTTTCTGAAAAATATCTCTTTGTTCTCGCGCTAGAGGCGATTGAAAGTGTTGAACTTTGATTTCAGAATGATATTCTATCTCATGTTCTAAAGTTTTGAGGTCAGCCATGAAAAGGTCAAAATATCTAAGAATTTTACGATTTTTAGGTTTTGAGTTTACTTCACTGATGGAAGGTAAAGGACCATAAGTTTGTGCATAATCTGGTTTGGGATTAACATTAGAAGGCTCAGTCATTTTTATGATAATCCTTGGTGTGTTAGAAGAATCCGTTGGTGTGACGAAAGTGACCGCTTTTGAATAGTTAAAAGGTTTGTTGTAAACAATATTTTCTAATTTTGATCGACTCTCGTCTTCTGCATCTAATTCCTCTTGACGATGATATTCAACATAAATCATAACAGAATTATCAATTTTATATTCTGCACTGGAAACTTCAGGACTTGGTTTGAATGCTTTGGTTGAAAGCTTAGGTTTGTAATCAGCAAGATTTGGTCCATAGCCATTTGGATTAGGTTTTAAAGTAAACTCTTCAATGGCTGTGACCGACTCGCCATGTTTGTAAACAACAGTTTTAAACTCTTTAAGTTTGTTTTGCAAGCCGATAATTTCTTCAAGATGATCATCTATTCGTTTCGTTGAATGCTTTTTGTATGCAGAGAACTGGTTTTGACAAGTTAACAACTCAGCCTTTACTTTTTGATTTTCCAAGGTGAGAGCGTTAATTTGCTTTTTATGTTCATGTTTCAGTTGTTCTATTTCAGACAACAAAGCATTCTTCGAAGCGGCTAGATCACGCATCTGTCTCTCTAAATATTGTTAATTTTGATGAGATTTTGTAAAGGCTGCTTCAAAACCTTTTTCATGTTTTTCTTGAGTTTTGAAAAAGTTGAGTTACTTTTTTAAACATTCAAAATCCTTGGTTAACAGTGCATTTTTACTTTTCAAGTCCTGATTAATTGCACGACATTCTTACACTATGGTTTGTTGGTCTTGTATTAAACGAGCAAAATCTGTATGAGGCAAAAGTTCGACGTGTTCAACGTGAGTCACAACATGATCATTACTGAGATCCTCAAGTATAACCACGGAGTCAATTTGATTATCAAGGGAAACCATTTGGTCATCTTGATCGTCAAATATAACTACGGGGTCTAGTTGAAAATCGTCGGAATGAGATGTGGACGACTCATTTTGAACATTCTGAGCCTTGCCGGATTCAGATGTTGGCGGAGATATTAGATCAGAGATGAATATGGTTTGTTCGGGTACTTGAGACAAGCCATCAGTGTCATACACTGGGCCTGTGTCACTCATGCATATTAGCCATCAACATAACAGCTGCATTGGCCTGCAAATCCTCCATATCATCATCTGAGTCTGCATTTTCCATAAAGCTCTGTTCTTTGTCTGTGAGAGTTCCACCAGCTTCATCCTTAAGAGCCAAGAGAAGAGCCTCTTTGTGATAAGCACTGCCCCTTGTCCTCGGCTTTGGGCATGCATTAGCCAGGTGTCCTTTCTCATTGCAGTTGTAGCATCGAAGACCATTCAACCCATTCTGAGCATTTCCCTGTTCCACCACTTGAGCTCTATTGTTATTCCTACCCACAACATTAAACCCTTGACCACCGCTCATCTGACGACCATAACCACGATTCTGAACTTCAACTCGTCCATTGTTCACAACAGCTTGATTTCATGTGTTAGATGAGGAATGAATACGATTGTTGGATTTGTTGGTATAACGGCTAAAAGCATTAGCAATCATAACAAATCCTTGTTGCAATGCTACGAACGGATTAGATTCCGCATTAGCTTCACTGACAAGTGCTTGAGCAGTGTTGTTGTTGTATGGAACCAATTGAGTTTGTTGAGATTGTTGCGGTGAAGGATCATATGGTTTGATTGTAGCAGTTGGTTGAGTTGTTGGTTGAGGAGGATAATTGTTTTGAGCATACAAGGCAAGTTGTTGATTTTCCGGATATGAAGGTGAAGCAATTTGAGCACGGGGAATCCTTTCTCTATCAACTTCCTTTTCATGAGGCTTCAAGTAATCATACAACAATCCGTATGTATAATGATGCATGTTCTTCGCTTGACGGAGAAAAATGACATACTTCTCCCATTCAGAACCAAGACTACTCAGGAACTTAGTATTAACGGCATGATGATAAGACTCGAGTGTCTCTCCAGGTTCAATCAGGAAGTGTTCATAAGCCAAGTAAATTTTGGATTCCATATCCTCCTGATTGAGTGCAGATCCTTCCATAAGAAGATGAATATGTTCCCACATCGCCTTTGCAGTCTTTTGAGCATCAACACTTCGAAGAATTGGGTTAGGTAATCCTAAGAGGATATATTGCATTGCAAGTTCATCAGCTTCATAGTGTAGAAGTTCTTCTGCATTCAGGTCTGCAACAGTAGCAATGTTTGATTGTTCATCTCTTGGTGGATTAGCATTCGGATCGGCGGGTACAATGACAGTAGGCATCTGAAATGGACCTTCCAAGATAACCTTCTTTAAGAACTTTCCATGTGGCTTCTTCAGATCAAAAAACCTAAAGAACCTTATCACCCATTGATCGTAGTTTCCTGGAGTGAGCATTGGAGGTCTATCAAGTGATCCAGCCTCATGAATTGATTGTTGGCTGCTTAAAGCTTCACACATCTTTGAAAACCAAGTGGGTTCCTTCATAGTGTTCCTTGATGGATGTTGATTGAATTCATTAATGTAGGGTTTGTTGGAATCACTCCTAAACAATATTTCAAGTATTTATATTTCATATGTAATAGGTAGCTTTATTATGGCCTTTACGTTTGTTTAAGGTCAAGCTTATGTAGAAGGCCCATAAGCTTGATCCAAGCCCAATAAGGAATAGGGAAGGAGAGGGAGTGTTGCCCTAGCTCCTTGCCTATATAAACTCTTGTAAACCCTCATTTGAGGGTTGGTTGTTCAAGTTATTCTCTTCACACATTCACCTACGCCTAACCGTGCTACTCTTATCGTGTATGTGTGCTTGTTTACTTGTTCAATCGCCTTATCTCTTTCTTATAACTTGTGTTTGTAAAACTAGTGACCTAACAGTGGTATCAATCGCCAAATATTTGGGTGTACTCGTTTGTTTTTGAAGTTTTGGTTTTGGGTCTTACGCGTAAAGATAACGCAATCTTTGGTTATCTTAAAAACTCGTTTTTTACACTTTTTAATCCAAGATTCTTGTACTTTCAATGTTTTGAGGTGTTAAAATAGTTGTTTTTGGCAAAAAGTTTCAAACTTTACGCGTGGATTTACGTTTTTAAGCTTGTTTTTGTTCGAGGGTGTCGTTCTACGCGTAACCCGTCTAGCAGTTTTGGTACATCAAATTTCACATTTTTGTGTTCTTTTGGTACTATTGAAGCTATTCAATAACAAAAAACTGGTTTAGAAACACATTTGGGCAGAATCAAAGTTACGAGTAATCCTACGCGTATCAAAACCCTAATATTACGCGTAAGATTTTCCTTGGTTTGATCTTCAATTTTCTGGTTTATTCCGTGTTTTCTTACTTGGATAAGTCTGAAAATACGTCGACTTTGGATATCTTTTGCACTGTGAAGTGTAAAAGATCATTTGGGCAAAAACCCTAAAATTACGCATAAGCATAAGCTTACGCGTAGAAATTCTACGCATAAGATTCACTTTACGCGTAAACTAAGGTCTACGCATAAGGTAATCCTACGCCTACGTTTCTACGCCTAACTTCTGTCTACGCATAACTTTAGTGTTTTACCTACTTACGCGTAAGCTAAAACCTACGCGTAACTCCTCATTGTTACGCGTAACTTTTGGTGTTTTTACGCATAAGTGCTACTTGGTTCTTGTCTTTTCTACGCCTAAGGACACTTCATCAACAAAGGTTCATTCGACTACAAAGATCCATTTTTACCACACAAGTTTATCATCATGTCTCAACCACCATACTCTAACTATTTCCCTCACACTTATAATCATCAACAACAACAACAATTAACTCCACAACATCAACAATGGAATCAACAACAAGCTATTTATCAACAACAATTTAATCAGCAACATACTCCACAACTTGGTGCAATTCCACAACCACAAATGGTTCAACCACCACCAAGTCTTCAAGCTCTACCCTACACAAACGATTTCAATCAACATCCATCAAGGAACACTATGAAGGAACCCACTTGGTTTGCAAAGATGTGTGAAGCTTTAAGCACCCAACAATCAATTCATGAAGCTGGATCACTTGATAGACCTCCAATGCTCACTCCAGGAAACTACGATCAATGGGTGATAAGGTTCTTTAGGTTTTGTGATCTAAAGAAGCCACATGGAAAGTTCTTAAAGAAGGTTATCTTGGAAGGTCCATTTGAGATGCCTACTGTCATTGTACCCGGAGATCCTACTGCTGTTCCACCAAGAGATGAACAAACCAACATTGCTACTGTTGCAGATTTAAATCCTACCGAACTTTTACACTATGAAGCTGATGAACTTGCAATGGAATACATCCTCTTAGGATTACCAAACCCAATTCTTCGTAGTGTTGATGCTCAAAATACTGCACAAAAAATGTGGGATCATATTCGTCTTCTTATGGAAGGATCTGTCCTCAATCAGGAGGATTTGGAATCCAAAATTTATTTGGCTTATGAACACTTCATGATTGAACCTGGAGAGACACTAGAGTCCTATCATCATCGATTTTCAGACATCATCAATGATTTAGATAAACACAACATCATCATGCCAAGAATTGCAGTGAATACTAAGTTCCTGAGTAGTCTTGGTCCAGAATGGGAGAAGTATGTCATTTTTCTCCGTCAAGCGAAGAATATGCATCATTCTACTTATGGATTGTTGTACGATTACTTGAAGCCTCATGAAAAGGAAGTTGATCGGGAAAGGATTCTCCGTGCTCAAATTGCGAAACAGTCACAACCGGACAATCAACAACTTGCCTTGTATGCTCAACAGAATTATCCCTCTCAACCAGCAACTCAACAAACTGCTTCAAACACACCTTCACAGTCACAACCTCAACAAAATCAATTGGTTCCATACAGCAACAATGCTCAAGCATATGTTAGTGAAGCGACTGAGGAAACAGATCCGTTCGAAGCATTGCAACAAGGATTTGTGATGATTGCTAATGCTTTTGGCCGTTACACCAACAAATCCAACAATCGTATTCGTTCCTCATCTAACACACGGACTCAAGCTGTTGTGAACAATGGACGTGTTGAAGTTCAGAATCGTGATTATGGTCGTCAGATGGGCGGTGGTCAAGGGTTTAATGCTGTGGGTAGGAATAACAACAGAGCTCAAGTGGTGGAACAGGGAAATGCTCAGAATCGGTTAAATGGTCTTAGATGCTACAACTGCAATGAAAAGGGACACCTTGCTAATGCATGCCCAAAGCCAAGGACTAGGGGCAGTGCTTACTTCAAAGAGGCTTTACTTTTGGCTCATAAGGATGAAGCTGGTGGATCTCTTACAGACAAAGAACAGAGCTTTATGGCAGATGCAGACTCAGATGATGATATGGAGGACTTGCAGGCTAATGCAGCTGTTATGTTGATGGCTAATATGCATGAGCTGCACATGAGTGATACAGGCCCAGTGTATGAAACTGATGGCTTGTCTCAGGTACCCGAACAAACCATCATCATATCTGAACTAATCTCTCCGCCAATATCTGAATCCGGCACGGATCAGACTGTTCAAAATGAGTCTTCTACATCTTTTTCTGATGATTTTCAAGTTAACCCTGTAGTTACATTTGACGATCAAGATGACCTTATGGTTTCCTTTGATAATCAAATTGACTCCGTGGTCGTACTTGAGGATCTAAAGAATGATCATGTTGAGACTCACGTTGAACAAGATGATCTGTTGCCTCATCCGGATTTTGCTCGGTTAATTCAAGACCATAAAATCAAAATGGAGGAATGTTATGCATTAAATCAGTCCTTAAAAAGTAAAAATGCACTGTTAACCAAGGATTTTGAATGCTTACAAATGCAACTCAACTTTTTCAAAACTCAAGAAAACCGTGAAAAAGGTTTTGAAGCCGCTTTCGCAAAATCTCATCAAAATGAAAAATATTTAGAGAGACAGATGCGTGATCTAGCCGCCTCGAAGAATGCTTTGTTGTCTGAATTAGAACAACTGAAACACGAACATAAAAAGCAAATTAACGCTCTCACCTTGGAAAATCAAAAAGCTAAGGCTGAGTTGTTAAATTGTCAAAAACAGTTCTCCACATACAAAAGGCATTCAACGAATCGGGTAGATGACCTTCTTGACGAAATTATCGGCTTGCAAAACAAACTTAAAGAGTTTAAAACTGTTGTTTACAAACATGGTGAATCAGTAACAGCTATTGAAAAGTTTAACTTAAAACCCAATCCAAAAGGATATGGAAAAAATCTAGCTGATTACAAACCAAAGCTTTCACTAAAAACATTCAAACCAACTCCTGAAGTTTCCAGTGCAGAATACAAAATTGATAATACTGTCATGAGTGTTGTTGAATATCATCGTCAAGAGGAATTAGATGCAGAAGATGAGAGTCGATCAAAATTAAAAAACGTTGTTTACAACAAACCTTTTAATTATAAAAACGCGGTCACTTTCGTCACACCAACGGATTCTTCTAACACACCAAGGGTTATCATCAAAACACCTGAGTCTTCTATTGTTAATCCCAAAACAGACTTTGCACAAATTTATGGTCCTTTACCTTCCATTAGTGAAGTAAACTCACAACCTGAAAATCGAAAAATTCTTCGATATTTTGACATTTTCATGGCTGACCTCAAAATTTTACAACATGAGATAGAATATCGATCTGAAATCAAAGTTGAACATTTTCAATCGCCTCTGGCGCGAGAACAAAGAGACATTTTTCAGAAAAATCTTTTACCTAATGTTAAAAACTTGAAAAGTTGTGCAATTGCCTGGGAAAAGGATTTTCATAAGGAACTTGGGGTAATGAAAAACGTTTTCGAGAAAACAGAAACATCTATTTCGAACACAAAACGCAAAAAGAAACTATTGAGAAAAGATGTTGATCGACTCTTGGAAGATGTTATCTGTGCTGATATCCATAATGTTTTGTTACTTCATGCCTTGCCATTTGCATCTGATTATATCTCTGCTGATATTGTTGAAACTGTTGTAACTGTTGAGAACACTGATAATGTGCTTCAGATCGAGTCTTTAAAAGCTGAAAATAAACGATTACACACGGAAATTTACAATGCAAAACGTCGTCTACATTGGTGTGAAAAAGATATTCACAACCATCAACTTAGTTTTCAAAAGAAAATCGCTCAGCTGAGTGAAAAATCTTCTGATCCTAAAATTGAGCAACTGGATGATCAAAACGTGTCTTTGAAAAGTCAAATCTCAAAATATGAACAAGAAATTTTAAACGTTAAACAGGAATATGGTGTCATATTTGATTTACTCAAAAAGACTCGACTTGAAGCATCAAACGAACTTGATCACTATCTTGCTCACACTAGAGATGTCATGAATTTTGCTGGATATATTCGTTCTGAAAATCAAGATCTGATTCACACCATCTCTAAGTTACGGGAAAAGTTAGGAATGTATGAACAACTTCCGCCTACTGTGATTAAGAGATTAGCACCAGTCACACTTAGTAATCGTGAACCTAGAATTCCCACTGCCATATCAAAAGTTGCTAATGTGTTTCCCTCTACTGAAACAGGAATAGTTGCATCTTTTCCAAACGTCAGCACTTCACAGCCTAGGAGCACTCAATCGAAGAATAGGAAGTTGCGACCTAAGAAAAGATCAATAAAGAATGCTAAAGTAGAAGAACACCCTAGGACTCTGAATAAAAATCATGTTGCTTCCACTATAGATGTTGCGTCTGGAAAATGTAATACAAATAGTGATGTAACGAATGCTAAACCGTTAAGTACTTTTGATATTCAGTCTGATGCACCTTGTGTTATTTGTCGAAAGAGTATGAATTCTGATTGGCATGACAAATGTGTTGCTAAAACTATAATCTCTCGATTACGGAATCCAAAGAATCGGAATACCTCTAGGCCCACTAATCATTCTAAGTCTGTGCTTGGTAAACCACCTTCTTTAGATTCTAAGGCAACCATTGCTATCACAGTAGCTCCCGCTTCACCTCCCAAGAATGTAGTACCACCTAGTGTTTTCACTAAGACTAAAGCAAAGAGTAGTTATAGATGGCAGAAATGGATATATAACACACTAGGATTTAAATGGATGCCTAAAATTGTCAATGTGTGTATGTCTAACGAACCTGCTTCGGAACCCTCTATTTCGGGTTCCACATCTACTTCTATTCCATCTGTGTCGTCTGTGTGTAATGCAGGTGATACAGATCATTCTCTGGATTGTTGATAGCGGATGTTCCCGACACATGACAGGCAACCTTAAACTGTTATCAAACTTTATTGCAAAGTTCATTGGCACTGTCAGATTCGGGAACGATCACTTCGCAGCCATCATGGGCTACGGATATTATGTTAATGGGAACATCGAAATCAGCAGGGTTTACTTTGTGGAAGGCCTCGGTCACAATCTGTTTTCAGTAGGTCAATTTTGTGATGGAGATTTGGAGGTTGCTTTCAGGGAGAAAACTTGTTTCATTCGTGATCTACAAGGAAATGACCTTATGTCTGGCTCGCGTAATTCTAGTCTCTACACTATCTCTATGCAAGACATGGTTGCTTCCTCTCCCATTTGCTTACTTTCAAAGGCAACATCTACAAAATCCTGGCTATGGCACCGTCGTCTCTCACATCTAAACTTTCAAACCATCACCAACCTTGCTCGACACAAACTAGTTGAAGGACTCCCACGATTCCGGTATTCAAAAGATCACGTTTGCTCAGCCTGTGAACAAGGGAAAAGCACTCGTGCTCATTTTCCTTCAAAGGTGGAACACAGCTCTCAGCATGTGCTTCATCTTCTTCACATGGATTTGTGTGGCCCGATGCGTGTGCAAACAATCAACGGCAAGCACTACATCTTTGTAATTGTTGATGACTACTCACGATGGACTTGGGTCTACTTCCTTCGTAGCAAAGACCAAGCTCCACAAATGATCATCACCTTTCTCACAAAAATACAGGTTCAGCTCCGCAACACCGTCCGAATAATCAGAACAGACAAAGGAACTGAATTTGTTAACAAAACCCTTCGTGATTTTTATGAGAAAGTGGGAATTCAGCATCAAACATCTATTGCACGTACACCTGAACAAAACGGAGTTGTTGAAAGACGAAACCGAACGTTAGTGGAAGCTGCAAGAACAATGTTACTCAATGCTAAACTTCCAGATTACTTATGGGCAGAAGCTGTATCTACTGCATGCTATACTCAAAACCGTTCTATGATCACAAAACGCCACAACAAAACACCTTTCGAGCTTGTCCACAACTATAAACCGAACCTCAAACACTTCATGTATTTGGATCCCTTTGCTATCCGAATAATGATGCCAAACCCGACGTTAGTGGAAGCTGCAAGAACAATGTTACTCAATGCTAAACTTCCAGATTACTTATGGGCAGAAGCTGTATCTACTGCATGCTATACTCAAAACCGTTCTATGATCACAAAACGCCACAACAAAACACCTTTCGAGCTTGTCCACAACTATAAACCGAACCTCAAACACTTTCATGTATTTGGATCCCTTTGCTATCCGAATAATGATCGTGATGATTTTGGAAAGCTCAAAGCCAAAGCTGATATTGGAGTCTTTATTGGATACTGTGACAATTCTAAAGGTTTCCGAGTCTGGAATCGTCGAACTAAGGAGGCAATGGAAACGATTCATGCTCATTTCGATGAACTCACGGAAATGGCTTCTGAGTATAACAGCTTAGAACCCGGTCACAACCGTTTAAACTTCCCTAAACCCCCATCATTAGCTGAAGAAAGCCCTCAGCTAACTCGTCAACAAATGGAACGGTTATTTGCTCCTCTGTTCTGTGACGATATTGATGAACGTGCTCCTGGTGTATCCGCTGTTTCCGCTGCACAACCTGATAATATTCCTATACCTGATACACCTGCTACAACAACTACTGTTGAAGATGCACCTACACCAGTTGACTCCAACACAACAGTTGAACACACCGCCTCCAACAATGATGAACCAGCTGATGATATTCTGAATGAAGTACCCCCACCTGCAGATTTTGATCCAAATGCGTTCTTCAACCTGTTTGCCAATGAGACTGCTGCACCAGATGTCGCGGAATCTTCAACAAACCATTTGAATCCTCAGAATCTGCACAATGTATACCAACATCAACCCTCTACACATAGATGGACAAAAGACCATCCTCTGGCGAACATTATTGGCAACCCGAATCAACCAGTCGTTACGAGACAACGTCTTCACACAGATGGTGAACATTGCATTTATGCTCTCACTGTCTGCCAATCTGAGCCTAAAAACATAAAAGATGCAATGACAAAAGACAACTGGATTGAATCCATGCAGGAAGAACACAACCAATTCAAACGTCTTGAAGTATGGGAACTGGTTGAAAGACCAACAGGGGTCTACGTCATTGGTCTAAAATGGATTTGGAAAAACAAATTGGATGCTGAAGGGAACGTCATCCGAAACAAGTCACATCTAGTTGCTAAGGGTTATCGTCAGGAAGAGGGAATAGACTTTGAAGAATCTTTTGCTCCGGTTGCTCGTCTTGAGGCTGTTCGGATATTTCTCGCGTTCGCTGCTCATATGAATATGACGGTCTATCAGATGGATGTCAAAACGGCGTTTCTCAATGGACAACTTAAAGAAACGGTCTATGTCAGCCAACCAGATAGATTCGTTGATCCTGAGTTCCCGAACCATGTTTACAAAGTGAACAAAGCTCTTTATGGCCTCAAACAAGCCCCTCGGGCATGGTACGATAAGCTATCATCTTTCCTCATTGCCAATAATTTCACCAAAGGCTCGGTTGATGATTTGTGCTAAACTAGTCAAGTCTAATCACACAAGCTGGCCACTTGTGAATGGCCAACCGTAACAGACTTAAAACAGCTTAAGCACAAATGCAATGAAGTCCTGGAGAATAGAATGAATTCCCGGGTCGTTTAGTCCCACGGAGACTCAATGGTGTGCAAACACTTGATCAGACGATAAAATGATCACTAAGGATAGTGATCGGAAAGGATTTTGATGGATAACTATACCTAAAGAAAAAGTTTATAAATAACAGCGACTTAAATACAAATTAAGAAGATTAAAAAGATAAAATATATTAAATAAACGCTATCACTATTTTTACAATGATGTTTTCTAAATTTATAAAATAAAATGACTTAAATAAACTATTTTATTTAAAACGTAAACTTAAAGTATCTAAAAACGTGACTTAAAAAGAAAACGTGCGTTAAATATAAAAATTACGCTGGAGCGCAAGACAAAACGTAAAATTTATGAAATAAAAGGCCTACGAATGTAAAAACAATTTTATTACGTACTATATGACAAAAGAAAATTTTAGAAAAAATATTTATATTTTTTAGACTTTTATATTTTTTATTATGAATTAAAAACTATTTTAAACTAATTAAATGTTTAAAAATACTAAAACTAGTGAGAAAAATCTGAAACTTTTTTATAAATTACTTTATACTATTACCAAGCTAAGAAAAGTAAAAATGATGTAACAGCTTCTACAAATAAGCTACTAAAAATTCGAATAAGCTAATAAGCTATATCTTGACAAACTACCTTATATATTAAACATTGCAAGTAAAAAACGAGAAAGACCCAAGGGCGCAATGGCATACAGGTACACCACTATCATCCTCTTGAGAGAGAGGTCTCAGGTTCGACCCCTGCCTCTCCCTTTTTTGCAAAATATTTTTTTTTTTCAATTTTTGGTTTTACAAACTAAATTAGCACAATAAAATAAGCATAATTTATAACTAGAACTTTTTATAAAAACTACTAATAAGCTGAGAATAAGCTGTGATTTTTTTCACAGTTAACTAAATAAATGAAAAAGCACAAGCTTAAGCCAAAAATGGCTAATAGGATACTAAATAAGCAAATGCAAGCTGGAAATAAGCTAAGGAACTAAAATAAGCTAAGTTTACAACTGAGAAAGTATAATTACAGAGAAATAAGCACTTAAACAATCAAAATAAGCACTAGTCTCCACTGTTTACACAGTGAACTTGGTAGTTTACTAGGCATCTTTTAGCTTAATTTTAAGCACTAATATAATCTAGGAAATGAAAAAGGACACTGAAACTAATAAATTGACCAAATAAGCTATCCAAAAAGCTATATCTCTTACTGTTTTGTTCACTGTGGAGATTATGAAGAGCTTTTGAAAATCTTATAAACACTGATTGATTTGCATACTTAAGCAAATTGGACAATACTAGAAGCTATTGGCAGGCTTATTAAATAAGCTATTAAGGTAAAAATAAGAACTGAACTAGAGAGACAGCTAGGTGGGCTATCCAAAAAGCTAATTTACACAAATTTTGGCTAACTGATAAGCTCTTAATGAGCTTATGAAACTGTATAGCTAACTGTGTGCACAGAACATTTTTTGACTTTTTAATTTACACTATATATTTGACTTTTATGAACTTTAGATTGATTTAATAGACTGAATATGTTATAATAAGTTGAAATGAGATGAGATTAAGCTAGAGTACTAAGTTACAAGCTATTTTGATGAAATTTATATCTAAAACTCCTAACAGTTAACACTTAAGAGATTTTTAAAGATGATATTGACTTTTAATTAAGAAAGTACTAGTTTCTATGGTCTCACAGAGTTAGTGGAACCTAATAGAATATGTATCAAACAAAAACAATGGCAAGAACTACCTTAAACACAGTTCTTGCAACTGATCCAAACAGTACTTTAAAAAGAAAATTAGAACTTACAAATGATCAAGCTCATGTGCAGCTTATCACAGAACCAAACCAACCTATTCTAAACCCATATCCACCCATAAAACAGCTCTGCATCAACCTCTTGATCATTTCCCCAGAGATTTTTATTTTTCCACTATTTATTTGGTATTTTTGGTATTTTTCCCTTTTTATAACTAGAACTGATTTCAAGGTATATAAAAGCTCAAATAAGATTTCTGAGGAGCTTATATTGGCTTATAAGTCCAAAGCAATAACTAAAAACAACATTGGAACATTCACATGAGATTTTTGAAATTTAAAAATTCACAAACTGAAATTGGAACTTGAATACTGAAATTGATTATTGAAAAGGGTTCAAAATACACTGAGAATACTTAATAAAGTACTTGAAAGCTAAGAAATACACTGGAAATAGAAAATTAACTAAAATGACATAGATTAAGCTAAATTACACTACTTTTTTGAAATACATTGCATCCCTTCCTCTATATAATGACTTTTTCACTCTTGTTGACTACTCTGAGACTTTCCCACTAAATTCCAGCCATTGGATCTTCATATATCATCATATCCGTCCATTTTGCTTTTTTGGCGCCATTTTTCTCATTAGCAGGTTTTGCTATAAATTGGAGTGGTTTGAGTCAATTAAGGATATTTGGGTGTTAGTGGAGGTGGAGGGGACAAGGTAAGGGGGGGTTGAAGAAAAATGGGAAAACCATGACTGGTTTCTGGTGTTTCAGTGGTTGTGTGGGAGATGAACAGTAATGGCGGTATATCTCTTGTTTGACTTTATTTGACCGTAGCTTAATAATAAACGGGGTGGGTTGGTTTTGGGCCAAGGTTGGGTTTGGGCTTGATATTAAAACAAGGGTCCGTTTGGTTAAGAATAAGCACAAGGACCAAATTTGCAATTTTTCCAAACTTCAAGGACTGAACTTGACACCTTCCAAACTTCTCACAAGGACCAAACTTGACAAACATTGATAAAACAAGGGCTCTTTTTTGCATAAAATCCATTTTTAAAAAATCCAAGGACTAATTTTGCAAATTTTCAAACTTTAGGGACCTTTTCCGCCATTTGACCAAAGAATCATTCAAGGATCGTTTTTGACAATTTAAAATATTTCAGGGACCTTGAATGATATTTTTCTTTATTTTGATATACCAGGGACTGTTTTTGACAACTTTTGAAACTTGGGGGACTAAAACTGCCAATTTTGCAAACTTGATACGTTTTTCATCTGATTTTGATATTTTTGCATTTAAAACACTTAAAACACTGATTTGTGATATTTTCATCATTTTGATTCATTTTTGAGTGTTTTCAGATGATTTTGCAGTTTATATTGTACAAAAATGATGAGTATTTAGACACTCATCAATCCCCCACACTGACATATTGCTAGTCCCTAGCAATGATTTAGATCTTTAATGGATTTTAAAAACTCTTTACCAAAAGCCATCACTTCTGGAGTAGCCAAATGTTTCAGTTCAAGTAAGAACCTTGGTACACTGATAACCAAATGATTTTGAGCAAATCATAAGCTGTAAACGGATTTGATTAGTCTTTACCAGAAGCCGTTTGCTCTGGACTAGCCAACTCTTAGATAAATTATCAATATTATCTTTGGTGAGCTGATTACCAATTATGGTTTTTCCACTGCCTTTACCACAAGCCATAATCTTGCGGGCTAGCCAACTCTTCACTTTTTAGGATATGGTGAGTTGAGAACCATACAATTTTGGGCAAATTGCAAGCCATAAACGGATTTGATATATCTTTACCAAGAGCCGTTTGCTCCTGGATTAGCCAATCCTTTTGTTTATTAGACATGGCGGACTGATAACCAAGCTGAGTAAGTGAAAAACACTTACTCCAAAAAAAAATTTTGGCCAAAAACGGGGGAATTGGGTGGATAATACATGAAATTCGTGAGAATTCCCCCCCACACTTAGAAATGAATATTGCCCTCAATATTCAAAGTACCGGCGGTTATGCCGAAACTGAGAATGTAAAAGGGAAATACTACGGCCATTATTTTAAAAGTTTTTTTTTTTTTTTAGATATATATATATATATATATATATATATATAACATGTGGGGCATCACCCCCACACTTAGGTGGTAGAAAGGGGTAAGAAGACAGAAATATGGGTGAAAACCCATATAGTGTGTGCTACTATTTTTGATTTCCGAGTCGCTAGCTTGACTCGACCCCGCATTAATTGGTTCATGGGGAAGCAAAGTGGAAGAAACAATCTCCATCGGACTTTCATTCAAGATGTTTGGACAAACATTTGAAGCACGTGAAAGTTCCACACCGATGAGATATACAGAGAAAGACCCGGCTCACAAATGATAAATGAAAATGCCGGGGTCAAAGATAGTGTCCTCACTCCCGAAGGAGTGAAGAAGAGAGGAAGTCACATCATATGTGAGGAATGGAAGAAAGATGTTGACAACAATCAAGATCCATTCTTCATCCTCAAATGTAGACATATCGGGAGGAAGAGTGAAGGTAGTATCATCAATAAGCAAACTCTTATGATAGAGTACACCTTCCTCCGAGCCAATATCATCCTCAAGATCAAAATAGAAATGATCATATTCCGGAGGAGATATGTCATGAGAGAGTTCACCGGAGAACTCTTCATGAAGAGAATCATTGGAAAAAGCCTCAAGCTCAAGAGATGTTTCGGGCTTGTCCAATGTAGAGTCACTATCCACAACGGGGATAGGAGATGAAGCTGACTTAGCACAGAATGATTCGATCTTAGAAACGAGGAGATTTATATTGAACAATTTTTCACGAAGTATCTCGTCCTCAATTTCCAGATCATCAGAATCTCTTACTTCCTCTAAGCTAACTAGCTCAGAAGGTAGCTCCTCGACATAATCGATGTCTCCATAGGATAAAGAATCGTCAAACGAAGTACAATCGTTATCAGAATCGGAGAACATCTCGACATGATCATATGGAATGTCAAGAGGAGGGTAAGAATTATCATCAAGAGGCTTATCACACATATTACCGGAGACAACCTCGGACTCACTTGGGGTTGGGACAAGGTTCTCAACACTAGACGATTCCATTTCTGGAATAGTGCTAAGAGGCTCGTTCCCCATTATGAGAGAGTCAATGAGAGCTTCGGGTGTGATTTCAGTTGACAAGCTCTCATAATATTCCTTCATTTGAATAGAATCCTCATCATCATCGTCATCATATCTGATTCTTATATTCATCTGCTGAAGCTTACACACCATTCTTTTCATTTGTAGTTTCTTTCGAATGCGTATTTCTTAAGAACTTTGCGGAAGATTACACTCCTCGTAATCATTGAGATGCTGTGAAGGCTCGGAAGTCTGATGACTGATGGAATACTGTGGGGGTTGGAAATTGTCAAAACCGGAAGAATTGGAATTGTGAAAATTTTGATTCATCGGTTGACATTCAAAAGTCGCATGAGGACCCCCGCAATTCTCACAACAGAGATAATTGGGAAAATAACTTTCACCAAAGTTCTGATTGTAACATGGTTCCGGCTCATAGACAAGCGGAACCCTTGGTGGACAATCAAAACCATAATGAGAATCATTCCCACAACACTGGCATGAGTAGGATTCGTATTGGGGCTGTGGAGGTAGGTAGGAAAAATCGGGTGTTTCATTTGAAATGGGATCGGGATTACCGACAAATTTGTCTCCGAAACTCACATTGGTACATCGCCGACAATTTCCACTGTTAAATGGACCTCCACACCAGGAACATGTCAAATACCATGACATAAAGAATTAAACGGATAAGAGGGATAAGAAATGGAGAATTAAACGGTTAAAGAAGATAAGGAATGAAGAATTAAACAGATTAGAGGATAAAGGAATGGAGAATTAAACAGATTAGAGGATAAAAGATGGATATTTTTGGATTTTTGAAAAATATGCTATAAAAACAAAGAATGAAAATATTTTTGGGTTTTGCTAACACTTCAGGAAATGTGTTAATGAACTTTTTTGATTTTTTGAAAACTTTACAAAAAAAAACTTTTTACAAAAGATGGGGTATGTGCAAGAATGGATCTGAAAAAGGTTTAACACACGCTAAAGCCTCCCTGGCAGCGGCGCCAAAATTTGATTTGTGCTAAACTAGTCAAGTCTAATCACACAAGCTGGCCACTTGTGAATGGCCAACCGTAACAGACTTAAAACAGCTTAAGCACAAATGCAATGAAGTCCTGGAGAATAGAATGAATTCCCGGGTCGTTTAGTCCCACGGAGACTCAATGGTGTGCAAACACTTGATCAGACGATAGAATGATCACTAAGGATAGTGATCGGAAAGGATTTTGATGGATAACTATACCTAAAGAAAAAGTTTATAAATAACAGCGACTTAAATACAAATTAAGAAGATTAAAAAGATAAAATATATTAAATAAACGCTATCACTATTTTTACAATGATGTTTTCTAAATTTATAAAATAAAATGACTTAAATAAACTATTTTATTTAAAACGTAAACTTAAAGTATCTAAAAACGTGACTTAAAAAGAAAACGTGCGTTAAATATAAAAATTACGCTGGAGCGCAAGACAAAACGTAAAATTTATGAAATAAAAGGCCTACGAATGTAAAAACAATTTTATTACGTACTATATGACAAAAGAAAATTTTAGAAAAAAGATTTATATTTTTTAGACTTTTATATTTTTTATTATGAATTAAAAACTATTTTAAACTAATTAAATGTTTAAAAATACTAAAACTAGTGAGAAAAATCTGAAACTTTTTTATAAATTACTTTATACTATTACCAAGCTAAGAAAAGTAAAAATGATGTAACAGCTTCTACAAATAAGCTACTAAAAATTCGAATAAGCTAATAAGCTATATCTTGACAAACTACCTTATATATTAAACATTGCAAGTAAAAAACGAGAAAGACCCAAGGGCGCAATGGCATACAGGTACACCACTATCATCCTCTTGAGAGAGAGGTCTCAGGTTCGACCCCTGCCTCTCCTTTTTTTGCAAAATATTTTTTTTTTCAATTTTTGGTTTTACAAACTAAATTAGCACAATAAAATAAGCATAATTTATAACTAGAACTTTTTATAAAAACTACTAATAAGCTGAGAATAAGCTGTGATTTTTTTCACAGTTAACTAAATAAATGAAAAAGCACAAGCTTAAGCCAAAAATGGCTAATAGGATACTAAATAAGCAAATGCAAGCTGGAAATAAGCTAAGGAACTAAAATAAGCTAAGTTTACAACTGAGAAAGTATAATTACAGAGAAATAAGCACTTAAACAATCAAAATAAGCACTAGTCTCCACTGTTTACACAGTGAACTTGGTAGTTTACTAGGCATTTTTAGCTTAATTTTAAGCACTAATATAATCTAGGAAATGAAAAAGGACACTGAAACTAATAAATTGACCAAATAAGCTATCCAAAAAGCTATATCTCTTACTGTTTTGTTCACTGTGGAGATTATGAAGAGCTTTTGAAAATCTTATAAACACTGATTGATTTGCATACTTAAGCAAATTGGACAATATTAGAAGCTATTGGCAGGCTTATTAAATAAGCTATTAAGGTAAAAATAAGAACTGAACTAGAGAGACAGCTAGGTGGGCTATCCAAAAAGCTAATTTACACAAATTTTGGCTAACTGATAAGCTCTTAATGAGCTTATGAAACTGTATAGCTAACTGTGTGCACAGAACATTTTTTGACTTTTTAATTTACACTATATATTTGACTTTTATGAACTTTAGATTGATTTAATAGACTGAATATGTTATAATAAGTTGAAATGAGATGAGATTAAGCTAGAGTACTAAGTTACAAGCTATTTTGATGAAATTTATATCTAAAACTCCTAACAGTTAACACTTAAGAGATTTTTAAAGATGATATTGACTTTTAGTTAAGAAAGTACTAGTTTCTATGGTCTCACAGAGTTAGTGGAACCTAATAGAATATGTATCAAACAAAAACAATGGCAAGAACTACCTTAAACACAGTTCTTGCAACTGATCCAAACAGTACTTTAAAAAGAAAATTAGAACTTACAAATGATCAAGCTCATGTGCAGCTTATCACAGAACCAAACCAACCTATTCTAAACCCATATCCACCCATAAAACAGCTCTGCATCAACCTCTTGATCATTCCCCCAGAGATTTTTATTTTTCCACTATTTATTTGGTATTTTTGGTATTTTTCCCTTTTTATAACTAGAACTGATTTCAAGGTATATAAAAGCTCAAATAAGCTTTCTGAGGAGCTTATATTGGCTTATAAGTCCAAAGCAATAACTAAAAACAACATTGGAACATTCACATGAGATTTTTGAAATTTAAAAATTCACAAACTAAAATTGGAACTTGAATACTGAAATTGATTATTGAAAAGGGTTCAAAATACACTGAGAATACTTAATAAAGTACTTGAAAGCTAAGAAATACACTGGAAATAGAAAATTAACTAAAACGGCATAGATTAAGCTAAATTACACTACTTTTTTGAAATACATTGCATCCCTTCCTCTATATAATGACTTTTTCACTCTTGTTGACTACTCTGAGACTTTCCCACTAAATTCCAGCCATTGGATCTTCATATATCATCATATCCGTCCATTTTGCTTTTTTGGCGCCATTTTTCTCATTAGCAGGTTTTGCTATTAATTGGAGTGGTTTGAGTCAATTAAGGATATTTAGGTGTTAGTGGAGGTGGAGGGGACAAGGTAAGGGGGGGTTGAAGAAAAATGGGAAAACCATGACTGGTTTCTGGTGTTTCAGTGGTTGTGTGGGAGATGAACAGTAATGGCGGTATATCTCTTGTTTGACTTTATTTGACCGTAGCTTAATAATAAACGGGGTGGGTTGGTTTTGGGCCAAGGTTGGGTTTGGGCTTGATATTAAAACAAGGGTCCGTTTGGTTAAGAATAAGCACAAGGACCAAATTTGCAATTTTTCCAAACTTCAAGGAATGAACTTGACACTTTCCAAACTTCTCACAAGGACCAAACTTGACAAACATTGATAAAACAAGGACCCTTTTTGCATAAAATCCATTTTTAAAAAATCCAAGGACTAATTTTGCAAATTTTCAAACTTTAGAGACCTTTTCCGCCATTTGACCAAAGAATCATTCAAGGATCGTTTTTGACAATTTAAAATATTTCAGGGACCTTGAATGATATTTTTCTTTATTTTGATATACCAGGGACTGTTTTTGACAACTTTTGAAACTTGGGGGACTAAAACTGCCAATTTTGCAAACTTGATACGTTTTTCATCTGATTTTGATATTTTTGCATTTAAAACACTTAAAACACTGATTTGTGATATTTTCATCATTTTGATTCATTTTTGAGTGTTTTCAGATGATTTTGCAGTTTATATTGTACAAAAATGATGAGTATTTAGACACTCATCAGTTGACCCAACTCTTTTTATACAATATCACGGGGCACACATCTTAATTGTTCAAATTTACGTGGATGACATCATTTTTGGGTCAACACATAAAAAGTTTTCAATCGCTTTTGCAAAACTAATGAAGAAAAATTTTGAAATGTCCATGATGGGTGAACTTACGTTCTTTCTAGGACTGCAAGTTCATCAATCACCCCGTGGTATTTTCTTGAGTCAGTCCAAATATGCCCTTGAATTGTTAAACAAATTTGGAATGAAAACCTGTGATACTTATGCCACACCAATGACTCATACCAAGAAATTAGATGCTGATTTACATGGGAAATTAGTTGACCCTACCAAATACCGAAGTATTATTGGGTCTCTCATGTATCTAACAGCTAGCAGACCTGACATTGTCTTTTCCGTTTATCTATGCTCCCGTTATCAGTCGTGACCAACTGAAACCCACCTCTCTGAGGCTAAAAGAATCCTCCGATACATCAAGGGAACCATTAACTTGGGGATCTGGTATCCGAAGGATTCTGGTTTTGAACTAATCGCTTTTTCAGACGCTGATCACGCAGGATGCCTAGACTCAAGGAAAAGTACTTCAGGAGCTCTACAATTTCTCGGTGATAAACTGGTGTCTTGGCAATCAAAGAAGCATGATTGTACATCGCTGTCATCAACTGAAGCAGAATATGTAGCCATGTCCGCGTGTTGTGCTCAAGTCATCTGGATGAGAACACAACTCAAAGACTATGGTTACGTATTTGACAGAATCCCAATGTACTGCGACAATCGGAGTGCCATTGCAATCTCGTGCAACTCAGTTCAGCACTCGAAATCAAAGCACATCGATCTACGCTATCATTTCATCAAGGACCACGTGGAACAGGGTACCGTTGAATTATACTTTGTGGGTACTGAATACCAATTGGCAGATCTGCTCACCAAAGCCTTGCCTCCCGCTAGGTTTAATGAGTTGGTCCACCGAATTGGTATGAGGTGTTTGACTCAAGAGGAATTGGATGACCTCTTAAAACAGTCTTAAAAACCTGTCAAACACCAAAACATCTTTTGTAAATAAATTTTCAAAAACAAAATACAAAAATATAAAATCCGATAAAACATCAAAAATATTCTCCTAATCTATATTTCTTTCAACATGGCATGTACACTTCTTCCGTCAACACTTCAATCTTTCAAAATTCAATATTTTTCCGATCATGTGTTGAGGGGGAGAAAATAATCTATTAACTGCTTCAAAACAACTGTGTACGTGCATGTTATCTTATCTCGGTTGAATCTTTTACAAATGGTGGTACATTTCCTGGTTCAAAGACACTCCTCGGACTTTAATTAATAACCTTTCATTATTTTCTCAAGTCGAGGGGGAGTGTCGTCAAGTTTCTTTCATAAAATCTTTATTTGGTAACCAAAAATGGAAGTTAAAAAGCTTTGGATGCAAATGGAAAAGGTGGAGGGACTAAAACTGCCAAAAGCTTAAAGTTACTTTTAATAAAAAACACCTCCACCTAACCTAATCCTCACATTTATTACTCATAACCTTACAAATCCTACGCTCAAAAATCATTCTTCAAATCCGGTTATCTAATCTTCAATTTGTAAGTGGTTTTGTGTTATTAACAAGTTTTTAAACAATGGTTTTAAATTTCATGAATATCCAACGGTTTAATCTTAAGTTATTAACATTTGTGTATCTTACGCGTAAGCACAAGAACACTAAATCATGAAAGGGTGTTTATGGTTAAAAGGGTTGTGTCAAAACGTTCTTAAAACATCAATGATACTTTTTTAATCATCAAAACGCGCCCAGAAACACGAATTGAATGTATTTGAAAACTAGGGTTTATGCGTGGATTTGGGTCTTTCCAAATGAGAACGTTTTTGGTGAAAAAGATTGTTGTATAAGGTTGTTATCAAGTTGAATTGATTATATCTAGGCCCAGATTACATCCAGAAACACTAATTACTCTTAAATGGAAATTAGGGTTTTGTGTTCATACGGTTTGGGTACTTTTGATTCTTGACACTTTTGATGTTAAAACTTGACCAAAACAACTCTATATGCTTCTTAGTCCTCCCAGAATCAGTTGTATGCATATTCTGTGGCTAGATCTCATACGCGTAGATCTAGGGTTTAGACTACGCGTATGCAGTTCTACGCGTAACTGTTAAACTGTGCAAATGTGTTTTGATTTGTCATAAAACGAATGCTATGTGTTTAACTTTGTTGAAATGATGCTTTATTTCAGGCTTGCAACACGTAATATTCAGAATCAAGGTTGTTATTAATCTACGCATAAGGATCACCTTACGCGTAGCTTGTTATGCGTAAGACTAGTCTTACGCGTAGCTTCTACGCATAAGGTTCTACATATGGGACTACGCGTATCCTGTGAAGGATATGCGTAAACAGTGACCTTTACGCATAAGGTCAACTCTTACGAGTAGCCTTACGCGTAAGGTTAATATATGCCTACGCATAAGCTCTACGCATAAGGTCTCCTATTTCCTACGCGTAAGCTTACACCTATGCATATATCATTCCTGTCTACGCATAACTTTACCAATCCTACGCATAAGCCGAGATCATACCTTCGTTATGAATTGTTACGTGTACAAACTTGTAAATAAACTAATCATATCATCACGAATCCAAAAATTTCACTAATAAACTTAAATCGTTTGATATGTTGTGAACAATAAGTGATAAAATAAACTTTAAAACTTAAAGTTAACTAACTCACGAAACATTTCACGACATCATTATTGAACATACAAGTGACTTAGGACTCGCAACAATCATTAACACTGTACATTCAATAACTAGACAATAAGACCTTCTGTTGACTAACATTATGTCTTTCGATATGTTGGTTCTTTTGGCTAATGTTATTTCAGATCATAACATGGCTGAACAAATGAATGTGGATGCACCTGAAGTTCTCTCCATTGCTGATATCTATCCTCATGGCTATCCAATGAAGATAGGAAAGAATAATCTCCGTGTTGACTTTGACACTCTCACTTGCTCTGAATCTTCGTGTTTAATTGCTATTGACATTCTGAGGACTCATCCGTATCAGAACATGCTTACTCACTCTGCAACTGTTCCTGAGATCTACATCCAACAGTTCTGGAACACTATGGAAAGGGTCAAAGGACAAACTGCTATGACGGTGACTCTGAATCATAAACAAGTCACCATTACACCTGCAGACTTAAGGGCTGTTCTCCTAATTCCTGATGTCGATCCGACCAAACTATATGCCTCACCTGCTGAAGAGCTCACTCTCCAATTCTTAATCAATATCGGTTATGATGAGGCTACAGGAATAATCACCAAGCATTCTCACGTAGAGCTTAAGAGTATTCCTCAACCCTGGAGAACTCTCTACATGATCATCACCAAGTCTGTTTCTGGTCGTGACAGCGGCTATGAGCACCCTAAGCTCATGGAACTGCAAATATTCTGGGCATTGGTCAACAAGAAACACATCGCTATCGAAGCTCTGATTTGGGATGACATGATGTCATTTCTCAACAAACTTGGCTCAAAGATTCCCTACATCAGATATACTAAATTGTTGATCCAGAGAGCACTTGGATTTCATCCTGACATTCCCAAGAGGCTCAATGACCCCGACAATCACGACATGTTGACGGAACCTATTCTATCTGTCAGAATCAAGGAAACGTCTACAAAGAAACAAGGTGCTGTGCTGCCAGATTTCCTTTTTACTAAAGATGTCAGAAAGCTCGAATCATACAAAAGGTATCTGGAAGCAGCCAGACAAGGCAAAGTTGGTCATCTCGACGAAAAATCTTCTGGAACACCTGTAAGGAGAACCAGAAAAGGAAGTGCTGGAAGTGTCACAAGTACATATAGTCAAAGGAATGTTCCAAAGAAGAAACCTATTCCAAAGAGGAAACCCACCCCTAAGAAGAAAGTTCCTTCTCAGGAAGCCACTCCGATCCGTTCACCTGAACCGCAAAGACAGCTCAAGGACGAAGACTCTGATGCTACTGACACAGATGAAGAGATCACATACTCTGAAACTGCAAAGGATGATAATCCCTCAGTAACAAAACCTCCAAGTCCTCCAGCTGTCCAAGGTAAAGGGAAGACTCCAGCAATTGTACCCTATGATGAGAGCTCTGATGAAGAAGAAGAAGAACAACTGGATAAATCATACAGGAAGAAGTTTCACAACGTCAGACACCTTCAAAAGGCCGAAGAATTTGCTAAAGATCAAATGGGTGGCCCCGGAGGATCAAGTGGTGCTGTCCACTCCTCTCCAGATCCTGATGCGGTTAATCGACCCGATAAGGGATCTGGTGCCACCACTCTTGTGCAACTACAAAAGCCTGTTGAGGACACTATTGTGTATGATTTTGAGAAACAGGAAACTGAGAAAGAAAAGTCTAGAGATGACGAGGATGATTATACTAAGTTTCTTCTAGACAGTCCAACACACTCAAAGGAGAAAACCTCAGAAACTCCTAAGGACATGAAGTCTCCTCATGTCTCCTCATCATCGGATTCTTCGTCTCATTCATCACAACCACCATCAACAAAGACAACCAGATCATCATCCAAATCAGTGAAGAAACCACCTAAATCTTGGATTTCTCAGACTCATAAAAAGATTGTGAAAGCTGTCCAACAAGTCAGAAAGAAGGACATACTTTACAGAAAAATGAATTGGTTTGCTGACCAAATTCAGTACTTGAATGATGAGAAAGACAAGATGGAGAAAGAAAGGGAATTTGTTCAGAAGTTCATGAAGAGTCATCATAAAGAGGAACTGAACGAAATGATCGAAGGTTACACTAACAAGTACCTTCAGGATATCGTTCCTAAAGTCCAAAAGGAACTGGAGAAGACAGCAAGAGATCATGCCCACAAGTTTCTTCTCGACACTGTCCCCGGTGTGACTAGAGAAGTATTTTCCAGACAACTCACCCCTAACATCATCGCATTGGTTAAACATACAATGGCCAAAGAAGCTGATCTCTCTGAATCTGAGTTAATCGCTAAACTTGTGATGCAAATGTCAAAGCGATCTGGAACGTTTACTTTGGATGAAGCTAAATTTTTTGAAAATCTACTTGATTTTCAACTCAGATCATCATGCAAGGAGTCAGCCGATCAACCCAAACGACCAAGAGATGACGATGATAAGGATAAGGACTCTGCACCTAAACGTCAGAAGCAGTCTGGTAAATCTACATCTATGCCACCTCCTCCACCACGGACTTCTTCTCAACAAAAGTCTCCTCCACCTCGGTCCTCTACTGATAAACCTCGGGACGATTCCGAGTTACCACCCTTGACTCAGAAAACCAGTGATCACTTTGAGTATACGGGTGGTGACGATGAAGAGGTCCTTGAGCCCCGACAACAACCCACCTCACCCGAACAAGTGCAGAAACCAGTATCATCCTCAAGGCCTTCCAAAAAGAAGAAGAAGACGACTCAGCCTGGAGTCGTAACATGGCTAGATGACGATAAAACCGCAGAGTTTGAATGGTTCTCCACACTTGTCAATCAAACTCCCTACCCTGATGAAGGTCAAGAATTGGTAGTCGGTTCTACATTGGAGCACGCAAAACTATTGCAAGAAAAGTTCCATGTGAAGAAAATGACAAAATCTGAGTTGAAGCGAATCAAAAATGAAGCTTTTCAACTATGGAAAGACAGCTCTGAAAGCGCCCTCGAGGTCGAATATCATCTTGAGAACATCGCTCGAGCTATGTCTAACAACATGGATTGGCTCAATCCGGAAGCAAACATTGACTTCACACAAAGGGACAACCCTCCATATTACACCGACTGGACCAAACCTCTACCGACCATTGGCCAAGCAGACGAACCAAGGATTCCCTTCCGATACTTTTTTAACAGAGACCTGGATTTTCTCTTACACGGTAGCGATGGTTCGCGAAAATACGCTACATCATTGACTCTTCCATTCCCAGCGGCTATTTACTCAAACTGCATAGCTATCGAGGAACGTGCAAATCACTTGTTTTCTGACAACGTGCAAGCATACGACCAAGATGCATTGTATGGGATTCATCATTGGCCTGAACGCCGAAGAATATACTACAGAAGCTGCCTGGTTCAGAAGTCTCAACATGCAGTGTATAGTTCCAAGGACATCGTGGCCATCAAACATATTGATCTCAAGTCTAAGTGAGACTACACATTCTTGAAGAATATCATAGTCAAACGACAAGATGAACAGGACTATGGATTCTCCGAGGCTGACTTTGAGAACTTGTCCCTCAACGACATCGAAGACATGTACCTTGCCAAACTACAGGGTCGTATGAGACAATTCTCGACTGAAGTTCAACGTGAATTTATCAAGTCAGTTCTCATCTTCATTAGACGCATCGTGATCAAAGAACGTGTCGAAGATATCCAGATGGCTGTTGAATCATATCAGACACGTGTAAACTTCACTCCACCACAGCTTGATCTTCCCGACATCAACCAGCTTACACAACTTACGCTCATCAGCAAACCTTTCGGCGTTGTTTACCGCAGTGAACTTCAAAGAAACTGCTTAATGGCGTGTAGTGAACTCCACAAATTCGGGGATCATACCTTGAAGCTGGTTAGGGATGGATTGGCGTACCGGTTGAAGGATATACGCCTGAAAGTTGGGAATCCTAAGCGCTGGAATTCTCAGGAAAGGAGGGATGTGAGACGTATCATCACCATGATTGATGAACGGTTGTTCAGAAGGGATCAGTTCAGACGATTGGAGAGCTATGTTGGTGGGCGACCCAGGAGAAACATCACCGGCTTTCAACGCCCTGTGCGCACTCCTGGGAACATCACTGCACTTCCTGGTACCCCGTGAATTGTTTCCTTCATATAATTTTGGATGTATGATTATATATGTGTATGGCTTGTGCACACATAACAGTGTACAACCCGTAATTGTCAAGAAAGGACCCTGTGGTACGCCTCAGTGCCACAATCCTTATAAAAGGAGCGAAAGCTTCTTATTTTTGAGTAAAACCTATCAAACCTTTCATTTTTCAAGGTTTTGCTAAAAAAGACAAGTACTTCCCCATACGATTTTAAAACCTCAACCGTTTATATCACTAGTTGAGGGGGAGTATTTGAATTAAAACTTTGTTCACAAATTGTTCACATTGGTCACTCTTCCCGCAAAACTCAAAATGGTCATATTTATTCTCAACCGTTCAAAAATAACATTTACATATGCCATTTTTGAGGGGGAGAAAATTTGTGTGATAAGAAATATGTTGTACAAAATGCAAATGAATCTGTGTACCTCAGACTTAACCAACGAATTGACGGTACTAAACTGTTTGTAACTCGAAAAGACTTGTCCTGGACGGGTAATAATTTCAAGCTAGTTCGCTAGTAATGTAAACGTGTCTCGCAAAGGACTTGTCCAAGTAGAAAGTACCATTCGAGAAACTCTTGATAGACATGAACTCTGACGGGTATGACAACCTTTCGAGGTTTGTCTACACCTTCAAGGTAGTTATTAGAGCTAGTTGTCACCTAAAAGCTGACAATGTAACTCTTTAACTATGCAACGTAACTGTGTCTCGCGGGGGATTGTCTATCTTCAGTGAATCAATTCAAAAAGTGCGCACTCTTTCCTCACTGTGCATTTAAACCATTAAAACTCTTTAGCACATGTGGAGGGGGAGTATTTATGCAAAAACTTATCTCTCACAGTGGTTCAAACATGTTTTTCATTTAGAGACCCTTTGAGAGATATTTTTCACATACAATGGTTCAAATGGAAAACATAGGTTAGTCATGGAGTTATAAGGTGACTAAGGTTAGGAATAACCGTCCTATGATCCGCTAGAGCCGGAGGGATCTACCCAAGGACACTACCATTAGTTAGTGTTAGAAGTCCTTAGGAATGATTATAAAAAGGAGAAAATGAGAATCGGAGAAAGAAGGAGTTGAAGAATCAAAAAGAAATGTAAAGTAAAGGGTGAAATGAAATAGCCCTCCAGATTATTCAACTTAGGGCAGACACCGGGTTCAATTCATATGCTACTGGCTGTCACTTAGTGACACCGGTATTGAAGATTAAAAGTCGTCATGGACCCAGTGACGCATGCACTAAACCTTCTTAGCCACTCAATTTTCTCTCAACAGAAGCTTGTTTCATTCTCACAGGGAACCCTACATAAACTATTGGCTTTCTCTTAGAGATCGCTGGTATTGAAAAAGGAGACCCTCTCCCTAGTCTCCGTTCAGGAAAACCAAAACGCACTGTTGAGTCTATAGCCACGAGATTCATCAAAAGATCTCTTAGGAACACTTGACATTTAATCACTTGATGATCAACAAATAAGATCATCAGTGGTTCATATCGAGTCCTTCACAGATCTTAGCAATCTGTCGAGAACATTTATGAGAGGTTCACATCTGTGATCCTCAGTGATTGAATGGAAACTCCTGCCAGGGTCAACATCAAACAGCCCTGACAGCAGGTCACTTCGGTAACTCCCCGTGGATTACGCGGAGTGTATCTCAAACGGTCTACAGTCGTGAAGTGATGCTTCGGTGTACCTCAGCGACTCATCTGAACTGTAGATGTACTTTGGTACATCGTGTTATCTTACTTGTGGGACTCCAGTTCAGGAACGGCCTTTGTAAGAATTAGAGTTGTGTTTTCACACTATGCTGTTAACACTCTCGAAGTTCAAACTTGTAAGTGCCGGAAACCGCTTATTACTAACCGTTTGAAATGTTTTCTTCTTATGGAAGCTCCGGAGCGAGATGATCGTGCTGATTCTTCTCATGCTCACGCCAACATCATCACTAATGAAATTTCTATTCAAAAGCAATACAACCGTCAGAATGATTCTTCGTCTAACCAAAGAATCTACAAAGTGAAAGACTTAGAGAACTTCATCAGTATTGAATTCCAACGTCATAGAGCGTGTGAGCATGTTGAAGAATGACGTGGAGACACTGGAGCAGCGAAGCAGACCTGAGGCAGACTGATGCAGACAACAACATACTATCACTTTCACCACAAAGAACAATGATCAAAGAACAAAGTTAAAGATGACGTCTAAGCATAACTGTTTAAAGATAACTATCTCTCTACACTGGGGAGATTGTTCGAATCAAGGCAATTCCTCTCACAAGAAAGAAGAATGTCAGAAGACGTCACATCTACTATTACATCAACGCCTTCACCGTTTACATTCATATATACTTGAGGGGGAGATTGTTGGAATCACTCCTAAACAGTGTTTCAAGTATTTATATTTCATATGTAATAGGTAGCTTTATTATGGCCTTTATGTTTGTTTAAGGTCAAGCTTATGTAGAAGGCCCATAAGCTTGATCCAAGCCCAATAAGGAATAGGGAAGGAGAGGGAGTGTTGCCCTAGCTCCTTGCCTATATAAACTCTTGTAAACCCTCATTTGAGGGTTGGTTGTTCAAGTTATTCTCTTCACACATTCACCTACGCCTAACCGTGCTACTCTTATCGTGTATGTGTGCTTGTTTACTTGTTCAATCGCCTTATCTCTTTCTTATCACTTGTGTTTCTTATCTCTTTCTTACATTGGTATCAAGAGCAAGGTCCGATTTTTATCATTGGTTGATTTTTTGGTGATTTTTCTTGTCAAAATCTTGTATTAGAATCTGTTTTTTTAAACAAAGTCTTAACCTTTCAATACACTTTTGTTGTTATCAGATTTTTTACAAATTTGTGTATCTTTCTTGGTCAAAAAGTCAAGTGTTTGTTAACAAAGTTGCAATATATGTTGTGTTATTTTTTTTAGCCAAACAGTTATTTGATAACTTTTATACTTTTATGTCTTTTTTTCCGATCCGTGATTATATTGGTCTTCTAGTCAATATCTCTTGGGCAAAAATGGGTAAATAATGGTCTTTGAATATCATCTTTCTGGGTTTCATGAATCTGGTTGGAGCCTTTGGTCGGATAACATCGCCGAAAAAAAGTCAACATGGGTCAAAACCCTATTTTTACGCCTAAGGAGCCATCTTCAGAGCATTTACGCATAACTGTGAAGTTATGCGTAAGAACAGTTACGCGTAAGGTTTTTTACGCATAAGCATAAGCCTTACGCATAAGGTCTTACGCATAAGCTTTACGCGTATGCTTTACGCGTAAGACCTAGCTTACGCCTAAACCGTTTCTTGCCTTACGCGTAAGAACATAAATAAAGATGAAGAAGAAATGACTACCTCGACCACTAACAAAACAAAATACCAAACACAAACAAAACCATTTACGACCTCAGTTTTCTAACATCATCGGTCCATTATCACATTTACCACCACTGCCATTCATAAACATCTCTATCTTAATCCTCAACCTCCATTCACCAACATCTAATACAAGCTACTCGTAACATTAAAGAGTTTCAAGGATCTCAGTTACTTGTGTCATTTTTTTTAAATCATTACCGATTCAAAAAGGGTGAACAACAACCATCATAGATCCAGAAATTAAACGAAATAAATATTTACAAAGATCTCAGTTGTGTGTTGATACACATGTACATCATAGATCTGTGATGAGATTATACTCTTTAATATCCGAAAAATAAAGAAATATCCATAACAAATTTGTTATGCTAATTCTTTGTTTCGTTCCTAAAATCTCAAAGCATAAAAACATAATCACCTACCGTGATCCATCCTAGGATCTTGAAGCATCAATCTTTATTAATTTCTTTTAAAGACTTGGGATGGGCGTGTGTGTCCTTCAATCACACGGACAAAAGACATTCGTTGCTATGTCTCAATTTTGTTACAAGATTAAATGGAGTCATATGATGTTTTTTTGTGATTAGGATTGAAGGATTAGATGTAGTTGATTGTATGTGATGGATTGGTGAACTGTGATGAAAATGAATTGAGATCAAGATGCGTTTCTTTTTTGGTGGAAGAGAATATGTGGTAGGCGTTTTATCCTTAGGTTTAGGTCAAAATGGACATATGTGCTGTGTTTATATCCACTTGGTACTACCTCATCATGGATCGAGTATATTTTTGAAATGGGCCGTTCGGTACTACCATGTTGGATTTGGGCTTCACATATTTGGACCGTGGACTTGATATTATTGGACTTGGGTCAGCTATTGGGATTCCTACTAATTTGTCATCCGAATATTTTTGTGTTACAAAAATCTTTTGGATACAAAATTTTATTTTTTTTATATTGAGTGGTATTTTTGGTTGGTATAAAAAGCTTCACGGGGATACAATTTTTTTTTGACAAGATCGGGATAAACCATTATCATAGTTCATTTTAACCGTTAATGAAGGCTAGTTTTGAGCGTTTAACCGCAAGATGTGACTACGGCGCGAATTCACTATTATTTATTTGAGGTTGAAGTGGGATTTCACGGGTGCGTGTACTTAGTATCTGAAGATATTGGGGTTGGTTGGATGCATGATTCTTCGAGATCCTTGTTCGAGCCTTAACCGTTTCAATTGACAAAGACTTGAGTTATCTAGTTGAACCTGATGTAAGGAGTTACGTTGTTGTGCTCACAGCTTATAACTATCACTTTTAAGGAGTTACGTTGTTGTGCTCAAGTGTCACACTTAGGTGTGGATAATTTGAGAAACTATAAGTTTACCTTTTTTCGATCAGGATTCGAAAAAGGGTTCTTCGTCTGACAATAGTGCAAGTTTAAGTCACAAGTTCGGGTTATTTTACTTCAGTCTCAAGTTCGTCATATTGGGTTTTCTCCATCAGTAGTCACTACAAAAAGCCGTCAGAATGATAATGGGGTCGGTTAAGAGTTAGCTGAGAAGAGTATACACGAGTAGAGAAGTTTTATCAGCAGCTGATTCTCACAAGATATTTATGGTACTTCACACTTGTTCGATTAATTGAACATACATGGTTTCGATGTCTCCAATTTCATCATCAACATACGTGGTGTATGATTCTGATTCGTTGAAAACATCGGGGGGAAGAGAGTATAGGTGTTCCCTGCTTCTTTGATGTTTTTGGATTTTTTTCGAAAACCCGTTTCCTTTCATGAATTTCTTCAATCAGGGGGAAGAAATGAGACGATTTGTGGTTCAAACGTCTCACTTTGGTGTTATCGTCTCACTTTCACAGAGTTATCGTGCGTGAAGTTACCTAAATATGATGCTGTGATGCCTCACACACGGTCATTTTATCGAGTAATTGCAGATTCACTGGTAACTATTATTCCGATAAGAACGCAACATTCGGGGGGAAGTCGTTTCATTTCGTCTTTCGTGGTTTGTTTGGTGTGAAGCATCTATATATGTGAGAAGATCTTGTTGATTTCTTGCATGTTACCCCCGAACGGATTTTCCGCAACAAGTCAGATTTACCTTGTGTGGTTTACTGCTCATCTACAAATTCCGCTGCGTACTGAAAACGTCAAAAGTTAGAGGAAATGTTCACTACATCCAAGTTTCGAATCTGCTGAAGACAGTTGTCAGTTTGGGGGGAAGCTGATTCAGAAACTTCGCCAAAAAGGAGTGTACGGAGAAGCTGCTAAAGACATGCGGCATGAATTGGGGGGAAGTTAATCCAATTTATTCAAATTACATCATTTGCCTACAAGTGAAGAAAACGGTTCTCAAGTCAAGGTACCAGAAGAAGACAAAGAGCGTAACCTTTCATCATCCTCAACACTTGAAGAGCTTATGAAGACCTTTCTTTATTTGTTTTCTATATTTGTAGTAAATGTTGTAAGTAATCCCTTATGTCGTCCCATTGGGGGAAGATTGTTGGAATCGCTCCTAACTCGTAAATGGAACGACATTGGCGGGATTACTATTTCTATCTTTGTTACCTCAAACACATGGGCTTGTTATGTCAATTACCCATAGATGTATGTGTTTGGGTATATAAACCCCTCCATACTTCCATGGAGGGGTGAGATCTCTTTGTGTATTTTTCACCTTTCCTATCAATAAACACATAGTATTTCCCTTCTCTCTCTAGCTTCTCTCTCTAACTTGAAGATGGGTTTCTTCCATCTTCCAAGACCTCCCGAATCATCATATCATCCATAGAAACGATCCTTACAGGGTTGAACTTGAAGACTTGGTGGTGGTTGAACCATTTGAGGTTGAGGAATTGCGGCAAGTTGTGGAGTATGTTGTTGATTAAATTATTGTTGATAAATTGCTTGTTGTTGATTCCATTGTTGATGTTGTGGAGTTAGTTGTTGTTGACGTTGAGAATAAGTGTAAGGGAAATAGTTAGAGTATGGTGGTTGTGACATGTTGAAAACTTGTGTTGGTAAAAATGGATCTTTGTAGTCGAATGAACCTTTGTTGATGAAGTGTCCTTAGGCATAGAAATCACAAGAAACCAAGTAGAACTTATGCGTAAAAACACCAAAGTTAAGCGTAACAATTAGGAGTTACGCGTAGATTTAGCTTACGCGTAAGTAGGTTAAAGGCACTAAAGTTATGCGTAGACACAAAGTTAGGCGTAGAAAGTTAGGCGTAGGATTACCTTATGCGTAAGACTAGGCTTAGGCGTAAGATGAATCTTATGCGTAGGATTTCTACGCGTAAGCTTTATGCTTATGCGTAAGTTTAGGGTTTTATCCCAAGTGATCTTTTACACTATCACAGTGCAAAAGATATCCAAAGTCGACGTATTTTCAGGCTTATCCAAGCAAGAAAACACGAAGTAAACCACGAAACTGAAGATCAAACCACGGATAAAGTTACGCGTAAGATTAGGGTTTTGATACGCGTAATCTTACTCGTAAAAATGATTTTGCCCAAAGATGTTTCTAAACCAGTTTTTGTATGATGAAATAGCTTCAATAACACTAAAATGACACAGAAGTGTGAAACTTGATGATCCAAAGCTCTCAAAACGGTTACGCGTAGGTTTACACCCTCGTTCAAAAACTAGTTGAAAAACAATGATCCACGCATAAAGTTCAAAACTTTTTGCCAAAAACAGTAAGTTTAACACCTTATAACATTGAAAGTACAAGAATCTTGGATTAAAAAGTGTAAAAAACGTGTTTTGAAGCGAACCAAAGAACTCGTTAACTTTACGCGTAAGATCAAAAACTTTCTTCAAAATCAATAACGATTCACCCAACTAGTTGGCGATTGATACCACTGTTAGGTTACTAGATTAACAACACAAGCTTAATAGAAAGAGATAAAGGTGATTGAACAATAAACCAAACACACACACGATATGCTTATGCGTTTATGCGTAGAGAGTGAGTGAAAGGAATAAATTGAACAACCAACCCTCAAGTGAGGGTTATACAAGAGTATTTATAGGAGGGAAGCTAGGGCAACACTCCTAGTTCCCATCCTTTCCTTAATGGACATGGGCCTAAGCTCATGGGCCTTCTACATAAGCTTAAGGCTAGTAACAAACATAAAGGCCATAATTAAGCTAACTATTACATATAAATTACTAACACTTGATTATGGTTTAGGAGTGATTCCAACAAGGTAATTGGCTATTACCTCCTTTGGGGCAAGCTTACGTACACCAGTAATTCGGTGTATGCAGTTGAGTCTTGGTTGCATGAGCTTAGCGCATAATAATCTGTGATTTTCCTTATGATATTGTTTGTTTACAATGATCATGCTCTTATACTTGTGTTCAACTTTACTTAAACCTATGAATTTCACTCAACATTTTTGTTGACCTTTTTTAAGCATGTTATCTCAAGTAATCTGTGAAGATTATGACCAAGGTGCGGAGTGGGGCATGGCAAGGCTTTTCTGGTGGTGTAAAACATAAAGTTTTCATTTCTTTCAAACTCATGATCTTTATTTTGGGAAAAACGCTTGAACAATCTACATGGTTTTGTAACAACTATGAGTTTTCGATGAATGATAACTACTTTTAATAAAACGCCTCTTTCGAGTCATTTTCTATAATTATTGACTATGATCTCCATTCGAGTAACACCCAAATTAGTCTTCCGCTGTCATTAAGATTTTCGGGGGTGTTACAAAAGATGTCAAACGGATCAAGTCAAAGGCATTAGTTAAAGGTGCCAAAGGTCCGTGTCGAAGGCATTAGTGAAAGGTGCCGAAGGGTTGTGTCAAAGGCATTAGTGAAAGGTGCCAAAGGGTCTTGTCGAAGGTACTAGTGAAAGGTGCGAAGGATCGATATGGTGCATCGATGTACAAGATAGGTAATTTGGGTTAACAGATATTGATATCCTTGATGATGTTGAAATAAGGAGTGGGTCTCCTTTGGGATAGGTGTTGTGTAGTGTTAGGTAGTATTTCCTCCTTTGTAATGGAACTCGGTATCTAGCCTTGTACCGGATAAAGTGTAGGCGAAGTTGTGATAGGTTTGGTTCTACCTCGTGGAAGAACCCGGTGTCTAGCCTTATACCGGATAAAGAGTAAGCGACGTTGTAAAGGCTTCTCCGCCACAAGGAGCTTGTGTTGTGTAGTGATTACGAACTTCGAGTAGGTGACTCAAGGAGTGAAGTAGGGCAAGGAAGGTGTCCTTGTAGCCGAACCACAGTAAATACTCGCATCGTGGTTTTGTGCTTCTTACTCTTTATCTTTGCATTGCTTATTTATATGCATATCTATTAACATCCAACACACACATTTAATAGATTGACATAAGTCGATCTAAATAGTTTAAAACAAAGTTTTAATCGGTAAAACTATTCAACCCCTTCTAGTTTTCCACAATTGGTACTAGAGCTTCGTTACCAAGTTTCTTAGAGTATACGGTACTTTAAAAACTTGATACGATCCGTGTATTTTTGAAAACTACAAAGAAGGAAAATTTCTTAAAAACAAAAAATCACGTTTTTAGAAATCATCATATTTTATAATGTTTGATAATGATAGATCCTTCTAATATTTTCTTTGTTGAGAATTCTCCATACTAGGATTTGGGCATCCTAGAAGATCATGAAGAATTTCGCGTCGATTTTTCTTTTTCATAAAAAGAATATATATTCTCCATACTAGGATTTGGGCATCTTAGAAGATCATGAAGAATTTCGCGTCGATGTTTCTTTTTCATAAAAAGAATATATATAGCAAAGGTATGCTCTTTAATAACTTACTTACAAATAAATTATTAATGTATAATTTCTAGCTTAATTAATAATATCAATTCGTATAACATATAAAGAATAGTAGACTCAATACGTATACTTAAATATCACTAAATTTGTTATCTATATTGAACTCATTATCAAGAATAGTATTCTTCGTTGATCTCTATACACAAAACTACAAACTAGTGATAATGATATCTTGGTTATTCGAGAGCCTTGGTCATCATTTCTAACATATGGTTGTTGACATTTCATCTATGTCAATAGTGTCCATTTGAAACTCCTCATTTCATGATAAAATAGTATTTTATCAAAATTCTTAAACTTCCCAAAAATTATGATTCATTCATAAAAAAGGAACCTCATCAAATAGGACTAGTAAAACACGTCAAAACCTCAGACCATAAGCTATAGAGCAAAAACACCGACCCTAGCCAAGAATTAAAACTCCCAAATCAAAATTATCAAAGTTCACTTAAACTACTAACTGCTGATATGCTGGATCCCTGAGTTTGAACTAGCCAGATCCCTCATTCAAGGGATCCGTGGGAACCGGCACATCAGAAGACAGAATAAGTGATAGATGATCACTGTGGAGTTTTACTTTTCACTTTACTCTCCCAACTCACGAACATAAATCCTAAGTTACTGTTCACAGGAGTTCATTCATCGTCATTTCAAAGGAAACAATCACTTGTGTAAGTATAATCTTCACTACATTGTTATTTCCATTCTTTAATTCCTAGGAGTACAATTTTCATCTTAAGAAATTGGGTTCAAATGGGTTTATCACAATTTGGTATCACATTGTTTTCTAAGATAAACTAAATCAAAGAATCAACATTGTTAATACAAATTAAAAACTCATTTTTGAATTCAATGAAGATGTATTGAGAAAAATTACATTCCTATTCCTAGGATCAACCATGCCAAGAAATAGACAACAAGATTATCAAGACACGGCACATTACATTCCTATGTATCATAGAAGGATGGTTTAAGCCCGGAGGATCGAAAGGCCTTCAAATTGTTGCAAAAGAGGTTATTACACGAAGGGCGTGTAGTTGAACCCTCATTCATCAACAACACCGACATTCCCCAAGTCTTTGCGGGAATCAACTTCTAATGCCTCTTAAGCATCAATGAACAAATTTGTCCGGTGTTTGTCCTAGAGTTCTACAAGAGCATGAGGATCATTCAAAATGAAGATGGAACCATTTTGATCGCTTTTGTCATCAATGAGCACGAATTCACCTTCACCCTTGAAGAATTTGCTCGGATACTTCGTATCCCTTTCCGAGGAATATGCATGCACTCAAACGAATGGTCACTAGCCGATCTTCATGACATGGTTGATCATCATGAGGTTTATTTCACACCCCTTCCAGAACTGACAACGGTAAGGGATACCGTCTTCATGCAAAGAGCCTCTCCGCATGAGTCACTAGGAAATCAAATGTCATCTATAGAGATCCCTTTCAAATGGAGCTTTCGGAGATGTTCCCATTGTACAAGAAATGGGAACTAGTGCTAAGGGAGAACGTGCTTTGTTTGGTGGGAAATAAGGATCATCCCAACGCTTGCCTCGTCTACATGATCTATTACCTTGTCAATGTGACTCATTTCAACCTTACCTATTACATGGTCAAACAGATGGTAAGTGTGAAAAAGACGGACAAGATGGTGCTCCCCTATGCCATGCTCTTAACTCGCCTAACCAATTTTGTCTTTGCTCTAGATCCATCTCCCTACACCTATGACCACACCTTTTATAACAAGGTCATGGTGCCTTTGTCTGATGAGAAGACTACAAGGATTATGGTTGAAGGCAAGAGACCTTACCCACCAATGGACTCATCAGATGAAAGAGAGGGAGAAGGAAGCAACCCCATTGGAAACGTTCAACTTGACCCCTTAGCATACATTGACCAACTGCCAGACATCCCGAGCCCATCACAAGAATTTCAACAAACAAAGGGGATGTTCAAATGTTTTGATAACTTCCTCATGAAGAAGAAGAAGTAGGGGTGAAGGGTTGAAGAGTGAAGATTGGAGGCGATGGAGTTGGAGATTGCGTGAGAGGGAAGGTAAGGTCGTGGACCTTAAAATTTGAACGATGGTTTGTAAAACAACTTAAACAATATTTCTGTAACTTAGGACTTAGCTCTAGTAGACGGCATGACATGAACAAAAACATTCTAACTTAGGAAACCCAAAATGAGAATTTTACGACGGCTTGATTGAAATCAAGAAGTCGGTCATTCTCATTTTGCTTACCTTTTAGTCGCCCTTACTTACCATGCGTGATATGTATTGCTTGCATATTTGATTATTTAATATAGAAATGATTAGGATGAGTTTTTGCTAAGAAGTGCAAATTCTGCACATTTGCTGTTGATCCCAGTTGAGCAAACGATCTTATATAGAAGCTGACTTAAACTAATATAAACTGTTAAATACTACGTGGAATTTAATGTTTAACCTTAAGAAGAATAACGATGATTATCACTAAACACCTCAATATATTATTTATACGAATACTCTGAATAATATTAAGGTTTTACAACCTTGAAGTGTATCGACTCTTAGATATAACTAATACGTATATCTAACTCTAACCTAGAACCTTCTTTTATAGGCTAAGGAGTCCTTTACAATATACATTACGTATTCTACAAGATAAACAAGTGCAATACCCGTGCGTTGCCCGGGTACATACCTTTTTGATGACGGTTATATAGGTTTGGATGCGTTTAAGTAAATTAAGTTAAAAGGATAAATGATATAACAAATCAATGTCGTGCCGAACAAAATATTACATATATCGTGCATCAACACTCAATAAAAAAACATCACAGATTAAGAATTAATTAAAACATGAACCAATCTTATGTAAATGTTTCTGTACAAAATACAATTTTGAAACGTATTAAATCAAGTTAAGTTAATAAATTCTTATGTATCCAATCTAATGTGTCCTTTAGAAACTAAAATAAATTAGACCAGCAGGGACACATATGAGCACATTCGCACCAAGTGCATGAATCTTCATGTTTCAGATATACATAGTTCAAAAATAGATCTAGGTAGGGGTGAGCCGGTGGAGCCTCGGCACCCCCATCACCTTCAACTCATAAAATGTGAGAAACATAGTTAGAATTACAAAAATGATGTGAATAGTAATTCTGACACTAAAACTGTTTGGCCTAAAGGAAACGTAATTGCATATCATACTTTTGTGCGAGTCCACTTTTCCTTGGTCTTATCCATCTACAGATCACAAAACATGTTAAAAAAATGAACATATTTGAGGACTCAATACACGTTAAAGTATTCAACTCACTAACTGCATGCATTATTTATATATTTATTTCTTTAACTTGGAAGCACCCAAGCTTAACTTACTGATCGCTTTTCCTGTAGGCCAAAAGTGCCATTGAAAAATGTCCGGGTTCCCAACAAATGCGAGGCCAAGATTGACTTTGTGCAAAAGGTGGGTCATGCAAAGTGCGTCGACCCCTCTGGCCATTCCATATGTACCCAAAAAGGACCAAAATCAACCACTGCCATCATATATCGGAACTTTTGTTGTGAACCCCGATGATTAAGTAATAAGGAGTTAAGAAAGGAAATTGTTAATTAATTGGTGAAACAAATATAAAGATGTAAACAACCAGACTTGAATAGCACATACCAGAGAAGGTTTAGGAAAATTCAATATTTGCGTAAACAATGTGAGTGTAGACAATGGTTTCTTTGTGTAAATCATGCATGGACAATTTAAAACACATAAAAGAAATTATTTAACTAAAAATCTCGTGTTGTAGGTCTTTAAAAGTTGAGTCTGGATGGAGTCCATGTTAATGTTTTTCAGTTACTTAAGTCCAATAATACAAACAACCTTTTCGAAATTTATGCAATGGATCATATCATCTCGAAGTTACATGCATATTCAAATTTTTAATAGCCTTTTCAAGCTTATATAATAAAAAACGTGTGCTAATTAAATAACCTCTTCCATTAAATTTAGGTGATGACTTTTAGATAAGGTTTGACTTCATTTTAAATGGCCTAGATTAATTTTTCCTTTGATCCGACGTTGAAGAAGTAATGCCATGTCAATATTTTTTCTCTCTGCTCCGTGCACAATATATAGTATAATATACTTAACATACATATCTAAATACAATTCGACCTACTCAATACTTTCTAGAATATTACAAGTTAAACCGACCTAACAAGCTAGCAGTGCTTCGTTACATTAGCAGTGGTTCCATACTTCTACTAGCAGTGGTTCATCTTGAGCAGTGGTTCCAATCCTTCTAGCCGTGGTATCTTTTGTGCTGGCAGTGGTTCCATACTTAGAATCATTCCTGTTTAGAGAACCTAAAATCCAACAATCCTCCCCTAAACTTGATATTTACTACAAAAATCATCAAGTTTCTTTTAAGCCCATAATCTCTTACTTGGAGGATGTATCCAAACACCCAGCAGCCTCTTCTTTCTCCTTATCAGATCTAGACTCTTCATCAACAACCTTTGATCTATTTGCCTTTCTTTTCATCCTTCCTTGAGGCTTGCCTTTTATAGCTAGAGGACCTTCCAAATCAGTAATCTTCTCAATTTTTAATAGCAGTGAATTAACAATAGGTTTTGTAGGTTTAGTACATTGCAGAGCAAGCTTAGCTTCCAAAATTTTTCTTTGCTACTTTCTTGGTCAGTGGGTAGTCCTTATCAATCAACATAAATATCTTCTCCTGTGGAGTCTTAATAGCATGTACTCTACAAGGCTGATATAACATCCATTCTTTAACCTCACAATCTTCCCAAAATTTATCTTCTGGATTAGGTTGAAACATATTCTTAAAAGCTATCCACATAGACCTAGATATTATTCCTGTTGGTCCAAGCTTACCACATCTGAAATCCATAACCTTCGACAGCTGTTCTAAATCAAGCTTAGTCAGAGAGAACAACATACACCCAAAGTTAAAGTATTGACTCTTCCGTCCATCTCCTCTAGTAAGCTCAATAACTTCTCTTTCATTTGCTGTGACAATCTGCCAGTCTACAATTGGATGTACAGATCTTACAGGTGTAGGATTGATAGGCTCTTCAGGATTATCACACACCATAATGTACTGACCCAATCTTTCTTCCTCATTCACCTCATCATCTACCTTTTGTCTCTTTGAACTAGACTCCTCCTGCACAACTTCTTTTCTCTTTAGTCTGTTCCTTATCATCTCAGCTTCTCTTTCAGAATCCATGGGAATGAACTCAAACATTCTTTTGCAAATGTTGTAAAGCTCCTCAATCTTCTCATAGGAGCAGTTCCTTAGGTTTACGGTTTTCATCTCCATGTGCTTGATAAATCTCATCATCTGATTCCTTCTTTCTTGCTTGGTTGGTGGTCTGTTCTTCTTTGCTTGATAATTTTTAAATTATCTATCCTGTTTCATCCTTTTCATCATCTCAACCAGCATATTAGATCTTATGTCATGATAACGCTCAAATTGTGCATGTTTTTAGTAGCGTTATCTGTGCTTTTATGTGTGTTATTTGGCTAGAATCATATACTTTTGTTGCTTAATCGTATCAAAGTGCGTTTGCTAGTTCATTTGTAGCTAAGTACAGGAAAGTGGAGAAAAAGACGGAAAAAGAAGTAAAATACAAAGATTTCTCCATGTATGAAGAATTCCCATCAAAAGCAAGACTTGTGGAGTATATTTGAGAAGATAAAGTCATCAAGTTAGTGGTCCAAAGACTCAAGAATAAAGTTCAAGAAGGGAAACGAGAAAGAAATGAAGAAAAGAAGCTAAAACGAAGACATATTGGAAGACTCGTTGTTCCCGACACACCTTCACCATGTTGGCCATAACTTTTGCATACGGACTCCGTTTGACCTCCGGTTCACGGCCACGGAAAGCTAAGAGAAAGATCAACAACTTTTCCGCTTATGAACTTTTGTGATTTTGTTCCAACCGTTCGGTCGTGCCCCGCAACCGGATCCGGTTGGAGAATTGTCAAGTAGACCAACCGATCCGGTTGGAGCCCAACCGATTCGGTTGGGAGGCCTGGTACAGCCATTTCTTCATCACTAAGGTTCCAAACTTGTTCCAAAACGATTCTAGGTCCTTCCCACTTAGTTTCTAGTCCCTTCCAAGCTCCTTGGAGGCCAAGTTGAGCATTGAATACCCCTAGCCTTGGTTCTAGTATAAATAGAGGCCTTTGCTACCTCATTTCATAATCCCTTCTCCATCCTTCTCATCTCCTACCACCACCACTCCTCTCTACGTGTGAAATTCAAGCCTCCACCCTTAAGGACGAATTTCCACCTAGAGAGCAAACCCCAACTTGAGAGAACACACCCACTCTCAATCTCTTCACCCCAAAGGTGTGAAATTCGATCCTCCACCTTTAAGAACGAATTTCCACCAATTACACCAACTTATCTTCCCCAAAAGACCTCAAACCTCTGCCAAATTCGTGTAGTGTGCTCAAGGGCTAATGAAGGCGTTTGGATATGATTTTCTGGCTTGGTAGAACTATTGTAGTCAATTGGAGGCTTGAAGGAGTGCTATAATCCTTCATCTTTGCCTATTGTAATTCATACTTTGGGTAAACCTTGTTACTTTTATATTTCAAGATGTTTGTTATTGATATGATTGTTGAGATTTTGTGTTTGATTCAAATAACCATGATGTTTTGTTTACTTGTTTTGTTCTTATGATAATATGTTCTTATATTGCTTTTCTTTGTGGTTTGATCCGTGACAATCATAACCATGACCTTGATACGTGCTTGTTCTTATATTGCTCTTCTTGTTGGTTTGATATGTGATAATCATAACCATCAACTTGTTACTTGCTTAAACAAACAAACGACACTTGTAGTGCAACCAAGTCTCTTGGGACGACCTTGATTTACCATATACTATACTACAACTTGACTAGGGTATACTTGCCCGAATGTGTTCCTAGTTAACCGGTAATTCTTGATTATAAATTTAAAACCACGATGGTGCACATCATGTCAATATCTAATTGACCCCATTCAAACTCAGTCCACTCTTTCTGCATCCTCTCAGAAGCTTGAAAATAGGTCCGTTCATTGTTTCATTGTTCTATAAGTTTCAGAGATGCTTCTTCTTGCTCTTGCTTTTCCTTCTCTTTGGCAAGATCTTCAGCATTTAGCTTCTCTTGTAGCCTTTTAGAAACTTCTTCATCATATGCAATATGTTCTTCCCTACTTTCAAACTCTATCTCTTCTTCTTCTGGTTCTGCAATTCCTTTACCTTTTCCTATGTCAGGTGGAGTGGCCACAGTTCTTTGCACAAGCTCACCAATCTTCAAACTTTTAGTAATAGGTTTAGGTGCAGTAGGATTAGATACAGGAATATGTTTAGGGATAGGTAAAGATTGCTTTAGGTTCAGCAGTTGAATAGCAATCTCTTTTTCAGCTTATTTAGGTTTTGGTGTTGATGTTATAATGGTGGTTGTTGTTGTAGCAATGGTTGCCTCAGCAGTAGAAATCTCTAAAATAGTAGTGGCTAGAACTACACCAGCAGTGGTTGCAGTAGTGGAATCTGCAACACTAGCAGTGGATGCAGCAACATTAGCAGTTCCTGCACCACTTCCTCCTTTTCTTCAACTGCAGCTTTCAAAGAATCATTAATCACTGCTTATTTACCTTCCATATTAGTCACCATATAATCATCACCATTGTCTCAACTATCCAAATCCAAATCCTCCGCTGAATCTGTGCCTTTACTCCTCCCCTGTCACTTCGACCTGTTTCAACTGGTCCGAGAGGTGGATCCTGGGAAAAGTCACCATGTACAAAAGCATTACCCGTCAATTCATTTTGTTGTCCCAAACTACCCTCATCACTTCGAGTTGTGTTAACTGCTCCGAGAGGTGAATCATAGGATGTGTGCAACATGGCATCAGACCTAGCCTGAACATCCATGCACCCCAAGTTAGCCAGTTGGCTGGGGATTCCTCTACATTTGTTGTATTCTGAGGAACTCTCCATATTAGGAGTTGCCATTGGTTGGGTCTTACTTATGATTCCACAACCCTTCTCAGCTTCTAAGCCTGAGGCAGTAGTGGAAGCCCTTCCAATCATGTCACCCCCCACATCTGTGATAGCCTCATGTCCTTCACCACTAACACAAGCCTGAGGTAGCTTGGTGCCCTTCTTATTCCTTCTGGTAACCAAAATCCTTTCAGGTTGAGTAGTTGGGGGTAAGGGTTCAGCAGTGGTTGTGGTTTGTGATGTGGTAGCAGTGGGATTAGCAGTGGGTAGTATTGGTTGTACATTTTCCTCTTCTATTGATTCTGGTAAGTTAAGCATGTGAGGAAATAGTGGAGTGACAGTCCCTGAAAATTTTTGATTCTTCTTTTTCATATGAGCAAACACCTTAGGGACCATATGTAAGACAACATACTTTCTCTGATGATGAATGGGTTCTACTATCTGACTCTCTACCAACAGTTGAATAAACCTAGGATACAAGAAGTATTTACCTTGTTCCTTAACATTATTCTGTAATCCCTAAAAAATCATTCTAGACCAATTAAAAACTCCTTGTTGAGAGAGACAAATGATAGCAGTGGCAATCTTAGAGGGAAATTCATCAAATCCAGTTGTCTTATTGCTTAAACACATGAGAATGGTATGAACTAAGAACTTTCATTGGGGATAAAACATACCTTTGTGAAACTTAAGTCTATCCCCTCTTCTCTCATACCTCATTTGCTCCAAGCCATCAAAAATATCCTCATTCGTCATATTATCTACACCTCCAGCATCCTGAAACTTTAACACACTTCGAATCACCTCCTCTGTAATCAGAACCTCCTGTTCATCAACAACTGCTCTAATGACTTCTACTTCATCCCTCACTTGAAGCTCTGCCATCCACCAAAACTGATGAATGTATGATTTAAGGATGATTGGTTCAACAGTCAATGCATAGTGAATAGGGCTGTGTTTGATGAATTCGATCATGTCATGAAAACCTTCTGAGTGGTCATTCTTAACCAGGTATGCAACTAAGTTATGGGTTGTAGAAAATTCAGTCGCCATTGTCAGATGTGAGTTCGTGTGATGTGGGATTGTTGAAAATAAGAGTTGGGAGTGGTTAGGGTTTGTGTAGAGAGCCAATTGAGAGTGTTTAAAAGACCAATTTAATGATCGGCAGTGATTTGGGGAATAAATACGTTATCACCAGAATGTTTCAAAACAGCCCTTGTAGTTTCCACATTCATCAAAAACTCAATAGCAGTGGATTGCCCATAACTAGCAGTATTTCAAATAAACCAGTAGCGGAAATATCACTTGCACTCCAATATTTTGACAAAGACTTCTGCTGCAAAATCTTTGGCAAATATAGTGTGATCATGCAATTGTTTGAAGAATACATAATTTACACTAATTTATTTATTTATTTATTTATTGTTATTTTTTTAATCAGCTACTCCTAAAGCTCCAAACGATCCAAATGTACAAAGCTTCTTCAAACCTGCATAACACAAACACAAACCAAACACTACAAACTTGTTAAGGTTAGCAGGACATAAAAAGAACTAGCAGTGTTTACAAAATATGCACTAGCAGTGCTTTTACAAGTTGTTAAGCACTTAGTCAAAAAGTCAACTCTAGTCATTTAATCGTCCCCTTTAGTCAAATACTTCATTAACTCCTTCAACAACTCACACCTTCCAAGCATTTAACCAACTGATCTCCTCTTTAAGTTTATTTAAGAACCATTTACCCACACACCACACATATCACTTACTTTTCCAAAAATCTCTTCTCTCTAAAACTGCTATCACATAAACCATTCTCCCAAATCATCAAAATGAGCAGTACCCCTAACACACCCATTGAGATCTCCTCTGATTCAACTGATGGTGGCTGGGATTCCTATTTACCACCCAAAAACACTACACTAGTAGTGAGAAACACCAACTCTGCTCCTGCTCCAGTTGGACTTTCATCCTTGTAACTTCCCCAAGAAGCTATTGTTGAAGGCTCCAGTTTTGAGCTTAGTTTCATGCCCAGTTGTGTATCAGCATATGAAGACACAGATGAAGAAATAGGTGGCACCTCTAGAGTGTTGATAGTGGCTCCCCTTGCAGAAATTCCACCTCCAACACCACTTTCAGCTCCTCCTACTGCTCCAGCACTATAAGCTGCTCCTTCTAGTTCAGCACCACCAAAAAGATCTCAGGTGCTTGCACTCCCCAACCCAAGAGTTTGGTCTATGGTTGGAGGAAGGGGAAAACAAAGCATGCCAGACTTTGGAAGGGGAAAGAGGCCAAGGGAGTAGATGTTGTTTGAAGTAGTCTTTGAATGTTGTAGTCTTTTGATGTTATGTCTTTTGTAGTGATGATAGTATGGAAGTTTGTTGTGTAATTCTGCATCGTATGGAAGTTTGTTGTGTAATTCTGCATTTGTTGATGTAGATCCTTTAATGAATAAACTCCCATGTTTCCTTTTCTCTCTATTGCTACATACTTTGTGATTTGACTTTTTGATCTGCAAAATTGTTAGTGGGAACAAAAATAACAAGCAGTGGTTATAATTAAACTAGAAGTACTAAAATTTACCAATAGCATTACATTCTTTTTACAAACTTTTACAAAACAATTTTGAGACTTAGAGATTGATCATACCTATACTAACTACTAGATACTGAAACCTCCCCACATCAAAAGCTTTAGTGAGTAGATCAGCAACATTATAATCAGTATGTATTTTAACCATTTGAATTAGCCTTTTTCTCATTACAATCTCTAATAAAGTGATGCCTTATCTCAATATGTTTAGGTCTAGAATGCAAAACTGGATTTTTAATGATGCATATTGTACTGTTATTGTCAATGTAAATCTTAGTATACATGAAATTGTACCCAAAGTCCAACAATTGATTCTGAATCCAAAGCACTTGACCACACCAACTTGCAGCAGCCACATACTCAGCTTCAGTGGTACAATTGGCCATAATAGTCTGCTTTTTACACTGCCATGAGATAAGCCTGCTTCCAAAAAACTGACACCCTCCAGTAGTAGACTTTCTATCCAAACTAGCCCCAGCATAATCACTGTCAGTATAGGCCACCAAATCAAAAGGTGAATCCTTAGATTACCAAAGGCCCAATTTAGGATGACCCTTAAGGTATCTAAAAATCCTTTTCACAGCATTCATGTGTGATGTGTTAGGTGTAACTTGAAATCTTGCACACACATACTGAAAACATAATATCTGGCCTAGAAGCAGTGAGATACATCAAAGATCCAATCATGGATCTATACAGCTTCACATCAACTCTGGGACTTCCATCATCAGGTAGCAGTGGTTTCTGTGTTTCCATAGGTGTACTTGCACTCTTGACATCCTGAAATCCAAACTTCTTCAAGATATCTGCTACATATTTTTCTTGACTAATGAAGATTCCATCAGTCCTTTGTTGAACCTGTAGCCCCAAAAAGAAAGTGAGTTCACCCATAACACTCATCTGAAACTTATCATGCATAAGTTTCTCAAAATCCTTGCACAACTCCCTATTTGTTGAACCAGCAATATATCATTCTTGAGCTTCCTTATGAACAATGTCTTGTCAATCAGTCCTCTCTTGAAACCATTGTCCAACAAATAAGTAGAAAGGCAATCATACCATGCCCTTGGAGCTTGATGCAACCCATACATAGCCTTTTTCACCCTATAAACCTTATCAGGATGATCAGGATCTTCAAAACCAAGAGGTTGACAAACATAAACCTCTTCATCAATAGTACCATACAAAAAGGCACTTTTCACATCCATTTGATACACCACAAAATTTTTGAATGAAACATATGCCAAAAACAATCTTATAGCCTCAATTCTGGCAACTGGGGCAAACACCTCATCATAATCCAAACCTTCAGTTTGTGTGTATCCTTGAGCAACCAACCTTGATTTATTCCTAACCACAATCCCCCTTTCATCCCTTTTATTTCTGAATACCCATTTAGTTCCAATAACCCTCTTGCCATTAGATAGATCAACCAATGTCCACACTGTTGGGTTCAGTAAATACCCAAACCCCTTAATCTAGGATTTGAATAAAAAATAGCCCAAGTGTCTAGTCCGTTAAACACTAACAGGTCACTGAGTGCATAGTCTCTCAGTGAGCCATCTTCAGGATACTCAGTACGAGGCAACAAGATAGTCTCTCCACTCAGCAAGGCGGAACTTAAAGGGTGAAGACTGAGTCAAGAAGAAGATGGTGGATTCAGTGAGTGATGGCAATAACTCACTGAATCCCTAAGACTCCTCTCCAACTACTTACACTGAAGACAAACTAAAGTAGAAGACTAAAGGATGTAAAGACTGAAGAATGAGCGGGACAAGGCGGGATAAGTTTGAATCAGATAAGACGAAGTCCTTATCAACCAAAGTCAACTTTCTCTGAATAGCAAAAGATCAGGCTCAGTGTCATCACTGACCTTAGGAAAGTAGTCTTGTCTCTTACCTAGAATAGCCTTTGTAAACAGAGACAAAATGCATCAGTATTTTGTCTTCTGTAAGATGTCAGTTTGTCACTTAGGAAAGAGTTAAATCTCATACATGTATAAATAGCATAAGAGATTGAGTGAAAAGGTTAAGCTTATGATTTGTAAAAACACACATACACGCAAGCCATCTTTTCACTCCTCCAAATACAACTTAATCCCTGAGATAGCTCAGTGGGTTCTAAGAGTTGTGCTCAGACTTAGCCTGAGCTTAGAGAGGAGTCACCAAACTTTGTCATTTCAATCCCAAGTACTATTCCGCAAGTACTTGGGTAACGTATTCTTTTTGATTGATTTCTAATAAAGAATATGATGTTGAAAATTACTTTGTGTGTTTTACTTATGTTAATTTCAGTCATTGTTCACTGTTAACTTGTTTTATATTCTTAAACTGCTTTTAAACAATAGTGAACGGGGAACAACAAGTGGTATCAGAGCAAGGCTAATTATAAAACTCTTTTTTAGGCCGCTCTAAATGTTTTTAAATTAGGATCCTAAAATGACTGAAATTGATGTACCCCAACTAGTCGACAAAAAGGGTGGAGCTTATTCAGCTGTTGCCTCTAGACTTGAAGTTGGCAAATTCAACAAATGGAAAAAGCGAATGCTTTGCTATTTGATTAGGATGGAACCTTATTATATCAAGTGTATAAATGAAGGTCCATTTGTCCCAAAGACTGCTGAAGGTTTGCCTAAACCTGAAGCTCAGTGGACTCAGGATGAAAGGAGAGTGGCCAACCAGGACCAAAGACTCAAAAGTATCATCATATCATGTCTTCCTGATGATATTATGGAGTCTGTTATAAGCTGTAGTACAGCTAAACAAACCTGGGATGACCTGGTCCACAGTCATGCAGGTCCATCTGATACCAAGGAAAACAGGATAATGGACCTGAAACTTGAGTATAACACCTTCAGGGCTAAGGACTCAGAAACTCTATCTCAAACTTACACCCGATACAAAACTCTTTTAAATGAACTTTCAAATGATGGTGTTAAGTTATCCAAACATGAAATCAATGTTGGTTTTGTTAATAGTCTCCCTGTGAAGTGGTTGCATTTCTCTTAGGGACTTAGGAATGCTAATCATATCCAGAATCTTGAGCTTCCTGAAATTTATGGGAAATTTGTCTATGAGGAAAACCTCATCAACAGACGATACCCTGACTTAAAGAAGTCTCGGGAAGTCAAGAAGACCCTGACCACCACCTCATCACCAATATCAACTGCTTTCTTTTCTAACAATGTGGTTCAAGATTTCCAAGAAAACTCAGATGATGAGCCTGATGAGAGATCAAGTGAGGAGTACCCAAATGACCTGAACGGTGAATTTCAGGAAAGGGCACTCCTTGCTAACTCTCGAAGGTTTATAAAAAGAAACAAAGGTTTTTCAACTGCTAAAGCAACTGAAGACACTGAATGCTTTAAGTGTAATAAAAGAGGCCATTTTGCAAACCATCAGGGTCTAATCAGTCTTCAGGCTTTAGCAAATTTCAACCAAAGATTTATCAGTCTCATCAAAAATTTCAAAACAAATCTGACAAAAACAAAACTGTGGATTTTGAAGCTAAATACAAGAAAGCAAAAGCTAAGCTTGCATTGCTTGAGGCCAGTCCCTCAGAAACAACAAAAAGTGTTCAATCTGTGCAGGGTAAAAACAAGGGCCTCGTTGCTGAAACCTTCGACTGGGATGAAGAGCCAGTCTCATCTGATGATGAAATGGTGTAAGTCAGTGCACTGATGGCCCTCTCAGAAGAGGACAAGCTAGCTGTTGGAAAGAATCATGCCAGGATTGGAGAATGGGTCAATATCACAATGAAGAAGGTAAATATCTTACTTTCTATGGATGATGACTCTGATTGGCAGTCTTATATGAATTATCTTAATGTTGACCTTAAGTTCCTAGAAGAGCAAAGACTGAATCTTTTTTCAAAATACAACAAGCTAAGTTTTGAATTAAACAAGTGTAGGGATGAACTGCTTATTTTAAAACAAGCTAAGCTTGAGGCTGTCACTTTGCAAATTCAAAACACTGAACTAGTTAAAAGAAAGCAGGCTCTTTAAGACGAACTTAAAAAGGTTCAAGATATTCTTGATAGTTGGACTGCTAAGAATCCTAGGGTCTTTAATGCTGTGGGAGCCCCCAGCAGCAAGAAGAGAGTTTTAGGTGAAGATCATCTTCCTGACTCTCTCAACAAAGATTAGGGTCCTAAGCCATTTGTGTCTGGTGGTATGATTACCAGTATGATGACCAGTTCCAAGCCCAGTGATTGGATTGATCGGGTTAATTCTGATAGTAAGCTTCCTAATTTCGATTCTGGAAGGATTCTAGAGCCTGAAAGCCAAGCTCTAAAGAGCTTGCTTGGACTCCCTGATGTGCCCAGTAGTACTGAACACATCTCTGAGTCTGAAGCAGAATCTCAAGCACCGCTTCCTCCACTGAAACCTCTTCAGGGTGCTGCACCAAGCTCTGAGCTTACTCCATTACAATTCAATCCTCACTCACCAAAAGAAAGGTCTGGACTTGGTAGAACCATCCTAAAAAGACCAACAGAACCAATTCAACAAGAATCTACTCCTACTGAGACTTCAACATCGTCTGTCCCCACTGAAGCTGACCAAATTCAGCAACTGACTGAGCTTGTGAGGAAGCTGACTGAAAATATGGAATCCATCAAAAAAGCTCCTGATTCAATCAAGGAAACTAAGTCAGCCTCATCTAGCTCATCAAAGTCAAAATCCATCAACAAACCCAAGCAGAAGTGTGAGATGTGTCATTACACCAGTCACACCACTGACAACTGCTATAGAATCCTTTTTTGTATGATCTGCAAAAAGGATGATCACAGAACTGCAGACCACTTACAGTATGTAAGTTCTGTCAGTAAAGCAAACTATACCAAAGTAGGTCATGAGTATGCTTCATCCTCCAAAACTGCTCCTATGAATAGAGCAAAACCTTTTCCTCTGTGCCCTCACTGTGAGTTTAATGATCATCATCAGGATGATTGTCTCATGAACACATGCTGTGATATATGCGGTAATCCAGCTCATGAGACATCCCAACATGACAATGTCATTCATGCAAGGAGAGGTACAAAACAACCCAAAATCACTGAGTCATCCTCAGTCTCTAAATGCAAAACCTGTGGTAGCACAATGCACTCAACCACTGACCATGAGTTAATTACCAAATTCAAAGAGACCTTGAGACCCAAGCCCACTAGTAAGTGGGTCACTAAGAGAAACTAATTCAGTTTACTACTTGTGCAGAGACACGCCAGGGAACCTATTTGGCATCTAGACAGTGGATGCTCAAGAAGCATGACTGGTGTGAAGGAGTATCTGCACAAGTATGTAGAGGAACCAGGACCCAAGGTAGTATTTGGTGATAACTCATCATGTCCCACTGAAGGTTATGGTTCAGTAAACTGCAATGGAATAGTTTTCTCTAGAATAGCTTATGTCAATGGTCTTAAATACAATCTCATCAGTGTCAGCCAACTATGTGATGCTAAGTACATTGTGCAATTCAATGACAAACAAGGTACCGTCTTTAATGCCAATAAGGAGGTTGTGTTGATAGCTCCTAGGAGAGATGATGTTTATGTGTTAGACATGTCAACACTCTCCCAAGATGGAACTTGCCTCTTTGCTAAAGCCACTGAAACTATCAATTGGCTGTGGCATAAGAGACTCTCACACTTAAACTTCAAAAACCTCAACAACTTGGCAAAACAAAACAAGGTCCTTGGCTTACCATCACTGGTTTTTGCAAAAGACAAACCATGCACTGCCTGTGAAAAAGGTAAACACCACAAAGCATCATTCAAAACCAAACAAAATTTCTCCATCAAAAGCTGCCTTCACCTCCTGCACATGGATCTCTTTGGACCTGTCAGTCCCAGATCAATCCAGCATGAGAAGTATACACTTGTCATTGTTGATGAATTCTCAAGATACACTTGGGTATACTTTCTTTCCAAAAAGAGTCAGGCAGCTGATACGATAATGTCATTCATCAGGAAGATTGAAAACCAGAATAACATTACTGTAAAACAAATCAGAACTGAAAATGGTTCTGAGTTCAGAAATCAAGAGCTTGAGAGTTTCTGTGATGAAAAAGGAATTTCTCAAAATTTCTCATCTCCTTATACCCCTGAACAAAATGGGGTTGCTGAAAGGAAAAACAGAACTCTCATTAAGGCTGCAAGAACCATGTTAAATGGCTCAGCCCTCTCAAAGCATTTCTGGACTGAAGCAGTCAAAACTGCCTGTTACACTCAAAACAGGTCAATTATTGTCAAAAGACATAATAAAACCCCATATGAGATCTTCAAAGGTAGACTTCCTGACATCAGCTATTTTCATGTGTTTGGATGTCCTATGTTTATTCATAACCACAAGGATCATCTAGGCAAGTTTGATGCAAAAGCTGATGATGGATATTTCTTAGGCTACTCACTGATCTCCAAAGCCTTCAGGATTTTTAACACAAGGAGACAACAAGTTGAGGAAACCTTTCATGTCACCTTTGATGAAAGTGATGAAAGCATCAGGTTCACCAACACCTCAGTGGAGGAAATAGGAATTGATGACTCATCAAGATATCCCCCTGACGAGTACAACACTGAATTCAATTCCTCATATCAAGCTAATGCTGACATCTCATTTTATGTCTTACCTCACAACCTTCCCCAACCAACTATCAGTGAATTCATTGATGATCAATCAATCCCTACTGGGATAGGTAATACTGAACCAAATGTTCAGGAACCTGTGATTCAAGAACCCCAACCTGAACAAGACATCGCAACAGATACTCTTAATGATTCTGTGGCTCAAGCACCAGAACTCACTCCTGAGTCTCCAGTGACCTCTTAAAGCTCAGATCCTAGACCACAAAGTAAGTGGACAAAATCTCAGGACATTGAGCTTATAAACATTATTGGTGAACCCACTGAGGGCATGCTCACTAGAAGCATGGCTGCTAAGTTAACTGCAGCTTCAGCCAATGAATGTCTATATGCTGATTACCTATCATAAATAGAACCCAAAAGTGTCACTGAGGCTCTAAAGCACCCAAGCTGGGTTCAGGCTATGCAAGAAGAACTGTAACAGTTTGATAAAAACAAGGTCATGACCTTGATCAAATGTCCTCAGGATGTCGTTGTCATAGGAATGAAGTGGGTTTTCAGAAACAAAACTGATGAAAACGGCACTGTCATTAAAAACAAAGCCAGACTTGTAGCCAAAGGTTACAATCAACAAGAAGGCATTGACTATGATGAGACATTTGCTCCTGTTGCAAGAATGGAAGCAATCAGAATCTTCCTTGCATATGAAACATACATGAACTTCAGGGTCTACCAAATGGATGTTAAAAGTTCATTCTTAAATGGTGATCTCAAGGAAGATGTATATGTTCACTAACCTCCTGGCTTTGAGAGTAGTGAATTCCCTGACTATGTCTGTAAGCTTGACAAAGCCCTTTATGGACTTAAACAAGCTCCAAGGGCATGGTATGAAACTCTCTCAGCCTTCCTGATACAAAACAAGTTTGTCAGAGGAAAGATAGACAACACACTATTTGTCTATAGAACACAACAGGATGTGATACTGGTCCAAGTGTATGTTGATGACATCATCTTTGGCTCAACAAACTACAAACTTTGCAAACAGTTTGAAAAACTAGTGACTAAGAAGTTTGAAATGAGCATGATGGGTGAACTCACATACTATCTTGGACTACAAATCAGGCAAACTGATAAAGGAATCTTCATCAGTCAAGAGAAATACACAAGAAATCTCTTGAAGAAATATGAGATATCTGACTGTGCCTCAGTGAAGACACCAATGGTCCCTCCTAACAACCTTGGACCTGATCTCACTGGCAAATCAGTCAATCAAACCCATTTCAGAGGGATTATTGGCTCACTGATGTATCTAACTGCTACTAGACCAGATATACAATTCTCAGTCTGTCTAATAGCAAGATATCAGTCCAATCCTAAAGAATCCCACCTCACTGCAGCTAAAAGAATACTCAGGTACCTGAAGGGAACCCCAAACCTTGGACTCTATTATTCAAAGTGCTCAGGGTTTGATCTCAATGGTTACTCTGATTCTGATTATGTTGGCTGCAACATGGACAGAAAAAGTACCTCAGGGTCCTGTCAATTTCTTGGAGGAAAATTGGTTTGTTGGAGTGCTAAAACGCAACAATCAGTAGCTATGTCTTCAGCTGAAGCTGAGTATGTGGCTGCTGCAGGATGCTGTGCCAATGTCTTATGGATGAAAAGTCAACTCAGTGACTATGACATCCATTACAAAATGATACCCATCTTCTGTGACAACACCAGTGCAATTGCAATCTCCAACAACCCCGTCCTTCATCAATGAACCAAACACATTGATATCAGATATCACTTCATCAGGGACCACATAATGAAAGGAGACATAGAACTCCATTTCATCCCCACTGAATATCAACTGGCTGGTATCTTTACCAAACCCTTGGATGAACCTACCTTCAGGAGACTGAAAGTTGAATTGGGAATGCTTGATATAGAAAGTCAGGCATCTGAAAACCAATCTCAGTAAGTTCTCTGAAATGGTTCCTCCTACCTGAATGAAACCCACAATACTACCTCTCACTGAATGAGTAAGACTCATTCAGGGACCCTGACAGTTAAAATTGAGCATTGAATGAGTAACTAAATGATCCAAGTATCAGTTACTTAAATGTCCTAGGTTGGTAACCATGCCAATTTAATATAGGAATATATGTCTCTTTGTCTTACTGTCAACCATATCAAGGGTCCCTCTCATACTTACCTCATCCCCACTTGGCATTAAATGCCTCCTCTCACATAAAATATCTTATTGATATTTTATTACTGCAAAAGTGCACTTTTACTGTGCACTACAACTGTTCCCTTGAAAACCGGGATTTTTACTGCGGGTAGTGGAGTGGTGGCATTAAATGTGGAAATTCAAACGTTTTCTAAAACCGACTCTAAATATTCCCATTTAAGCACATTTAACCCCTCTCACCACTCTATAAATACCCCCCTTCTCAACCATAAACACACACACAAATTGTTTTTGTAACAAAACTCTGCTAAAATCTTTTCTCAAACTCAAAACTTTGTGTGTGCTTCAAGTTCTTCAAACCTCTTTCAGAAAAACCTTCATTGTAAACATTTACAAAAGATTTTTCATCAAAACTTAAGAGATTCAAAAAATTCTTTTGACTGTTCTTGTCAAGTTTTTCTCAAAACCCTAAAAACTTTCAAATGGAAATAGCAAGAACTCAATCTCTTCAGTATGCACAACAGTGGGCAGGGGATCTTACTAATGTTGAATTTAAAACCAATAATATCATAGGCAATTTTGAATACCCACAAAATGTCCCAGCCTATAAAGACATTATGAAATTTTTGTTTAACTGCCCACTAAAAAATGCCTTTGTTCAGTGTCCCTCTATTGTTTACCAAAACCTCCTCAGGGATTTTTGGGCAACAGCCATGGCCTATGACCCGATTCCTACTACTAATGAGACTGACCTACGACCACTAAGGGAGTATCTCATTAAGTTCAGTCTTTTTGATGGGAAAACAATCAGTCACCCTGGATTACAAAACGTTTTCCACCTCTTCAGGGTTAGACTATAATAAGGGTGTTTATGTCGCCCATCCTGAACCCACAATAGTGAAGGATGGGTTAAAACGAATTGCTTTTGAGCCAAACTTTTTAGACAGAACCCCAATCACCAAAAATTCATTCCCCGTGGCTTGGAGGATCTTATTCACTTTTGTGATTCAGGTCCTCAGAGGGAATCACTCATCAACTGAACAAGTTAATTCTATTCAGTTGATGATGGCTTACTGTTTGATGAATGGGATAAATGTCGACATTGGGGAGATCATTTACAGTGATCTCGTAACTAAGCTACATGTCACACCCCCAAATTACCTGTTTTGTAGCGGAATGGAATTCCTGGGGGTGACTGTCATAGCATCACAATCACAGTTATATTGAACGACCTAAAGTGTCGTTTGGAAAATAAATCGTTTGATTTAATAAAATAATCAGAGTTTACAAAGTATAGGTCCCAAATAAAAATCAACTTGTGCGAAAATAAGTTTGTTACAATTCAAACGATGTTTTAAAGTGCATAAATCCCATGAGAGACGCGTCGTCACCACGACTCTATGATAAGTCCACATGCATGCCATGAAGTGAATGCCTTAGATACCTGAGATAAAACATGCTAAAAAGTGTCAACACAAAGGTTGAGTGAGTTCATAGAGTTTGTGTTGCAATGTAAAGCCTTTCAAAATCGTTTATGCAGCAAATGCATTGTAAATCTACTCAGTTCCAAGTTCCGCCCATATAAAACTTGCAACCTGTGTGTTCACAACCCACTGCCAAAATGTGTATAGTTTATGTTCAAACACATGATGTCAAATGAATTCACAATAGTACCTAACTCGACTTAGAACCATAGCACATAATCAATAGTACATGACTCAATGTATCAGTAGTCAACTGACATAGCACTTTATTCGACGTAGAACTATAGCACATAATCAATAGTACATGACTCAATGTATCAGTAGTCAACTGACATAGCACTTTATTCGACGTAGAACTATAGCACATAATCAATAGTACATGACTCAATGTATCAGTAGTCAACTGACATAGCACTTTATTCGACGTAGAAATATACCACTCAAACAAGAACAATTGATATAGTACAACATTCGGTTTTGAAACAATGGTGATCATGATAGAAGTTATCCTTAAAAATCCAAAGTACTTGTGAAAAATAGTTGAGCATTTATCTCCCCCAAAATAGTTCAATAAAAACACTAAAACAATTGAAAATGGGGCTATGAAATTCACGGTAATATGTAGAAGTTAAAATAAAGCAAGTAGTTGAGCATGTATCTCCCCCAAAAATAGTACAAAACAATTGAAAATGGGGCTATGAAAACTCACGGTAATCTGTAAAAGTTTAAAGTACTTGTGTAAATTAAAGCAAGTAGTTGAGCATGTATCTCCCCCAAAAATAGTACAAAACAATTGAAAGTGGGGCTATGAAAACTCACGGTAATCCGTAAAAGTTTAAAGTACTTGTGTAAATTAAAGCAAGTAGTTGAGCATGTATCTCCCCCAAAAATAGTACAAAACAATTGAAAGTGGGGCTATGAAAACTCACCTGATGCAATTATAATGATGACAAGAGTGGATACACTGAAATGCAGCGCAATCTCTAACCGCGACCTATTATGAATGATATGTTCTAATGTAAATCATGAAACAATGTCGTGCATGCAAACTCATATGATATCCATACCACTTGTACATTTGAAAATAATGTTTATCGTCGAAATATATGTTTATGACATCTCGTCATATTATAAAATACTTTACAAGTATTTACATTGAAACAACCTCCTACGATAGTCGTTAAATGATTTATTATGAAGATATAACTTTTCGTCGTAAAATAATGTCATTTGACAATTTCATGAAAGTGACTAAACGGCCTTGAAAAGCTAGTCGTAAAATGGTGCACATCGAGTGTTAGGAAACAAACTCAACGGTTTTGGGAAGCTTGTATCATTATCTCAAAGTTTTAGCTTTTAAGTTTTCATCATAGAGGTCTCGATCATGGAGAAAAACATAGGTAAAGTAGGGTACTTGTACCCAAAATATTGTTTAAGGGTAGTTTTCGGCAAAGTTTGAGTGGCCGTATTTTATTCGTTACAACTCCGTTTGACGAATGGTTGGACATTTTGGAAAGTAGGCTAGGTGAACTTACTTTTACTAGAAGACATCGTTTTATAAAAAGTATTCCATCGATGTTAAAAACGACCCTCAACATGGTCATTCGCGGCCGATATGTTTGTCTATTAGAAAATATATTAGTTATGCTTATATAATATAGTTACGGCAACTTGTTTAAAATGTGAATAACTTAATCGTTATAAGTCCGTTTTCTACGTTCTTTATATCCACGGTTTCGTATTAACATATACTAATATATTTTTGATAAATCGACTCCTTTAGATAACGCTTGAGACTCATTTTTGACCCGTAAAAATCTGGACAACATGCTGAATTTTCCGGAAAAATAGTTTTCGTCGTTAAACTTAAAAATAGCATAACTTCTTCGTTATAACTCCGTTTTAACCCGTTCAAGCGGCCACGTTTTCGTTTTAAAGTGTATTTTCTAAATATCTAGTCCAAAAATTTTTACTCACTGACGAAATATCCAGAATTAGCAAATATGATCAGACCCTTAAATTAAGTTGTCGAAATGAGTTTTTCTCGCGTAAAACTTATTCTAACCACTTCAAACCAACGCCAAAGCTATTCTAAACCTACCATACACCTTCTTAGGGTGTCATGGGTTCCTAGACATCATCAAAAATGATATGTTTTAAGGGATAATTATAGGATGATATATATATATATATATATATATATATATATATATATATATATATATATATATATATATATATATATATATATATATATATATATATAACACTTAAAAACATTTTAAGTGGTATAGCTATCCATATGACTTGCATATTTTTCTCAAGCATGATAAAATGAACATATTATGAATATGAAAGATGAAAAGGACCATGAAATGCTTACTAGTTAATTGATGAGGTTTAAATGAATAAGGATTATCCTAAATACCCTAGGTTTTTATTTCAAAACCTTACTAGATCACTACATGAGCTTGAATATCACTTGGACTTCAAAAATTTATGGTTTCTCTTGGTTTCTTGAGCATGGCCGATCATAAGGATGAAGAAGAGAGCTTCTTGATTTTGGTTTCACCTTTAAATTGTGTTTTGTATGTGTTTTATTTAATATAATAGTTAATATATTGCAAATATCTTAGCAAAGTTGCACATGTGTTGTCTAATAGAAAAGATTTTTGTGAAATCCTTGTGAGTCACCATCTTTTGGTCGACAATAAAAGATCAAAAAGAAAGGTGGTGCATTTTGTGTAGTTAAATGTTTAAGTGTAGAAGTAAATGTGTAATTGTTTAAGTATAGTTGGTAACTTGTGTATTTATTTAAGTATTTAGGGTAGCGTTAGCTAAAAATAAATTTTAACAGAACAAAATAAAATATATCAAAGTCATAAAAATTATAAAAATACATTTCTTACAAAAATTGAGTGAAATAATAATTATCGAGTAGTATTTACGAAAACCGTCGTAATTATATAAATATAACAATTTATATACAAAATAAATTTAAAACACCGGGTAAACTCATAATATTATTTTTATAATCTTAGTATGAGTATAAAAATATATCGGGATAATTTTTGGAAGTATCGGATCAAATGTTCAAAATAATTAATTACGCGATAGCGTTTATTTAATAAGAAATTATGCGTTTAATGTAAAATGCAAAACCATGCATGAACTAATATGATGATAATGAAGCTAATGATATGTAGACTAAACCTAGTCTATATGAAATGTCCTTGATGATTGTTCATGAATTCGCAGCTAGACCATTAAGGTTACGCGAATTTGATACTCGTAAACCTAGTTTACGATAAACGATGAAATAGTGAAGCATGAATAGTGATTTTCTCCGGGAATGAATAGTGTTTCGTGAATAGTAAAATTTTGAAATACCCTTTCAAAATATCAAATCGACTTCGAAAACGATGAATAGTAAAATGATGAATAGTAACCGATGAATAGTAAATTCCCGAGATGAATAGTGAAAATTTTAAACTTTGTAAAATGACCTGAAATTACGAGTTGTCACACTACAGAGCAAATCTAGGGCAAAATATGTCTCATATCCTAGATTTGTCTCTTGTGCTTTACAAGTGTTACTGGGTTGCAATTACCCTCAGGATGGAAAATTTTGTGCTTTACCTGGCATCCTGGGTAAATCAAACTTTCAAAAAGACCCATCCCAAGTCCCTGATATTGAATTGACGGCCCATATGATTGCTGTAAACAATCAGAGGGGATCAATGTCTCCAAACCCTGCTCCTAAAAAGAGAAAGGGGAAGTCTCAGACTGGGACTAAGACTAAACGCAAGTCTCAGGGCCCTGAGGCTTCTGGAACACAGCCTAAGAGGCACAAAAAGCCCCAGACTGAACAGACACCCATTGGCGACCAGGCAACATCCACCCCCGGGACAACGAAGGACACTGATACATCACAGTCAGTGCCCTTGGTCACAACCACTACTCCCCAAGATCTAGACGGAAACATACAACCCGCTGGTAGGGGAGCGCCTTCCACTACGCCCAAGGATGACATTAGCAAATCACAGCCTTTGTCTGAGGGCCAACTGAATGATCCCAAAGACTCAGGGGGAAACAAACAACCCACTGATAGGGATATCACTGCCACTAACTCCACTAAAGGCACTGGAAAACACCCACCAGTGTCTTAGGGGTCTCAGGGGGGCAAAGACTCGGAGGGACAGGAACAACCCGCCGATATGGAACCCAAAACCAATCCTGACTCCAGAGAAGGCACTAGGAAATGCCCACCAGTGTCTGAGGGGTCAACAGGGGACAAAGATTCAGAGGGAAATATACCACCCGCTGATATGGAACCCATCACCAACCCCTTGTTAACCGTTGCTGATGTTACTGGGATACTCTTTTCTGAAGATGAACTTGCTGACAGTGATGATGAAATTTTATCAGCAGGGGAAGAAGTGGACGCTGAGGTTCAAGCTGAACAAGAACCTCAGCCTGATCCACATGAGCATACTGAATCACCATTCAAGCTTGACAATGATGACTCCTCTTCCTCCACTGATGAGTTCCAAAGATTTGATAATGTTCTTCCACTCATCGAGAGGCAGCTTGTTCAGTGGATCACCAAAGCTTCAAGGAGGTTATACTCTGGGGTCACTGAAACACTGTGGGAACAACACACTGAGGCTGCTGCCAGTTATGCAGATCTGAAGGCTGAGGTACAAGCTTATGATGAAAATGTTCATGAACATCGAGATCTTATGTACCAATACCTTCACAGACTGGATGAAAACCTGGTTAAATTTCTCAAGCATCTTCAGACATGTGGGGTTACCATTGATGAAATCAGGGATGCTGTCAAAGAAGACCCGGCACTCAATGCCAAAGTACTGGAGGCCACTGAGGTGTATGTGAAAAATTCATCTCGTCTCACTGAACTGATAGATATGCTCCAGTCTGCTAATGTTCAGGGTCTACAAAGTTCAGTACAGTCCCTTCAATCATCACTGGGTTCTCTAAACACTCAGGTGGCTACCTTGGCTCAGGCATCTTCTTCCTTGGCCTGGAATCTTAGGCCCAGGATGACTGCTTTGGAAGTATCTCAAGCAAATTTGGAAGCTAAAGTCACTGGTATTCAAACCGACACTTCAGATATCAAGGCTATGATCTCTGAAATTTATCAGGCCTTCAAGGGTCAAGCAGCTCAGTCCCCCTCAACACCAACACCAACTCTTGCCCTCACTGACGCTCCAGCAACAGTTGAGGGGGAGAATATTGCTGAAGAAACTCCTCTTCACACTGAGGGGGAGCCAACACCACCAGTGTCTGCAGCTCCAATATCATCAACACCACCAGTCTCAGCAATACCCATCTCATAAGTACCACCAACAACATCAACAACAACAACACTGATAGTCACACCACCTATCATGACAACAACACCACCCTTGGTTGCATCATCTTCCTTAGGCCAGGAAAAAGAAAAAGGCATAATGACAACTACTGAGCCTGAGAAGATTCCCTACAAAATCAGTGACACTGAATACCTTCTCACACCTCAACAGCTAAGTAAGTATCTTGCTAAAGAAGAAAGGAGATTCAAACAAGCTGAGGAAGATAAGAAGAGTAAGGAAGCACTAGTTAAAGTGATTGCCGAGGAAGCTGAAAGCATTAGAATTGATGCTAAGAAACTTGAAAAGGGTCATGCAGGACAGAAGTTCAAGGATGCTCAGGCAGCAAAAATGGTTGAAATGAAAAAGCAGTTGGAAGAAAAGAACAAAAGATCTGCAGCCATCAGGAAAGCAAGAATTGACCATTATAATTGGACAATGACAAGCAGAAGACTGCCTGAGAAGATCACTGATGTCAAAATCATCCCCAGGTCTAAACCACTGGCATTGAACGTCTACAGGGGGTTGATAAAAGGCATTTCGAGGTTCATGATCCCCTAAAATTCACTGACTTTGGGATCACTGAACTCGATGAACTCGGTCCAATAATTGAAAAGAAGTAAAATACGGTGGTTAAGGAGCTGATGAAGATGCTCAGTAAAAGATATGAAAGACTGAGGGATGCACCAGCACAACTGGGAATTCAGCCTACCTTAACTGCACCTCAAGGATCTCAACCACAATCATCCACTGGCAAAAGGAAGACAGTTGAGTTCCAGCCTGAGATAAAAGTGCCTGGTTTCGAATGCAACAGGGAGCCGCATGAAGGTGTTAAGTTTGTTAACTGTTTGGTGATTGAAAAGCCTGAAAGAGGGCTATTTTTCATTGATGAATATGGAAACCCAGCATTCCAAAGGTGGAGCGGTATTGATAAAGCGGGAGTGGCAACAATGCTGAGCTACATACCAGTGGCTTCTCAAATTCAGTCTCCTACAAATATCAAGTTTTGTGCTGACTTAAATGCCAAGATAAGAGAGCATCCTGACAGGGAAACACTGATCACAAAGAAAGTCAAGCTTGAAGCATTGGGAATCCATCTAGACTGATCATTTTGATTTATGTTTTTGTACTAGTGATAGGAGCCATGTAATCTGATCAATAAAAGATGTATGTTTTTGTTAAATTACTCAGTGTTCCTGATTGTATTCATTAGTACATTCAGTTTAAGAAGAAGCCATTTGCTCACTTACACTGATCAAACACTTAGGCTATTTGTATATCCAAATAGGGGGAGACTGTTGGGTTCAGTAAATACCCAAACCCCTTAATCTAGGATTTGAATAGAAAATAGCCCAAGTGTCTAGTCTGTTAAACACTAACAGGTCACTGAGTGCATAGTCTCTCAGTGAGCCATCTTCAGGATACTCAGTACGAGGCGACAAGATAGTCTCTCCACTCAGCAAGGCGGAACTTAAAGGGTGAAGACTGAGTCATGAAGAAGATGGTGGATTCAGTTAGTGATGACAATAACTCACTGAATCCCTAAGACTCCTCTCCAACTACTTACACTGAAGACAAACTGAAGTAGAAGACTGAAAGATGTAAAGACTGAAGAATGAGCGGGACAAGGCGGGATAAGTTTGAATCAGATAAGACGAAGTCCTTATCAACCAAAGTCAACTTTCTCTGAATAGCAAAAGATCAGGCTCAGTGTCATCACTGACCTTAGGAAATTAGTCTTGTCTCTTACCTAGAATAGCCTTTGTAAACAGAGACAAAATGCATCAGTATTTTGTCTTCTGTAAGATGTCAGTTTGTCACTTAGGAAAGAGTTAAATCTCATACATGTATAAATAGCATAAGAGATGGAGTGAAAAGGTTAAGCTTGTGAATTGTAAAAACACACATACACGCAAGCCATCTTTTCACTCCTCCAAATACAACTTAATCCCTGAGATAGCTCAGTGGGTTCTAAGAGTTGTGCTCAGACTTAGCCTGAGCTTAGAGAGGAGTCACCAAACTTTGTCATTTCAATCCCAAGTACTATTCCACAAGTACTTGGGTAACGTATTCTTTTTGATTGATTTCTAATAAAGAATATGATGTTGAAAATTACGTTGTGTGTTTTACTTATGTTAATTTCAGTCATTGTTCACTATTAACTTGTTTTATATTCTTAAACTGCTTTTAAACAATAGTGAACGGGGAACAACACACACCTCTTGAAGTTTGAATTGTAACAGCTCCTCTTGCATTGATTTAATCCAACCTTCTTCTCCTAATGATTCTTCAACTATTTTGGGCTTCTTTTGTGACAAAAAGCAAGCAAACAAACAATTTTGCAAGTCTTGATGATTGTTCCTTTTGTGAAGTGACTTGGCAAAGAAACCTTGTTCAGTGAAGGTTTTATGAGTCTTGCTTCTTGTTTGCACTAGGTTATTCAAATTTCCAAGTATTTACTCTTTGGGATGATTTTTGTTAATCCTGATGGTAGGAACTGGACTTTCTATGATGACTGTCTCCAAATTTGTAACATCTGCATCCTTGAAAAATTCATCCATGTTCTCATCATTTGTAGAAGTATCCATCTCTTCCAAATCAGGCATGTTAGGATCATCTGGATACTCATCAGAACCAACTAGTGGCTTAGCAGTGTTGCCAAAGAAAGTACTGCTAGTTGAACTTGTGCCAAACGGGGTTTCAAATGTACTAGCAGTGGTTGCACTTGGTATAGCAGTGTTTTTAACAACTCCCTTCTGCTTGTCAATTTCTTCTACCGACACTGAGTTATCTCCAGATTACTCTTCCTTATCTTGATGATGATCTTCCTTTAACCCTGAATCCAAATCATCATCATTTTTAAGACCCTGCTTTTCAATGATGGGTGAGACAGAACCTGCTTTCCATTTCTCAATCAGATAGAATTCTTTTAGAGATTCAGGTGCCTTAGAAGTTGTTTCTGCATCAGAATTATTTTGTGTACCTGCATCAACATTAGTGGATGTACCTGCACTGATTGGCTCATAATTCATAGATTTTGTCAGCATATCAATATTAAACAACCAATCTGGTCCTTTGGTCTCAACACTAGGAGTCTCTTCAATAAACCTAACATGTAGGTTCTCTTCAACTATTCTAGTCCTCCTATTGTATACTCTAAAAGCCTTACTATTGAAAGAGTAGCCAATAAAGTATCCATCATCTGCCTTTTCCTCAAACTTGCCTAGGTGGTATATGGTATTCAATATAGTAATAGGACACCCAAAAGATTTTAGGAAATCTATCATAGGCTTCCTACCATGTAACAGCTCATAGGGGGTCTTGTTATGAGGCTTCACTACCTTACTTCTATTCTGCACATAACATGCAGTACCTACAGCTTCAGCCCAAAAGGTAGTTGGTAACTTAGATTCAGATAACATTGTTCTTGCAGCCTCAATTAGTGTCCTATTTTTCCTCTCAGCTACACCATTTTGCTGAGGTGTCCTAGCAACACTAAACTGTCTTTTAATACCCTTTGCCACACAAAACTGATTCATTACATCATTTTTAAACTCAATTCCATTATCACATCTGATTACTTTGACTTTATGGTTTAACTGATTTTCTATCTTAGTTATGAAACTCTTAAGGATCTCACTAGTTTCACTCTTAGATGCCAAAAAGTAAACCCAAGAAAATCTGCTATAATCATCTGTAATAACTAGGCAATACTGCTTATGATTCAAACTTCTCACAAATGTAGATCCAAATAAGTCCATATGTAACATATACAGTGGTTGAGTTATGGTGTTAGCCGTAACATTATTTAATAGAAGTGATGGTCATTCACACTTAGGAACTTTGTAACGTGTGTTAGATATCGTGATAGAATAGTCAACGGGCTCGTGGATTGGGCTAAGCTAAATGGCTATAAGTTATGTTAAGCTAGCCTTGTATCACTTGTAATCCAATCCAACCCAATCCAAGCCTATGGAAAGCCCATTAGGGCGTGTAGAATAAGAAGTATAAATACCCCTCAAATGGTCATTTGAGCGGTGTGCTTGAGTGTGTTTGTGTGTGTTTTCTTTATAGTATAATAAGTTTCCTTTCATCTTATTTTCTCTCTACATACACGCATCATATCTTCAAGTCACCATCTTTCCATCTTTATTCTTCTATTCTTACGCATACGTGTGTTTGTGGTTTTACGTGTATACTTGTGGTAACGTGGGTATTCGTGTGATAAGGTTGATATATCTAAGGTCCTACAATTGGTATCAATCGCCTAACAATGGTTTAGGAGTGTTGTGTTACGTTTTTGTTAAAACTTTACACAAAAAGTTGCGTTTTTTTCTCTAAAACCGTATGCTTTTCTCATAAAGTTTTGATTTTTACATGTGGTTAAGGTTAAAGTTGTAGTTTTTGTTGTTATTTAAGTGTTTTGGAAGAAGTTTGTGCAAAAGAAATCATTGGGAAACGTGTTTTTGGGTGAAAAATTTGTGTTTTTGCATAATCTAGGCATTCTACGCGTAAGGTTGTCAAGTACAAAAAAGTCATAACCCTAGTTTTACGCCTAAGGAAAGTCAAAACCCTCTTTTCCTACACGTAAGGTATACGCGTAAGAGGTGAAGTTTACGCTTAAGCTTTTGGTGACGATTCCTCATGCAACAACGGTTACTCAGTGCTTCCCTCACTTGGATAAGTTTGTGGAACACTTCGACTTGTGGATATCTTTTACACTTGAACGAGTGTAAAGGATTTTGGGTAAAACCCTAAGTTTACACATAAGCATAAAAGCTTACGAGTAACACTCTACGCCTAAGTTAACACTTACGCGTAAGGTCTCTTACTTCTAAGCATTTAAGTTTACGCATAAGCTTACGCTTAAGCCTAAAGGTTACGCGTAAGATAGTGTTTACGCATAAGGAATCCTACGCATAAGCAGTCTACGCATAAGCATCCTACGCCTAAGGAATCCTACGCCTAAGGAAGTCTACGCCTAAGCAAATCCTACGCTTAAGAACAGGTTTACGAGTAAGATTTTGAGCATAACTTCAAACGGCCATAACTTTTGAACCGTAACTCTGTTTTCAGCGTTCTACCCATCAAAACAATCGTGAGAATGAGGAGAATGACATGCCGAATGAACTAACCTTCGAGTCCTAAAAACGCTCCGAACAGAAGTTATTGAGGTTTTTAAGTTTTTAGACCAAATTTTCACTACAACAACCGAGCTTAATCTTCTTCAAACACAACTCCTTTATCGTTGAATCGATCGTACAGCAACTTTATCATAAAATATCTTCATCAATGGCTACTCAACAAGACATTCATGCAGCCGGTGCCGAAAACCGTCCTCCTATGCTGGAAAAAGGTGGATATCTTTAATGGACAAGTCGTATGCTCCGCTACATCAAGACCAAACCTAATGAAAACTCATGATTCAATCCATTACGAATGGACCCTTCAAGCCTCGACAAGTCCAAGACCCTGGAAATCCTGATGCAACACCTCCCGTCCCACCATCTTTTCGTGCTCAAAATGAAATAGAATACACTGAAGAGGATCAGAAGCAAGTCGAAGCAGATGACATGTCCATTCACATTGTTCAACTGGGGTTGCCAAGAGACATCTTTGCTGCAGTAGACAGTTGTGAAACTGCTTTCGATATGTAGGAACGTGTTAGATGGCTTTGTTATGGAATAGAAATTGGTCAACAAGACACGGAGAACAAGCTGCTAACTGCATGGAAGAAGTTTACATCTACTCCAGGAGAATCCATTGAATCCTACTATGGAAGGTTTTGCACTTTGTTGAATGAGCTTATCAGAAACAAGTTGGCACCCAGAACTATCGTGAGTAACATCAAATTTCTCAACAATCTTCCAGAAGAATGGGGACGATATGTCACTATTGTCAACCAAACAAAAGACTTACATCAGGTGAACTTTGATCAACTCAATGATTTTCTGAAACAAAACCAAACTGAAGTGAATGAAGTCAGGAAAGAAAGATTGGCAAAGAATCATGATCCATTGGCACTAATTGCACAGACTCAAACTCCAATGAATACAAAACAACAAGCTTCATCATCTTCCACTAACAACAACTTGCAGCAATACATTCCACAACCACAAGCTGTTATCCCTCAACAACAATTCTATCCACCAGAACAATAAGTCATTCAACAACAACAATATCCACAATACCAGGAACAAGGAATCACTGATCCTGAAACTGAACAAGAAGAGGCTTTGTCAAATGCATTTGCATTTTTGAGTAAAGCATTCAAAAGTCGTTATTCCACACCAACTAACAACAACCAAAGGATTTCATCAAACACTCGCAACAGGAAAATTGCACAGCCGGGTTTGAATATGGGTCATCAAGGAAAAATGGTTGGAGTTATTGGGAACCAACAAGGATATGCCACTGGATTTCACAAGGGTAATCAGGCGGTTCCGTATAAGGGTAATCAGTTGGGTCAGAATGTTGGAAATCAGATGGGTCAGAATGTTGGGAATAGAGCAGTGGGTAATCAGAATGGGAATGTTGCAGCTCTAGTCGTTGGGAATTATGGAAATGTGAATCAGGGTAATCAGGTTAAGTGTTACAACTGTCAAGGAGTGGGTCACATGGCAAGGAATTGTCCTACTAAGCCGAAAAAGAAGAATGCTGCATATCTTCAGAAAGCTATGCTGTTAGCACAGAAGTCAGAAGCAGGGTTGCAGCTAAGTGCTGAGGAACATGACTTTTTTGCTATTATGGATGATTTGGAAGACCTAGAGGAAATCAATGCAAACTGCATCTTCAAGGCAAATCTTCAGGAGACTAAGTACGACACTGATTCTGACGCACCTCCTGTTTATGACGCCAATGCAGTATCTGAGGTACCAATCATTGATCCATGTTATAACAATGTCATATTTGATGTGTTTACTCATGAAGAACAGCATTCTGTGACACCAGCACCTACTTATGATACATACTTGGACAATCCGAGTTGTATCAATACTAACTCTGAAACTCCAGATGTGGATCCTAGTGGAGGCTTTGTGGCACAAAATACTGAGACTGATGAGGAAACACGTGCCTTATTTGAAACATTAATCAATAATTGTGGCATTGAAATTGAGAAAGTTAAAAAGGTCAATCGCGATGTTAAGGCCGCGAATGATAAATTGACCGCTGAGCTTGAGAGGTACAAGGAGAATGCAAAAGCTTTTGAATTTCACAAAAACAAAGAATCAGAATTAGAAATTGGTTATCGAGATTCTGTTTTAAGAGAAAAACAATTGCAAATCAAATATAACATGCTTGATGTTAATTTGAACTTGAAAATAAAATCTTTAAACGAGGAAATTTCTGAACTTAAAAACCAAGTTTCTAAACAACAAGCAACTTATTCTGATCTTGAAAAAGAGAAAAAACAATTGATTGCTGATTTTTCAAAACGAGAAGATTCTCTTCTTGATGAAATTCTTGATAAAAATGAAAAAAATCAAAAAATTGGAAAATTTGCTTGTTACAACGGGTCATTCAGCCAAATCAACCAATATGCTAATAAATCAAACAAATCCGTATTTTCATACCACTCAAAAAATGGCTCTTGGTAACACACCTCTCTGTTTCTCAAGAAAGCTCAGAAAGAATAGAATGTTTTGAACAATGGAAAAGCTTTGCATGAACCCATAATTGTTCGTGATTCTCTTGGAACATTAGAACTATCTAAGGAGAGTAGATCAAAAATGAAACAAAAAAATCCGGAAATCAAACCAATCGACTACAACAAATGGAACAAAATTTCTGGAATTACTTTTGTTACACAAAAAGAAAAGTCAAAGTTTTCCATCACACCAAGTATTTCAAACAAAGAGTCAACACCTATTTCAAAACAAGTTTCAAAACCAGTTTCAAAACCTGTAGTTGAATCAAAATCATTGTCAAACATGGAACAAATGTCTTCAAACAATCCTTTTAACACAAGTGATGCCAGAAGCATTTTAGAAGATGTTAAAACTTGAATTGGGAGACTTCAAGAGACTGTCCAATCTAAAACCAATATTACAACTAACATCTGGTTTTCTAGTTTTGATGATGAAAATAAAAAGTTTTTTAAAACTCAAATTGCCCCTCAGCTGAATAACATTAATTCAAGGGTAATTCATTTTGAACAAACATTTTTGAAAGAAACAGTTGACTTTGTCAAGGACCATAAATCCCTGGTAAAGAAAGCTAATGAAAGTGTTGAACACATCAAAGTTTTGGAAACTTTAAATGATTCTCTCTTCGAAGATATCCTGTGTACTGATATTATGTCCATTATTTTACAAACATATTCTGTTGAAGATCATGAAAGACTCCAGTCTGAGACCTCCGAAATTGTTTCAAAATATGAAAAAGCTCTTGAAAAACTTGAAAAAGAAAATGTCTCATATTTTAAACAACTTGATCGAAAAACTGAAGAATGCAAGTATGACAAACTGTCGTATGAGCGTGCCTACAATGACATGAAAGAGAAAAATGATCTTTTGAGGGCTCCGCTGGAATGTCAAAAAGGAAAGGCTGTGGATACTAAGATTGCAAAACCATTGACTGAGGAGAAAGAAAATGTTTCGAAACTGGTTTCCAGACCAAAAATGTCAATTTCTCTGCCTCCTCCAAAAGTCAATGAGAAAAAAGGTTTGTCAAAACCAGTCACTCCACCTGCCTTGTCAAAGCAAAAAGATAAAATAGTTGAAAAAGCGGTTATCGAGAAACCAAAAGTTTTAGCACCTGGCCTTTTTAAGATGAGTACCACTAATGCGTCTGCCTTTACATCTAAACCATATGGAACAAACGACATAAGTTTAGAAAAGCACTCTAAAGAGACTAGGAAAGACGAAACCACTTCTCTTGATAAAAATGTGAATCCTAATGCGTGTGCCTTACCTTCTACAGGACTAGAAAGCACCTCTAGGAGCAGAAGACTAAAGCCTAGGAGCAATACAAGGAACAATAGAGTCTCGCATGCCTCTAAGAGTAGTAGCTTGAATAAAGAGAAGAAAGTAGAAGAACACCCTAGGAATTTACTGCTTTGTAATAAGAAAGACATTTCATCTGAATGTAATGAACTTATGAACTCTGCTAAGTTTAATGAATCTATTGAATCTGTTTGTTTAACTTGCAATAAATCTTTAATTAATGTTCATGATGATTGTGTTTCTAAGAATGAGAATGTTAAGCCTGTTCAGAAGAACGTTCCTAAAAGAACTTATGCTAAACCAATAGGACGCCTAGTTGCAAGACTTAGGTTTTACACTACTGATAAGAAGCATAGTCTTTACTATAGGGATGATATTTAGAAACCAACGGGTAGAATTTTCACACTCCAGAATGGTAGAATGAGTGATACTCCAGTATACCCAGTTGAAAACTTCTTTGAGTGTGATCAGGATTTTACCTCTAACCCAAAGGAACCAAAATCAAAACGATTTCCAAAATCTTCTTCTTCTGTTCTTGGCAGGTAATCGAAATATGTCTTTGGATCGTCGACTCGGGTTGCTCCAAGTACATGACCGGGAATCTGAAGCTGCTGATCAATTTCGTCTGGAAATTCATGGGAACTGTACGATTTGGAAATGATCATGTAGCAGCTATCATGGGTTATGGAGATCTACCTTTTGGAAATTATTTGATCACTCGGGTTTACTATGTTGAAGGGTTGGGACACAATTTGTTTTCAGTCGGGCAGTTCTGTGATGCAGCTTTAGAGGTTGCTTTTAGGAAAAATGCTTGCTTCGTTAGACACTTGGATGGCACTAATATCTTAACTGGGAATCGTGATATAAACTTGTATGCTATCGACATTAACTAAATGGCCTCTTCATCACCAATATGTCTTATGACACGAGCATCTGGAACAAAGTCCTGGTTGTGGCATAGAAGATTATCCCATCTCAATTTCGACACTATCAACAAACTTGCCAAAGACAACATTGTCAACGGACTTCCAAAGTTCAAATACACCAAGGATCACTTATGTCCATCATGCGAACATGGAAAAAGCAAAAGAGCAGCATATAAACCCAAACCCGTACCTAGTTCGGAAGCAAGGTTGCATATGTTGCACATGGACTTATGTGGCCCAATGAGAGTTGAAAGCATTAATGGGAAAAAGTATATTCTTGTTATCGTCGATGATTATTCAAGATATACATGGGTTAGGTTTTTGAGATCAAAATACGAAGCACCAGGCATCATCATCACTTTTCTAAAGCGAATTCAAGTACTTCTTCAAACTCCAGTAAGGGTTGTAAGAACAGACAACGGCACAGAATTCACAAATCAGGAGTTAAGAACTTATTTTGAAGATGTTGGAATCACACATCAAACATAAGTAGTTAGAACTCCACAACAGAATGGGGGTAGTTGAAAGAAGAAATCGAACTCTTGTGGAAGCTGCTTGCCCAATGCTAATTTATTCTAGTGCACTGTTCTTTCTATGAGTTGATGTTGTTGCCACTGCTTGTTTCACTCAGAACCGATCCCTAATCCACCCAAGATTCAATAAAACCCCATATGAGCTAGTGAACAACAGAAAACTTGATATCTCTTACCTTCACGTGTTTGGCGCTTTGTGCTATCCGACGAATGACAGAGAAGATCTAGGAAAACTGAAAGCTAAAGGTGATATTGGAATCTTCATTGGATATTCAGATAACTCAAGGGCATTCAGGGTGTATAACAGGAGAACTAGGAGGATCATGGAGACGATGAATGTGAATTTTGACGAACTTTCACAAATGGCTTCTGAGAGACTCGCTTTAGAACCCGCGCTTAATCCGATGGCTTCTAATCAAAACAGATTAGAACCCGCACCAAACCTGTAGACTTCTGGATACATCAATTCAGGACTCATACAACAAAGAGCTCCATCAACTTGTGCTGCCACACCTCATGAACAAGAATGGGAGAATTTCTTCGAGTTAATGTTCGATGAATACTTTTGTGGAACTTCGACAAATGCATCAAACCATCATTCCGCTGCACCCGCTAAAAATCATCCACCACCATCAACAGAAGATGCATCTACCACGGTCGAAACCAATGCACCAACTCCATCAACATCATCTACATCTACTCCAGCAACTCCAATTCTAGAAACAGTTATACCAGCACTTGATGAGAAAAACCAAAACATATCATTTCAAGAAGAACCTACTCAAAACCAGAACGATGCAACGTTAGATGAAGACTTATTTGAAAACCCGTTTGCTACGGAATCAGCTGAATCATATTCAAGCTTACGAGAACCATCTAACTCGCACTCGTATAATCTACGGTATCCTTCTACTCTGAAGTGGAAAAAAGGCCATTCGATTGAACAAGTTATTGGTGAACCGTCAAGGCCAATTCAGACGAGACACCAACTTGCCACCGATTGCGACTTGTGCATTTACCTTTGCTCAATTAGAAATATTGAACCGAAGAACATTCGGGAGGCAATGGCAGAACCCGCATGGATAGAAGCGATGCAGGAGAAACTTCTCCAATACCATCTACATGACTCTTGGGATATGGTTCCAAGACCAATTGACATTCGAGTCATTGATCTCAAATGGTTATGGAAGAACAAAAGGGATGAAGAGATGACTGTAATTCGCAATAAAGCACGTCTTGTGGCCAAAGGATACAGACAGGAAGAAGGAATAGACTTTGAAGAGTCATTCGCGCCGGTAGCTAGACTTGAAGCAGTCTTGATATTCTTAGCCTATGCAGCTCACAAAAACATCACGGTATATCAGATGGACATTAAGACCGCGTTCTTGAATGGAACTCTAAAAGAAGAAGTGTGCGTGAGTCAGCCAGAAGGCTTCATAGACATGGAACATCCAGACTACGTCTACAAACTCAAAAATGCAATCTATGGTTTGAAACAAGCTCCGAGAGCGTGGTATGACGAACTGTCTTCTTTCCTTATCCTAAACAATTTCACCAAAGGAACTGTTGATCCTACCTTTTTTACACAAAAATGCAAAAACGACATTTTGATTGTTCAGATTTACGTGGACGACATCATTTTTGGGTCCACTAATCCGAATCTTTCAAAACATTTTGAAAATCTCATGAAAAGCAAATTTGAAATGTCCATGATGGGGGAACTAAAGTTTTTTCTTGGTTTACAAATTCATCAATCCCACGTGGAATTTTTATTAATCAAGCTAAATATACAACTGAGATTTTGAAAAATCATGGTATGGATAATTGTGACTCTGTTGGCACACCAATGGTAACTTTACCAAAAATTGGAGCCGATTTATTTGGGAAACCTATT
>BPTQ01000001.1:304372684-304406654 GCA_019973895.1 Chrysanthemum seticuspe | reverse complement strand
GTTTTACTAGCTGCCAAAGGATTCTTTACTCAATACTCCACAACATTCACGAAGTTTACATACCACCAAATCACTGAATTACACACTTATTTCACATTGAGCTGTACAATCACCACTTTGTTTTCTCACTCTCACTGAAACGGGATGAATTTCCAAATAGAGCCGTAAGCTGCAATAGCCACTACTCAGTTGACTACAACTTTAAAACTACCCCTTATTGTTCCGTAAGAGCTGTAACCTCATACTTCTTTCTTATTACCTTACCCGTAAATTTCCGTAGGTACACTGTTAGCTATACTTTACTTTCATTTATTGAGCTTTTTACATGCATATTTGGCGTACATTTCACTTGAACGTGAATGAGCTTCGGTTATAGAGAACTAGGTTGCATCATTGACCCTAGACTATAACTACATCATCATAGCATCTCATCATTTCATCATAAGTGCAAGTTCACTTTACATGCGGTTTATACGTACATTTTTCGAGTTATTTACTTTCATTTCATATCGATTGTCACATGGATGCCTTTAAATGCCCATTCCATTATTCTTTCTTCATACTCCAATGTCGAGAATGCCTTGTTATTCCCCATCAAAATTTCAACATCAGTTGACTCATCACCGATAACGTCGAATGCCGAGATAAACCTTTAAGTAGGGCAAAGTCACTCTCACTCTTTTGTTTCACCACTAACATGTCGAGTTACACTTTATTCACACATTAAGTCACTAAACCACCATACATTTGAAGCACTTACAACACCTCATAACTCATTTCTTAGGAAACCGTCGATCATTTTGAAAAATAACCTCAAACTTATCATTTCTTATCACATTTCTTTGGAGCGTTTATTATTAACATCGGATTTTGCTGCGTCTCACATTTCCTCTTATTTTGAAGAAGATATGGCACCGAAGAAAGCTACACCTGAAATGACCCAAGCGGCTATTCAAAAGTTGGTAAGGGATAGCATAGCCGATGCTCTAAGGATTGAAAGGGAAACGGTGGCTGCTGCTGCTGCTGAGGCCGCGGCTACTGCCGAAGCCGCTAGAATTGAGAGGGAAGCTGAAGCCGCTAGGCTTGCTGCTGCTGCAGGAAATGCAGGAGGGTCCGGAGTCAAAAGCTGTTCGTATAAGAACTTCAAAAGTGGAGATCCCACTAAGTTTAGAGGTACCGAAGGAGCCACTGCCATGGTTCGATGGTTCGAGAAATTGGAGTCCGTGTTTTTGTTATGTAATTGCCCGGATGATAGTAAGGTCAAGTTTGCTACGAGTACACTACTTGATGGAGCGTTGTCGTGGTGGAACTCATATGCTCAACCGATGGGAATGAAGAATGCTTTCAAGCTCACTTGGGAGCAATTCAAAGGTTTGGTAACAAAGAAGTTTTGTCCGCGTACGGAGGTGAAGAAATTGGAGACCGAATTCTATGAGTTGGTAACTATTGGGTATGACATTGATACTTACATTCGAAGGTTTCAAGAATTGGCCGTGTTATGCCCATCTATGGTTTCGGATAATGAGAAGCTACTAGAGGCTTTCATTGAAGGACTTCCCGAAATTATTCAAGGTGATGTAACTTCCTTTGATCCACAAACGATTGAGGAATCTATTCGAGTGTCTCAAAAGCTCATGGCCCAGGTAGTGAAGAGAGGTAAGTACACCAACACCAACCGTAACAACAATAACCAAAACAACCACAACAACGACGATAACCAAATCAACAACAACAAAAGGAAATGGGAAAACGATCAAGGAGGTTATAACAACAACAACCAAAACCGTAACACTAACCATCATCAACAACAAAATAGAAGGCAAGAAGCTGGAATGGTTTACGTCGCTGCACCAATGGGAGGCAGAGGTTATGCTGGAACACACCCGCTATGTAATCGATGTAATTTTCATCACTCGGGTCCTTGCCCTGCCAAGTGCCACAAGTGCCAAAAACCGGGACATCTAGCCAGGGATTGTAAAGGTAAAGCCGTAGTCACATGCTTCGGATGTGGGGAACAAGGACACTATCGGAATCAATGTCCTCAAAACCAAGGTCAACCAGTTGAAGGTGCTCATGGGAATGCATACATGTTAGGAGGAGGAGAAGCTCGTCATGGTCACAACAACGCGGAAGACTGAAGAAGTTTGGAAGCTAACAGTCTTATTTTCCTTATGTACTATGTTGTACTAAGTTTATGTCTTCCATCATATTCGGATCTTATGACTTAAGATGTACTACTTTTGCTAAACCACTCGTTGTAAAATATTCTCATCTATCGTACTTATGTTCTTTCCGATTTGTTATAACTTATGAGAATTTTACTTCCTGTTCCTTAACGACCAGTTTAACGACACGGTTTAAATCTTTGTAAACATTGAGAGTTATAACAACTAAACCGAACGTCACATCATCGTTCCTTAATTATACATAGCCTAGCTAACTATGTCTAATTCTGGAGGGATCATGTTATGTTGGGAGCAGTTATTTATAAATCTTAGTGCAAGCAAAATCTTCACATATTCCAAAGTCAAAGTGTTGCTTATGAGAGATTCATCCGATATTTTCTTTACTATGATGTTCTATACACTCTCAATCATCGATAACCGAAACGACACTCCTCTATGTCTTCTCTCCTCGTTATTCATCGCAAACTCAAAAATTCGATAGACCAACACGAACTGAATTCAGGGACTGAATTCCTTTTTGGATGGGCGAATGTGACAACTCGCAATTTCAAGTCATTTCTCAAGTTTCACAATTTCAACATTTATCGTAAACTAGGTTTACGTGTTCCAAATTCGCGTAACCTTTATGGTTTAGCGGCGAATTCATGATCATATCATCACGAACATTTCATATGGACTAAGTTTAGTCTACATTTCATTAATATCATTTGCATCATGTTAGTTCATCCATGACTTTGCATTTCACTTTAAACGCGTAAATTTTATATTAAATAAACGTTATCGCGTGAGTTATTATTTTGAATATTTAATCCGTTACTTCCAAAAATGATCCCGATATATTTTTATACTTATGTTTAGTTTATAAAACTATATTTTTAGTTTACCTAGTGTTTTAAATTTATTTTGTCTATAAATCGTTAAAGTTATATTATTTCGACACTTTTCTTAAAAACTACACGATAATTATTTTATCACTCAAATTTTACAAGGAAAGTATTTTTACAATTTTTATGATCTCATTATACTTTATTTTGATCTATTAAAAATTTCTTTTACCTAAAAGCTACCATTTACCTTACAAGTTATTAATATTAACATTTTACCTACACTTTTCTTACACTTTTTAACATTTTACACAAGTTTATACATAATAATAATAATAATAAAAAAAAAAAAGATATTTATCAAATCCCTCCCCCCTTGGCCGACCAAGGGGGAGGTGACATTTAATGTTGGTATGGTTTGCTTGATTGTATAGATTTATACACAAAATTCATCTCATTTCACTCATTTCTTCACTCTCAATAATTCACAAGTGTTAGAAAAGTTTTCTCTTGGTTTTTCCCTCTCTCTAAAACCGGCCACTACTAAGGAGTAACAAGGGATCATCAAATTTTTCTCAAGCTCAAGTATTCACAATCTAGATCACACTCTTATTAAGGTTTTGAAATAAAAACCTAGGGTGTTTAGGCTAAACCTTTGTTCTTTGCACCTCATCATAGTAGCTTGTAAGCATATTTCTTTCATTTTATATCTTTCACTTTCATTTCATATTTATTTCTTCATATTTTGTGCAAACATGCAAGACTTGTGTTGTTTATACCATTTATTCATTGATTTTTAGAGTTTTATACATATAAAGTCATCCTATAATTATTCCCTTGTTATATTTTGGTCTTGATGATGTTTAGGAACCCATGACACCCTAAGAAGGTGTATGGTAGGATTAGAATAGCTTTGGAGTTGTTTTGAAGGGATTGGAATAGGTTTAGTACGAGAAAAACTATTTTCGACAAGTATTAAAAAGTGATCTGATCTTATTTTGTTTTTCTGGAAAATCCGACAGTAGGCACAAATTTTTGGCCTTGATATTTAGAAAATATACTTTAAAACGAATCCGTGGCCGCTTGAACGGATTAAAACGGAGTTATAACGAAGAAGTTATGAATTTCTCGAGTTTGACGACGAAATATATATTTCTGAAAATTTCAGCAACCTATTTTTATTTTGTACGAGTTAAAAACGAGTCTTAAGCTTCACAAATTATTTCGACTTATCAAAAATATATTAGTATACTTTGATACGAAGCTAAGGACATATAATACGTAGAAAACGGATTTGAAACGACCAAAATATACACGTTTTCATAAATTGCCGTAACTTTATTATTTTAGAAAAACTATTTTTGGAGAACAAAAGTGTTGGAGAACTAGTTTTGGAGAACAAAAGTTTTGGAGAACTATTTTTGGAGAACAAAAGATTTTGGAGAACTATTTTGGAGAACTAAAGATTTTTGAGAACTATTTTGGAGAACTAAAGATTTTGGAGAACTAAAGTTTGGAGAATTAAAACCATTTGGAGAACTAAAATGTTGGAGAACTAAAAGGGAGTACCTTTTCTTATAAAAGTTATAATTTCATAATAAATCATTAATAAACCATTGTAGGATGACATTTTGACGTAAATACTTGTAAAGTAATTTAAGATTGGTCAAGACGTCAAAAGAGTATTTTTCGACGATAAGTATTATTTTCAAAACTCACAAATGGTATAAATAACATACGAAATGCATGCATAACATTGCATCATAACTTATTACATATCATATCATTCATAATAGGTCATTTTCGAGATTCACGCTACATCTCAGTGTATCCACTTTTGTCATCATAATCATTGCAACAGGTGAGTTCATAGCCCCTACTTTTACTCTATTAACTGTTTTACAATCTCTTGGGGGAGATACATGCTACATTTTTAATCGAACACAAACGCTTTGAACTGTATGCTATATCCGATGTTTTATTGTCACTAAGTATTTTGCCATGTTCGAAGTCCCTACATCATGAACCATTAGTCACTTTCGAGTGAGCGCGAGTATAGTGAATAGGCCTATTGGAATTAACACTCCCGCTCCTATTGACCCATTTAGGGGAAATCGAGCGCGCTATATTTGAATCATAGAGGTAAATTGGCAAATTACCTATTAGGGCGGCGATGAAACGATGATTACCAATTTTTATTGGTGCGATGTTTACGCTTTGGTGTCATGAACTTAGTGAAATAAATACGATGTTGATTTTAACAATGAGTGTGAAACCATTTAACTCACACTACGATTATGGTGTTCGAACGAATTACATAAACTCTATATACATTCTGGCAATGGGTTGTGAACACACAGGTTGCAAGTTTTGTATGGGCGGGACTTGGAACTGAGTGGATTTACAATGCCTTTGCTGCATAAACGATTTTGATACATTGAGCCATGCACTATTTTGTGAATTCATTTGACGATTTCTGTTTGAACATAAACTCTACATATTCTGGCAGTGGGTTGTAAATACACAGGTTGCAAGTTTTGTATGGGCGGGACTTGGAACTGAGTGGATTTACGATGCCTTTGCTACATAAGCGATTTTGAAAGTCTTTACCTTTCAACGATTTACAATGCCTTTGCGGCATAAACGATTTTTAAAGGCTTTACATTTTAACACAAACTCTATGAACTCACTCAACCTTTGTGTTGACACTTTTAGCATGTTTTATCTCAGGTATCTAAGGCATTCACTTCATGGCATGCATTTGGACACATCATGGAGTCGTGGTGACGACGCGTCTCACTTGGGTTTTACGTACTTTAAAAACATCGTTTGAATTGTAACAAACTTATTTCCGCACAAGTTGATTTACATTTGGGACCTACTTTGTAAACTCTGATTATTTTATTAAATCAAGCGATGTATTTTCCAAACGACACTTTAGGTCGTTCAATATAACTGTGATTGTGGTGCTATGACAGTCAATCCCCAGGAATTCCATTCCGCTGCAAAACAGGTAATTTGGGGGTGTGACAGATTTAATCCTCTAAAACTGAATGAAAGTGATGTAGATTGTTAAAATGAAACTACATTAAGCTATATTATCTAATCCTAAGTCTGGACTTTGTGAACCTAAGTAAAAGTTATGCAACAATAAACTTCCACACATACAACCTCTAGCACAGATAAACTTCCTGATCCAAAACTCTTATCCAAACTGAGATGCAAATTTCCACTACCAATACACTGATCTAAACCATCACTATGCTTAATTCAGATTCTATGATCAATATAACACCTAAATGATGCACTAGATTCAATAATAACAAACATCTAAACTCTACTCTAAATTATGGAGATGATATCAGTAAGACAACAAATGATCCACTTATATCAAAACAGAACTCAAATCAATCAAATAAGCAAAATATTAAACACAATCTAAGCTATGCTAATTACTTTACATTATTGATTAAACACTGAAATAGAATTTGAACTTACAAGTGGTCCAGCCACTATGGCTTGCAACTGATTACCAACTAATCTATCCAACACCCTTAACCAATCCAATTCAATCTCAAATTTGACCCAATTCCAAATCAAACCAGTTAATTAACCCAATTCAACTTCCATTTTCATAGCAGTTGACTATGTTTGACTAAACTTAAAATTTGAATGTAGACCTGAGTAGGAACCTTAATAAGCACTAAATAAGCTATAGATGAGCTTATTAGAGCTTATAGTATCAATAACATAAACTGGATTCAACTTTAAAGCAGATTTGCTATATTTTTTTATTTTTAAAGTATTTTCTGATTTTTTTTTAAAATTTTTATTTCAAAGAGATACTTAAGCTGAAAATGATTTAGAATAAGCTAAGATGATTACTGAAATGAAATTAAGCTAATGCAATCATAAAAACAGAGATTAGAATTAAGATGAGAATTAAAGCTAAAATGATTTTATTAATAAAAGCTTGAGTACAAAGTGAGATTCAAATACAGAAAATTAACTAAAACATTAAGAATAATAATAAGCTAATCTACACAATACATGTTGGGTTCAGTAAATACCTAAACCCCTTAATCTAGGATTTGAATAGAAAATAGCCCAAGTGTTTAGACCGTTAAGCACTAACAGGTCACTGAGTGCATAGTCTCTCAGTGAGCCATCTTTAGGATACTCAGTACGAGGCAACAAGGAAGTCTTACCACTCAGCAAGGCGGAACTTAAAGGGTGAAGACTGAGTCAAGAAGAAGATGGTTGATTCAATGAGTGATGACAATAACTCACTGAATCCCTAAGACTCCTCTCCAACTACTTACACTGAATACAAACTGAAGTAGAAGACTGAAGAATATGAAGACTGAAGAATGAGCGGGATAAGGCGGGATAAGTTGAATCATATAAGACGTAGTTCTTATCAACCAAAGTCAACTTTCCCCGAATGGCAAAAGATCAGGCTCAGTGTCATCACTGACCTTAGGAAAGCTGTCTTGTCTCTTGCCTAAAATAGTCTTTGTAAACAGAGACAAAATACATCAGTATTTTGTCTTCTGTAAGATGTCAGTTTGTCACTTAGGAAAGAGTTAAAACTCATACATGTATATATAGCATAAGAGAGGAGTGATAGATTAAGATTGTGTATTGTAAAAACACACAAACACACAAGCCGTCTATGGATGATGACACAATGAAGAAGGTAAATATTTTACTTTCTATGGATGATGACTCTGATTGGCAGTCTTACATGAATTATCTTAATGTTGACCTTAAGTTCGTTGAAGAGCAAAGGCTGAATCTTTTTTCAAAATACAACAAGCTTAGTTTTGAATTAAACAACTGTAGGGATGAATTGCTTCTTTTAAAACAAGCTAAACTTGAGGCTGTCACTTTGCAAATTCAAAACACTGAATTAGTTTGTAACATATTGGATTTCACAAACACATCATATCATAATCACTTATAGGCATATAAGTCAAGGTTTTAGAGAAAGAAATAGTTAGAGGTTTGGGAACTTAGTGAGAGAAAATGAAAGTATTATTATGAGCTCCAACTCTCTATCTTGGGAGGTAGAGAGTATCTATAGTCTTACACAAATCACCACCTACGGGCTGTGGATCAGGCATACAGTGGGTAAAGACCCGTCCATCCTCCACGGTGTTACTTAATAAAATACTACTTAACTTATAATAATCTACGACTACGAGCTTTCTAATGATTACATATACTTGAGGTGACCGACTCTTTAATAACTGGACTTACTAAATCCTAACAATCTCCCCCTAAGGAAGGTCACCTCAAAAATACATTGAATACAAACAAATATTACAATGAGATTGTCCTTGGATTCTTGTTAATATTCTTTGCTCTAAAGCTCGTAGTCATTGATTCTTAATTATAGCATGTTTGGTTAATCCAAGTGGAGGTCTTTAACTTATCCACGTGATAAAGAGTTTTGAGCCAACTTTGAGATCATCAGCTACCGTAAATCTCTGACTCATCCGTTACAGTGTTGGTATTATGTGATGTTGTGACATTTGGACCAACATGCTCACATTCTGGATCATGATATATTCTCATCAGAGTACCGGAAGCTTTCGTTGATGCATGATATTGGCAGCAACGAAGTAGAAGCATGGAGTGAAAATATCAGAGTCATTGATGCACTTATCATGATTTCTTTAGAGATGAATGTGTAGTGTGAGCATGCAGCTATGGATTGACCGCTTCATTCTGATCAGCTGCAAACGTCGGGCGTACCTACATACAACAGTTAGCAATAAAGTGCACAAAAGTGTCTTTGATCACTTTCGTTGAATTGAGGTACACGACCCACGGTTCCCCGTTGATCAGTACAAGTAATGCCTGTGATCAGGTATAAATCCGAAGAATTTCCTTGACAGGGTTTCGCAGCTGCTCTAGCTGTTCTCAAATCGGAATGTCTCAAAGAAGACAACACGGAGTGAGTGAACCAGCGAATTGAGATTCACTGATTGACGAAAAGAGATTTGAAAAACAATCGTGTACCGCTCAATAGAAATTGTTTTTGCAATACAACGAAGGTTTTAATGAAAATCAATTATTAATCATAAACACCTTTTATTTTGAAGTATTAGTACACAGTCGATGTGCTAAAGAAAAGAGTTTTTAAGCACAACGACCGGTTTTTCAAAGGTATCCGTCAATCTATAACCTGAACCAGGATTGATTCAAAAGATTGAATCGCCCATTGTTTCTGTTCAGTTGTCACATGGTTGATCTATTCGATAGATCTCACATGCCACCTACTAGGAGCTTGTTTGATGTTGGCTCCAGAAGGTTTTCCATCTTCATTGTGAATATGTTTGCATATCACTCAGATGTTCTAGCAATACCACAAGGATAATGCGTAGGACTCATAATATATAATCTCTCTTTCCACATTATGTGAAACAGAGAGTCTTCATTGACAGTGTCCTAAGGAGATTTATTTGATGATCTCTTGGCTCTAGACTCAATAGTGCATATTTGGTTTCCTATATCGGAGACTAGGGAGAGGGTCTCCTTCTTCAATATCAACAAACTCTAAGAGAAAGTTGATAGATAATGTCGGTTCCCCGTGAGAATGAAACAAGCCCTTTTAAGAGGAACTTGAGTAGCTTGGGAAGTTGTAGTGCAGTGCGTCACTGGGTCCATGACGTCTTGTCTTCAATACCGAAGTTACCTTGGTAACCACCAGTAGCATATGAATTGAACCCGGTTTCTGCCCTAAGGTTGAATAAATGGAGGGCTATTTATTTTCACCCTTTACTCATTCAATTCTTTTTCATTCTTCAACCCCTTCAGTGCTTAACGAGACTTCATAACTAGAACCTTGTTGGGTTTATTCCAGTACTAGCTCAGTCTCACTCCACACTCTTCCCATATCTCGCTTTTCTCCTTTTTTCATCATACCTAAGGACTTCTACACTATCTAGTGGATTGTCCCTGGGTAGATGATGAGTGTGTAAATACTCATCATTTTTAGTCAAATCTGAACTGCAAAACGTCTAAAAATGCTCAGAAACGCATCAAAATACTGAAAATATCTCAAACTGGCATTTTATATGTTTCAAATGCAAAATGTTTAAAATCAGATGAAAAATGAGCAAAGTTTGCATAATTGGCAGTTTCAGTCCCCCAAGTTTCTAAAATTATCAAAAATAGTCCCTGACTCAAAATTTCAAAAGAAAAATCACCAAAGGTCCTTTTAATATCATAACTTGTCAAAATTAGTCCTTTGGTGAAAAATATCAGAAGTTTGAGAAAATTACAAAATTGGTCCTTCAACTTTGAAATTTGGCAAAAATGGCCCCTGGAATTATGAAAATGGCAAGTTTGGTCCTTGTACTTTTTGAGATTGTCACTTTCAGTCCTTGGAGCAAATTTTCAGAATTGGCAGAATAGGTCCTTGTATTTTCAGAAATGGCAATACTAGTCCTTTTCATTTAAACCTTTTTGGCCTTGTCATTTAACCAATTGGACCCTGCCTTGCATTTTGGCCCCTGTCATTATGAATTTTGGACCCCCCTTTTATTATTAACCTTGGTCAAATCTGGTCAAAGCCCCCCAAACCCGCCAAAAAGTCTTCCCTCTCAACTGCTTACCTGCAACACTCTTTCCCTCCCATCCCCCCTCCTCAACTCCACTCAACCATGTCCCCCCCACCTTAGCTAACCTCCAAACTGCATTTAATGCACCTCCCCCTCCTCACTCAACCTAACTGTCAAATGCAAGTTTTGGCGCCAAAACTTCATTCAATGGCTAGGATCATTTTAATCAATCCAATGGCTGAGAAAATGGTGGGAATTCATCAGAATAGAGAGAGAAAGACTTTGGATATAAAAAGGGAGCAAGAGAAGAAGCAAAAGAGAGTCTACTAGTTTTAATTTTCTCAAAAATGTCTTTTTTAACTTAAAGTATTTAAATTAGTGAAAATCCTGTTGTATTTTGTTTCTTTGTATTAGACTAAGTGTATTGTATCATTATAAACCATTTCCAGTTATAAATTCAAGTTATGTTAAGAATTTATGTTTAAACCTTACTGTTGAAATTTTCCATTCCCAACTCTTATACAAAAGCTTCAAACAGCTCATTACTCAGTTCCAATAAACCTATACAAGCTTCTAATAGCTTTCTATAAGCTTACATTTTAGTTTTAAGCAAAAGTGGTTCTTGGTCAACAAAAGTCAAAATGGGCAAAAATGATGCAGATATGGTCAATGGGTGATGCAGTGTTGGAATTGGGTTGATATTGAGTTAATGGGTTGATCTGCTTAGGTTAGAGGTCCATTGGTTCATTGTTTCAAGCCATTGTGGCTAAGGACCCTTTGTAAGTAAATATCAAGTTTCATTGCAAAACTCTTCTTTGGTAGTTATAACTGGTTCTAATCTGTTTATTAGGCTGTATTTAAGTTATATAAACTTAGTTTGATCATTACAATATGTTGGTTCAGTGAAAAACTCATTTAATTTTCAAAACAGTTAAATAAAGGTGTGTTTGGATCAGTGCTTAAATCTGTGTTCAGGGCTTGTTCAGTGTTTAGCTCTTGTTATTTTAAGTTTAATTAGCTCTAAACACTTCATATCTGTCTTACTTTTGTGCCTATAATCCACCAAAGTCAAAATCCATATCATTTGCCTTTAACAGGTTCACTGTTGGATTCTTGCAAAATCAAAAACTCAATTTGTGTTTAAACATCATATATATAGCTTGCTCTAGCCTCATTTCATCCATTAACATCAATATCAGTCTACAAATCAAGTTCAAACTTCATAAAAGTCAACTATACTCAACTGCTTCAAAAGTCAAATTGGCAAAATTAGTTTTGAGCCCATATGGAAGGAATTTTCATGGACTCATCCTTGGACCAAATTCAGTGAGAATTGTTGTTTTAAAAAGTTCAACTGGTCTATTTTCTTATTAGCATTTTTGTAGAATTTTACCAATTTTTTATAAGCTCCAAACAGGCTTGTCTTTTAGGTCCTTTTTGCCCTGTTCATAAGCTCAGCTTAAGCTGAGTTTTTCTCAGTTCTTTGCAAGCTTGTGCAGAGCTCAAAACTGCTTGTCTAAGTCTAGAATTTGGTTTACAAGATCTCACCCAGGTCTAGTATAGGTTCCAAGTTATTGTTTCTAATTTCTAGCTTATTTGAGTGCTTAATTTTCTGCTTAAACCTGGTACCCTCTCACTGATTTTAGCTCATTAGCTCAAATAAGTCAAATCTTGGTATCTTGCATTCCAGTGTTTAAGGCTTGTTGTTTTTAGTTGCATTTTGGTTATTTTAGCATATTAGAGCTTCTGTGATCAGTGGGTTGTCTTTGGCTTTCATTTGGCTTATTAAAGTGCTTATTTATAAGCACTTGCTATAGCAGTTTCATATTCCTCCACATAACCCCATGTTTTTCCATTTTTTCTAGCTTCTTAATATAATTTTAGAGTTTTCCTGAAATTTTCAGATTTTTCCAAGTTAGTTTGCTATTTTTCTTAATTTTAATTAGTCTTTAAGCATTTTTAAATAGCATTTAAAACAAAAAATTAAGAAAAGTCTCAAAAAAATAATTTTTCATTTTTCTTAAGTTTAGATAAATATAAAAAGACAAAAAAATATTTTTCTAGATTTTTCTTAGTTAAATTTGTATTTTTAAGTAATTTAATTAGTTTTTAATAGTTTTTAATTCCTAGAAAATAGAAAAATAATCAGAAAAATACAAAAATAGTTTTGAAAATTCTCTTTTGATATTTTAGATTTTTCTAAGTCTTAATTTTATTTTTCTAGCTTAATTTCATATTTTCTTGTATTTTAGGTAATTATTTAATAGTTAAAATTAGTTTTTAATTAATAATAATTAATTAAATAGTTGTAAAAATAATTTTCTTTTTCTAAAAATTTTATTTTATCATTAGGATTGTAAAAATATCATTTTCATATTTTTAGGGTTAATATTGTGTAAGTTTCATTTTTTCTATTGTACGTTACGTAGTTTTTAATTAAGTTTTGTAAAAACATAAAAACAAAAACATCATTTTAAAAATAGTGATAGCGTTTATTTAATAGTTTTTATCTTTTTAATTTCCTTTAATTTGCATTTAAGCCGTTGTAATTTGTTGGCTTTTCCTTTAGTTATAATAATTCACAATCCCTTTTTCGTTTAAATTTCTCGATCACTATTCGTAGGGTGATCCATTGCATAGCTCGCTGGGACATAACGACCCGGGGAAACCCTATACTCCTCAGATCTTCATTGAGTTCGTGGTTAAGCAGTTTTAAGCTTATTACGGTCGGCCATTCACAAGTGGCCGGCTTGAGTGATTTAGCTTGACTGTTCAGCACGCATCAAATTTTTGGCGCCACTGCCGGGGAGCTGTGCTGATCTATCTTCCGTTTAGCAGATTAGTAGTTTGAATACTCACTCTTTGTTTATATCATCCATCTCTATCTATATATATATATCCATATTTTCTTATAAAAAATCCAAAAACCCAAAAACAGCTAAAAACGTATAAAACACAAAAATATTTTCCTTTTGTTTCTATATATGTATCAAATATAAAAAATACAAAAAGATTTGTCGTTTTCTTTAATAAATAACAACATAAAAGATTACCACTGCAAACCAAGGCAGTGCACTACCTAACTGGGGGTGCGACCATAATAAGTTCCCGAACTAAAGATTTAAAACTTGCCTTTGTGTCCTTTTGATTGGTGTACCTTTTTCAAAGAAGCCATTCATATTGTGATTATTGGTTAAGTTCACTGTTGATTTGCCTCGATTTTGTGTTAATTGATTTTGTTGTGATATATACTTGTCAGAACCAGAAAACCCATAAAGATTCTTCTCACCCCAATTTTTATAAACGTCTTCATAATTCCCATTTCTCTCCTTAACTCTGAGTTTCCTTAGAGTTAACTCTAGTGTATGCGCACTCGCTCTTCTAGATCTGTGGTCATTTCGTGAGCTTGTCAAGATTCCAAGAAGGCGTGTTCGTAGACTTTCTGCTCCATCAGTCGGATCTGAGATCCGGACTGCTCACACTACTTCCGTTATCATGGCGGAAGAACGCCCTATGTGTGAGCTTCTCCAGGCACCCATCGACGGGTATGGAGATGCTATCGTTGTACCAGCCATCGTGGCTGAAAATTTTGAACTCAAGACCGGGTTACTGAATCTTGTAACCTCAAATCAATTCTACGGTTTTGAGCGGGATGATCCTCATGCTCATATTCGATGGTTTAACAAGATTGCATCTACCATCAAATACAAGAACGTCCCTACTGATGCTGTTAAGCTCCTTCTGTTCCCATTTTCTCTTGAGGGGCTAGCCCGGATTTGGCTTGAAAAACAACCTCCTCAGTCTATTGAGACATGGGAAGATCTGGTGAAGAAATTTGTGAATGAATTCTATCCACCTTCCAAAACCACGAGCCTTAAAAATGAAATCATCAAATTCACACAAAAGTTTGATGAATCCTTCAGTGAATCGTGGGATCGTTTCAAGGAATTGCTTCGCAAATGTCCTCACCATGGTTTCTCCGAGTTGATGCAACTCGATACTTTCTACAATGGAGTGAGTCAATCTGATCAAGATTCTCTCAATTCCTCCGCGGGAGGAAATTTTCTAAGCAAAACTGTCAAAGAAGCTTTAGCGATCATCGAAAACAAGTCTAAAGTCCGCACTGCACGAAGCAAGCCCGTTGTTTCCCAAGTCAGTGTTGGACCTTCTTCTTCATCGCCCGTGAGTCAGTCTAGCACCGATGCTAAGATTGATAAACTCACGGAAGCCATTCAAGCTTTGGTTCTCTCCAACCAGAAGAAAGTCTCTTTTCCACAAACTTCACCTCCTGCTGAAGTTAAGAAAGTGGAAGTCTGTGTTACCTGTGGTGGCCCCCATGCTTATTATAACTGTATGGCCACCGATGGTAACCCTTTTGAAGCTAATGCTGTGGGCGGGATCTCTAATCAGGGAGGCAATCAATATCGTGCTCCTGTAGACCCGAACCACCGTCCTAACCACTACTCTGGACCTCTCGGTTTCAATCAAAACCGTAATCAAAATCAAAACAGACCAAACCAAGGTTTCCAAAACCAAGGTAATTTCAGTCCAAACAACGGTTTTCAAAATCAAAATCAAAATTTCCAACATCAAGGAAATTACAATAGAAACCCAGGTCAGGGAAATTTCAACCCAGGATATTTTCATGGAAACAATCAAGGAAATTTTCAGAATCAAGGCCCTAATCCTAACAATAGAGGCCAGAATTTTCCTGTGCAAACTCAAGCCATTGTTCCAACTGGACCATCATCTGATGAGTTGTTGAAACAATTCATGAAATCCCAAGAGGAAATGAATCGGTTGTTGGTTAGCCAGATTTCTGACATCAAGAAGTCTTTAAATGATCGACCCTCGGGCTCAGGTACTTTACCTAGCAACACGATCGCTAATCCGAGGGGCGATGCAAAGGCGATCACAACCCGAAGTGGTGCTTCTTATGCTGGACCCGCTATTCCTACTACCTCTTCTTCTTCTCTCCCGAAGGTAGTGGAAAGTGAACCTGAGGCGACAAAGGACAAGGAACTTCCTACTAATAACGGAAGTACCAGCAATGTCCATCCTCAGGTTGTCCCAAAACCCAATACCAAACCTGGAGTTGTTTTTGAACCTCCAGTTGGTAACCCTAAATCCAAAACTTCTATTCCTTACCCCTCACGTTTACATGAGCAAAAACTCCGCGAGAAAGCTAGTCATCAAATGGAAAAATTCTTTCAAATTTTCCAAGAGCTACACTTTGACATAAGCTTCGCGGATGCCATCATGTTGATGCCCAAGTTTGCATCTACTCTGAAACACATGTTGAGCAACAAGGAAAAGCTGTTTGAAATGGCTAAGACTCCTTTGAATGAGAATTGCTCAGCTGTTCTGTTAAAGAAGCTTCCCGAGAAGCTAGGAGATCCCGGAAAATTTCTTCTTCCTTGTGTTTTTCCTGGGATGATTGAATGCTTTGCCCTTGCCGATCTTGGTGCAAGCATCAATCTGATGCCTTATTCAGTATGGAAGAAACTTTCTCTTCCGGAACTCATTCCTACCTGCATGACTCTTGAGCTTGCAGACCGTTCTATATCGCGTCCTCTTGGCATCGCCGAGGATGTATTCGTGAAAGTAGGAAAATTCCATTTTCCAGCTGATTTTGTGGTTGTTGATTTCGATGCCGATCATCGGGTTCCTCTCATTGTTGGTCGAGGATTCCTGAGAACGGGCCGTGCTCTTATCGATGTATTTGAGCAAGAAATCACTTTGCGTGTGGGTAATGAAGCTGTTACCTTTAACCTCGATCAGACTTCGAGGTACTCCTCAAATTATGATACTGAATCAGTTAATCGAGTCGATTTAATTGATATTGCTTCAGAGGAGTACTCTCAAGAGTTTCTTGGTTATCTTCATAATTCTGTGAGTGGAGATTTGATTGGTGCTAAACAGTCAAGTCTAATCACACAAGCTAACCACTTGTGAATGGCTAACCGTAACAGACTTAAAACAGTTCAAACACTAATGCAATTAAGATCAAAGGAATATAGGGAATTCCTGGGTCGTTAAGTCCCACGGAGGATGAATTGGTGTATAAACACTTGATCAGATAGTAGAATGATCACTAAGGATAGTGATCAATAAGGATATTGATGGAAAATTACCTAAAGAAAAGATTGATAAATTACAGCGACTTAAATGCAAATTAAAAGAAATAAAAGATAAAAGATATTAAATAAACGCTATCACTATTTTTAAAGTCGATGAACGTTTAAAACCTAAAACGTACGTTTAAATAAAATTACGTAAACGTACAAAATAAAACGTGAGTTTTAAAGAAATAAAAGGCCTACAAATATGAAAATGATATTTTTACAATCCTAATAGTAAAAGAAAATTATTAGAAAAAGAAAATTATTTTTACAACTATTTATTTAATTATTATTAATTAAAAACTATTTATTAAGTATTTAAAATGCACTAAAATACAAGAAAATACAAAATTAACCTAGAAAAATGAAATTATAACTTGGAAAAATCTAAAATATGATAAAACTTATTTTAAAACTGAAAATATATTTTTTAGACTTTTTATGTATTTATTATTAATTTAAAACTATTTAAAACTAATAAAAATGCTAAAAAATACTTTTTAAACTAAGAAAATTATGGAAAAATACTTTTTATTACTTTTATATTTATCTTAACCTAAGAAAATTGAAAAATTATTTTTTTTAACTTTTTCTGATTTATTAGTATTAAAAGCTATTTAAAAAGGATTAAAAACTATTAAAAATAAAGAAAAATAGCAAAAAGTTATGAAAAATTATGAAAATTTCAGGAAAAGTCTATTTTAATCTACTGAATCTAAGAAAAATAGAAAAACATGAGCTTGTGTGGAGAAATATGCAACTGCAGTTGCAACTGCTTATTAATAAGCACTTGAAATAAGCTAGAAGGACACAACAAGCACCAAATTGATACACAAGCTAGAATAAGCTATAAGAACTTTAATTCAACTAAAAACAACAAACCACAACCTCTGGATTGCAAGTTAACACAGATTTGATGTTTGAACTTAATGAGCAAAACAGAATTTAGTAAGCTACTTTGAGCTTAATCACAGACTACCAAATAAGCTAAAACTGAAAAGCAAAAATTGGAACTTGTACTAGACCTGGTTGGCTACCTAGAAACAAAAGATGAGATCAAGATAAGCTAAAATGAGCTTGTGAGAAGCTTTTTCAAAACCTGACAAACCACTGAGTAAAACTCAGTTAATGCTGAGTGATATGGGACCAACTGATAAGCACATGTAGGCTTATCAAATAAGATGCAAATTGAGATTTTTAACTTGGAACTTAAAGAGGACCAGGTTAGCTATCCAAAGAGCTAAAAATCACAGGTTATGGTCAACTAATAAGCTCTGTAGGAGCTTATGATTTAGCTAATAAAACTGATGCACAAGGGACTTTGACTTTTTTATGAAACTTACAGTTTGACTTATATGAACTTTAAATCTATCCTACTGATTTATTATGATATATTAGGCTAAGATAAGATGAAATTAGGCTAAAGTAACAAGTTCTAAGCTATTATGATGAGTTTTACACTTCCAATCCTAACAGTGAGCTAGTTGAGTTAATTAAAAAGTGATTTTGACTTTTTATAGAACTAGGACTGGTTTTAAGGACTTGATTGAGTTATTAGACTCTAATGTGACATGTATCAATAACAAACAATAACACAGATGGCCTTTAACCCAACAAACTGAACAAAACCAAACATCCTTTTATGTGACTGATTTGGTGAGTTTTCAAAGCAAATCACAGATATAGACCAAGTTACTGATTATAAACCTTATGATATCATAAAATAAGACTAAAGAAGCATTAACTAATAATAATAACAACATACAACTAACAATTTAAGCTTAAGCTAATTTTACTGTTAAAATGGAATTTTTACTAACTTCTGATTTAAAAGAACAAACCACTTGTTTTAAAGCTTAGATATACTTAATTATAACTATTGATTATTAAGAAATAAATATTACAACTACTTGACAACTTAAACAAAGAAATGCAAAAAATGATCAAACAGCTTACAAATGGCTTCCAACTGAAAACTGAGAACCAAGGCATAAAAACACATCCTAAAGCTTCCCATGAAGCACTAATCCCAAGGCCATCCACTATATACCCTGCTCCAGCCTTCTTGAACCTTGCACCATGGATTTTTTATTTTCACTAATTTATTTGGTATTTTTATGAATTTCTGATTTTGGCTAATAAACTGCTTTTAAGAGTATCTAATAGCTTCAATAAGCTATATAGGGAGCTTATGTGGGCTTATGAGTCCAAACTAACAGTTAAGTAACAACATTCACCATATTGAGATTTTTGGATAATGCAAAAATTGCATAACATGAGATAAGACCTCAAAAGTGAAATTGATGATATCAAAAGTTTTATGTTACACTGGAAACATGAAATACAAGATTCAAAAGCTTTAAAATACACTGGAATTTAGAGTTAGACTAAAACGACATTAAAAATTAAAATTATATTAGATATATTACAATACTGCTTCTTTCTCTATCTTTATAGACTTCATTTCATCTTTGTCGACCTCTGATCTAATCCCACCAATCTTGACCATTGATTTGAGCCAGATAATCAGTTTTGACATTTGTCACTTTTGGCGCCAATTTTCCTACGAGCAGGTTTTCTGCATTAATTGGAGTTGGATTGATATGGAGGTGGAGGGGGGATGTGGAAAGGTGTTATAGATAAGGTGGAGTGGAAATCAAGTGGTTAAAACCACTGGTTTTGGCTAAAACAGCTTTGGTGAAGGAGGTGAACAGTACAGGCGGTTTATTCGAATTCAAAATTTGGGCCGGGTCATGGTATTGGACTTGGATTGGGCTTGTTTAATATAAATAGGATCCGTTTGGCTTGGTAATAATCACAAGGACCTAAAGTGCAAATCTGCCAAAGTTAAAGGGCTGATCTTGACAAGTTTTCAAAGCTCTCACAAGGATCATTCCTGCCATATGTGAATAGTACAAGGACCTTTGTTGATAATTTCCATTTTTATAAATGTCCAAGGACTAAAACTGCCAATTTAGTAACTATAAGGACCAAACTTGTAATTTTCTCCAAAGTTTATCATAAGGACCATTTTTATCATTTATAAATAGAACAAGGTTAAAAGTTGATAATTTTCACTTTTTAAATTAACCAAGGACTATTTTTGACATTTTTCCAAAGTTAAAGGACTAAAGTTGTCAATTTGTGATTTTTAAACTTTAAAGGGTTTGCCTTGACAACTTTTGAATCTTAAGGACCTAAAATGATATTTTACAAGTTTTTGAATTACCAGGGACTAATTTTGACAACTTTTGAAACTTGGGGGACTAAAACTGCCAATTATGCAAACTTGATACGTTTTTCATCAGATTTTGATGTTTTTGCATTTAAAACATATAAAACACTTGTTTGTGATATTTTTATCATTTTGATGTGTTTCTGAGTGTTTTCAGATGTTTTTGGCATTTTAACAGTATAAAAATGATGAGTATTTAGACACTCATCAATCCCCAACACTGAGATATTGCTAGTCCCTAGCAATGATTTGAGAAAATTTAATGGATTTTATCTCTTTACCAAAAGCCATTACTTCTGGAGTAGCCAAATATTTTAGTTCAAGTAAGAACCATGGTACACCGATAACCATGTGATTTTGAGCAAACCACCAGCTTTCAACGGATTTGATTTTGTCTTTACCAGAAGCCGTACCCTTCTGGACTAGCCAACTCTTAGATAAATTATTAATATTATCTTTGGTGAGTCGATTACCAATTATGGATTTCCAACTGCCTTTACCACAAGCCATAAACTTGCGGGCTAGCCAACTTTTCACTAGTTTAAAGATATGGTGAGTTTAACACCATACAATTTTAGGCAAATTGCAAGCCATAAACGGATTTGAGATATCTTTACCAAGAGCCGTTTGCTCCTGGATTAGCCAATCCTTATGTGGGTTAGACATGGCGGACTGATTACCATTTGCTGAGTAAGTGAAAAACACTTACTCCAAAAAAAAAATTTGGCCAAAAACGGGGGAATTGGGTGAAATAATTACATGATGAAATTCGTGAGAATTCCCCCCCACACTGAGAAATGAATATTGCCCTCAATATTCAAAGTACCGGCGGTTATGCCGAAACACAGAACATAAAAAGGGAAATATTACGGCCATTATTTTGTTTTTGACATGTACACTTTTTTTTTTTTTTTTTTTTTTTTTTTTTTTTTTTTGATTAATAAAATGATTGATATATACAACAGCGTGGGAAAAACTCCCCCACACTAGGGTGATAGAAAGGGGATAAGAAGACAGAAATATGGATGAAAATCCATATGATGTGTGCTACTATTTTTGATTCCCGAGTCACTAGCTTGACTCGATCCCCGCATTCATTGGTTCATGGGGAATGTTTGTAGATCTGGGACAATCACAGATGGAATGTCCTCTCCAAAGTAATGCTTTAATCGATGACCATTTACTTTAAAATTAGGACCATCAGGCTGAGATAACTCAATGGTGCCATAAGGATAAACCTTAGTAATGGTAAATGGACCAGACCAGCGGGACTTAAGCTTTCCCGAGAAAATCTTCAATCTAGAATTGAAAAGAAGGACTCGATCACCAACGTTGAAAACGTGGTTCTTGATTTTAGAGTCATGAATCTTCTTTGTCTTTTGTTTATAAATTAAAGAGTTCTCATAAGCTTGATCACGAAGTTCATTTAGTTCATTCATTTGAACTTTTCTGTGATCACCGGCTGTCTGTATATCGAAGTTTGCATGTTTTAAGGCCCAGTAAGCCTTGTGCTCTAGTTCAATCGGAAGATGACATGCTTTTCCGTACACTAGCTTGTATGGAGTACACCCAATTGGTGTTTTGTAAGCTGTACGAAAAGCCCAGAGTGCGTCATCCAGTTTATCCGACCAGGATGCACGATTTTCACCTACTGTCCTTTCAAGTATTCTTTTAATACCACGATTTGAAACTTCCACCTGCCCACTTGTTTAGGGGTGGTATGCAGTAGATAGACGGTGGGTAACACCATACTTTTGCATGACACGATCAAATTGGTCATTACAAAAATGTGTACCACGATCACTAATTATAGCACGAGGAGTTCCAAACCTGGCAAAGAGAGATTTCAAAAATTTCACAACTACTCGGGCATCATTTGTAGGTAAAGCTTTCGCTTCAACCCATTTTGACAGATAGTCAACAGCTACGAGTATGTACTTGTTACCACGAGAAGATGGAAATGGCCCCATAAAATCAATACCCCAGATGTCAAATATCTCACAAACTTGAATGGCATTTTGTGGCATTTCATTTCTTTGAGATATGTTTCCGTGACGTTGACAAGCGTCACAAGTTTTGACATAATCGTGGGCATCCTTATAGATTGTGGGCCAATAGAACCCGGAATCAAACACCTTTTTGGCGGTGTAGTTTGGACTATGATGGCCCCCGGTGGGTCCAGCATGGCAAGCTTTGAGAATGTCAAGAGCTTCTTGTCCATAAACACACCGTCGGATGACTTGATCCGCACAGATTTTGAATAAGAAAGGGTCGTCCCAGAAATAGTGTTTAACATCCTTGAAGAATTTATTCTTCTGCTGGGTCGACATCCCTTTCACAATGAAGTTACCCGCATGGTAATTTGCAAAGTCAGCAAACCATGGGGTAGAAGAGTTTCCACGAAAAGAAACCGCATTGAGTGTCTCGAGAGGAAATGTTTCATTTATTTCCTTTTTCTCGAAAACATCTTGGTGAGGGTTTTCTAATCTGGACAGATGATCAGCAGCCAGGTTCTCAGCTCCTTTTTTATCACGTATGATGATATCAAATTCTTGGAGGAGGAGAACCCATCGGAGCAATCTCGGCTTTGCATCTTGTTTTGCAAAGAGATATTTAAGAGCCGAATGATCCGTATACACTACACATTTGGTCAAGATTAAGTACGGCCGAAACTTCTCAAATGCATACACCACGGCTAATAGCTCTTTTTCTGTGGTAGTGTAATGAGTTTGAGCTTCAGTCATAGTCTTACTTGCGTAGTGAATAGGCTGAAAATGCTTGTTTCTTCGTTGCCCTAAGACTGCGCCGATAGCAAAATCACTTGCATCGCACATAAGCTCAAAAGGTAAATCCCAGTCAGGAGCAACGAGAATGGGTGCTTGATCCGTGGCAAAACAGTCAAGTTTTCTCACGCGAGTTAGCCACTTGTGAATGACCAACCGTAAGGAACTTAAAACAGCTTAAGCACGAATGCAATGAAGATCAGGAGAGTATAGTGTTTCCCCAGGTCGTTAAGTCCCAACGAGCTGTGCGAGAATAGTCAAACGTGTAGTGATCGAGGGATTTGAACGGGAAAGGATTTTTGATTTATTATAACTACAGAAAAAGCCCATAAACTACAGGGGCTTAAATGCAAATTAAAGAAAGTTAAAAAGATAAAATCTATTAAATAAACGCTATCACTATATTTAAAATGATGAACGTTTAAAACTTAAAACTAAAAACTTATGTTTAAAACAAAATCTACGTAAACGTACAAATAAAAACGTGAAAATTACACAAGATAAATCCTAAAAATATGAAAAATACATTTTTACAATCCTAATGATATAAGAAAATTTATAGAAAAAGAAAATTATTTTTATAACTATTTATTTAATTATTAATAATTAAAAACTATTTTTAACTATTTAATAATTACCTAAAATACAAGAAATTAGGAAATAAAGCTAGAAAAATAAAATTAAGACTTAGAAAAGTCTAAAATAACAAACTAGAATTTTCAAAACTATTTTTGTATTTTTCTGATTATTTTTCTATTTTCTACTAATTTAAAACTATTTTAATCTAATTAAAATTGTGAAAAATACCAAATAAAAATGGAAAAATAAGGAAAAATATTTTTTATGTCTTTATTATTTTTCTTAAACTAAGAAAATTGGAAAATTAATTTTTTGGAACTTTTTCTCAATAATTTGCAATAAAAGCTATTAAAAATTGATTAAAACTACTTTAAAATGAGAAAAATAGCAAATAAAGACCAAAAATTATAAAAATCTCAGGAAAAATCTAAATTGATAATATGAATCTATGAAAAATGAGAAACAAGCAGGTTATGTATGAAATATAAAAGTTGTAGTGTAACTGCTACTAGAAATAAGCTAGGAAAATAAGCTAAACAAGGGATTAAGCTACCAAACAGTGACTTAAGCTAAGGTAAGCTAAAATGAGCTACTAGCAGCTAAAAACACCTACTCTTAACAAGCTACAAGCTCAGAACCTTGATCTAATGCTAACTGCTTAATGAGCAAAACAGTTAAGACCCCCTACTGTTTAAGCTTGGTTACAAGCTTATCCAATAAGCTATTCTAAAATCCAAAAGTGCAGTCCTGTAAACAACCTGGCCAGCTATATATAATCCAAATCTGAGACCTGGACAACCTCAAATGAGCTCAATGCAAGAGTTGCAAAAAGCTGCAAAAGCCCTGTGCAGGCAACAGTGCCCTGCACAGGGCATATGGCCTCATTTTGATAAGCTCTTTTGAAGCTTCTAAAAAATTGATAAAAATCTGGAAAATTGCTACTAAGAAATAAGACCAGCTTAAGATTTTAGAACCATAAGTTTTATTGAGAATGATTCAGAAATGAATCCAATAAAAATCCTTCTATCTTGGCCAAAAGTGAGTTTTTTACCATTTTGACTTTTGATAAAGAACTGAAATTTTGACTTTGGTGAGGTTTGATTCAAAATGGTGGATAGATTATGGTGTTAATATATGAAAGAAGGCTACTGCAATCTATGTTTAAGTATTTCAAACACAAAATGAGCTTTTGGCTTGGCAAAAACTCAACAGTGAAGCAAAATAGGGCAATTGAAAGAGATTTTGACTTTAAGCTAATGTAGGTGCAAAGTCATGACTAGAATGAATCAAATAGAACTATACAAGCATGAAACAACAGGTTTCCAACACTAAACTACCCTTAAACACAGTTTTGCTGTCAAATCCAAACACACCTTTTTAATACTGTTTTGAACTTTTAATGAACTAATCTCTGAACCAGCTTATGAAATTGAACAAACTAAGTTTACTTGCTATAATTAACACTAAGTAAACAGACTTACACCATTCTAAACCATAGATACAAGTACAAACAAAAAACTGCAAAATTGACTTGAAACTTGAAAATGAGGAACTCACTCCAATGTGTCCAACTGCTTGCAGGCTAAAACCAAACCAAAAACCAACCTAACCTATTCTGTTTCAAACCCATTCCAACCTCTGCATCAACCCAAAGCAACTTCCATTCCTGTTTGACCCATTCTCACCTCTCAGTTGACTTTAGTTGACCATTAATCAAATAAGCTTGAAACTGATTTAAAAGCTTATCAAAAGCTAAAATAAGTTTAAGTAAGCTGATTTGAGTGTAAAAATAAGCTTCTAAGAGCTTATGAATATGAGCTAGAAACTGAGATTCTCAACAGTGAATACAAAATCAATACTTTTAACCAAACCTTGAAATTAAGACTTAAAATTGATTACAAATACTGAGTAACCTTAAATTTAATACATAGAACTTAGATTACAACATTTGCTTTTAAATTAAAACATTAATTTTAAAAACGACAATTAAGAAAAAATTACAAAACTAACTACTGTGACTTTTCTTCATCTCTTCCCCTTTTTATGCTCCAAGACACCTCCACGTGTCCTCATGAGTGTTTCCCACCACTTTTTGAGCCAATGGGTGACTTTTGAGCAGTTTTTGCCTTTTGATGATTTTGGCAGGAAAGGCACCATTTGACCTCTGTTGACTTTTGGCTGCAACTAGGGGGGTGGCTAGGTATAATGAGTGTGGAGTGAGGGGATAAGGGATAAAGTGTTGGGAGATGGAATTGGAGAGGTTGCAGAGGTGCAGGCCAAGTGGGGAAGAAGAAACCCACAAGGGAGGGAAACAGGTTGCTCGTTTGACTTGGTTTGACCAAGGGGTCAAAAAGGGAAGGGTCCAAAATTATTATGGCAGGGGGGTCTAATTGGTATTGACAAGGTCAAAAGGTCTTTAAAGGTTTATTAAGACAAGGACTTGTTATGCAATTTTTCCAAACTTGAGGGGCCATTCCTGTAATTTTCTCAAAGTTAATACAAGGACCAATATTGACAAGCTTCAAAAGTACAAGGACTTGTTTTGACATTTTCAAAATTCCAGGGACCAAACTTGACAATTTCAAAAGTTCAGGGACCTTTTCTGCCATTTGACAAACGATTTATTCAAGGACCATTTTTGACAAGTTAAAATATTTCAGGGACCTTGAATAACATTTTTCTTTATTTAGATTTACCAGGGACTGTTTTTGACAACTTTTGAAACTTGGGGGACTAAAACTGCCAATTATGCAAATTTGATACGTTTTTCACCAGATTTTGACATTTTTGCATTTAAAACACATAAAACACTTTTTTGTGATATTTTTATCATTTTGATGCATTTCTGAGTGTTTTCAGATGTTTTTGCAGTTTAAATGGTACAAAAATGATGAGTATTTAGACACTCATCAATCCCCCACACTAAGATATTGCTAGTCCCTAGCAATGTTTTGAGAAAAATTAATGGATTTCAATCTCTTTACCAAAAGCCATTACTTCTGGAGTAGCCAAATGTTTCAGTTCAAGTAAGAACCTTGGTACACCGATAACCAAATGATTTTGAGCAAATCATCAGCTTTCAACGGATTTGATTTGTCTTTACCAGAAGCCGTTTGCTTCTGGACTAGCCAACTCTTAGATAAATTATCAATATTATCTTTGGTGAGCTGATTACCAATTATGGATTTTCCACTGCCTTTACCACAAGCCATAAACTTGCGGGCTAGCCAACTCTTCACTTTTAAGGATATGGTGAGCTGAATACCATATAATTTTGGGCAAATTGTAAGCCGTCAACGGATTTGAGATATCTTTACCAAGAGCCGTTTGCTCCTGGATTAGCCAATCCTTATGTGGGTTAGACATGGTGGACTGATTACCATTTGTTGTGTTTAGTACATAGTACTTCCACTAAAAAAAAATTGTAGTTTAAATACTCATCATTTTGAGAACCAGGAAATTCTGGCGAATTTTGGCGAATTTTGGAACCAGGAAATTCTGGCGAATTTTGATCATAAATGTACCCTTTTAGTCCCTTTTTCCCCAAAATGGCCAAATTAAAATTTTTTTTTTAGTGGAAGTACTATGTACTAAACACAACAAATGGTAATCAGTCCACCATGTCTAACCCACATAAGGATTGGCTAATCCAGGAGCAAACGGCTCTTGGTAAAGATATCTCAAATCCGTTGACGGCTTACAATTTGCCCAAAATTGTATGGTATTCAGCTCACCATATCCTTAAAAGTGAAGAGTTGGCTAGCCCGCAAGTTTATGGCTTGTGGTAAAGGCAGTGGAAAATCCATAATTGGTAATCAGCTCACCAAAGATAATATTGATAATTTATCTAAGAGTTGGCTAGTCCAGAAGCAAACGGCTTCTGGTAAAGACAAATCAAATCCGTTGAAAGCTGATGATTTGCTCAAAATCATTTGGTTATCGGTGTACCAAGGTTCTTACTTGAACTGAAACATTTGGCTACTCCAGAAGTAATGGCTTTTGGTAAAGAGATTGAAATCCATTAATTTTTCTCAAAACATTGCTAGGGACTAGCAATATCTTTGTGTGGGGGATTGATGAGTGTCTAAATACTCATCATTTTTGTACCATTTAAACTGCAAAAACATCTGAAAACACTCAGAAATGCATCAAAATGATAAAAATATCACAAAAAAGTGTTTTATGTGTTTTAAATGCACAAATGTCAAAATCTGGTGAAAAACGTATCAAATTTGCATAATTGGCAGTTTTAGTACCCCAAGTTTCAAAAGTTGTCAAAAACAGTCCCTGGTAAATCTAAATAAAGAAAAATGTTATTCAAGGTCCCTGAAATATTTTAACTTGTCAAAAATGGTCCTTGAATAAATCTTTTGTCAAATGGCAGAAAAGGTCCCTGAACTTTTGAAATTGTCAAGTTTGGTCCCTGGAATTTTGAAAATGTCAAAACAAGTCCTTGTACTTTTGAAGCTTGTCAATATTGGTCCTTGTATTAACTTTGAGAAAATTACAGGAATGGCCCCTCAAGTTTGGAAAAATTGCATAACAAGTCCTTGTCTTAATAAACCTTTAAAGACCTTTTGACCTTGTCAATACCAATTAGACCCCCCTGCCATAATAATTTTGGACCCTTCCCTTTTTGACCCCTTGGTCAAACCAAGTCAAACGAGCAACCTGTTTCCCTCCCTTGTGGGTTTCTTCTTCCCCACTTGGCCTGCACCTCTGCAACCTCTCCAATTCCATCTCCCAACACTTTATCCCTTATCCCCTCACTCCACACTCATTATACCTAGCCACCCCCCCTAGTTGCAGCCAAAAGTCAACAGAGGTCAAATGGTGCCTTTCCCGCCAAAATCATCAAAAGGCAAAAACTGCTCAAAAGTCACCCATTGGCTCAAAAAGTGGTGGGAAACACTCATGAGGACACGTGGAGGTGTCTTGGAGCATAAAAAGGGGAAGAGATGAAGAAAAGTCACAGTAGTTAGTTTTGTAATTTTTTCTTAATTGTCGTTTTTAAAATTAATGTTTTAATTTAAAAGCAAATGTTGTAATCTAAGTTCTATGTATTAAATTTAAGGTTACTCAGTATTTGTAATCAATTTTAAGTCTTAATTTCAAGGTTTGGTTAAAAGTATTGATTTTGTATTCACTGTTGAGAATCTCAGTTTCTAGCTCATATTCATAAGCTCTTAGAAGCTTATTTTTACACTCAAATCAGCTTACTTAAACTTATTTTAGCTTTTGATAAGCTTTTAAATCAGTTTCAAGCTTATTTGATTAATGGTCAACTAAAGTCAACTGAGAGGTGAGAATGGGTCAAACAGGAATGGAAGTTGCTTTGGGTTGATGCAGAGGTTGGAATGGGTTTGAAACAGAATAGGTTAGGTTGGTTTTTGGTTTGGTTTTAGCCTGCAAGCAGTTGGACACATTGGAGTGAGTTCCTCATTTTCAAGTTTCAAGTCAATTTTGCAGTTTTTTGTTTGTACTTGTATCTATGGTTTAGAATGGTGTAAGTCTGTTTACTTAGTGTTAATTATAGCAAGTAAACTTAGTTTGTTCAATTTCATAAGCTGGTTCAGAGATTAGTTCATTAAAAGTTCAAAACAGTATTAAAAAGGTGTGTTTGGATTTGACAGCAAAACTGTGTTTAAGGGTAGTTTAGTGTTGGAAACCTGTTGTTTCATGCTTGTATAGTTCTATTTGATTCATTCTAGTCATGACTTTGCACCTACATTAGCTTAAAGTCAAAATCTCTTTCAATTGCCCTATTTTGCTTCACTGTTGAGTTTTTGCCAAGCCAAAAGCTCATTTTGTGTTTGAAATACTTAAACATAGATTGCAGTAGCCTTCTTTCATATATTAACACCATAATCTGTCCACCATTTTGAATCAAACCTCACCAAAGTCAAAATTTCAGTTCTTTATCAAAAGTCAAAATGGTAAAAAACTCACTTTTGGCCAAGATAGAAGGATTTTTATTGGATTCATTTCTGAATCATTCTCAATAAAACTTATGGTTCTAAAATCTTAAGCTGGTCTTATTTCTTAGTAGCAATTTTCCAGATTTTTATCAATTTTTTAGAAGCTTCAAAAGAGCTTATCAAAATGAGGCCATATGCCCTGTGAAGGGCACTGTTTCCTGCACAGGGCTTTTGCAGCTTTTTGCAACTCTTGCATTGAGCTCATTTGAGGTTGTCCAGGTCTCAGATTTGGATTATATATAGCTGGCCAGGTTGTTTACAGGACTGCACTTTTGGATTTTAGAATAGCTTATTGGATAAGCTTGTAACCAAGCTTAAACAGTAGGGGGTCTTAACTGTTTTGCTCATTAAGCAGTTAGCATTAGATCAAGGTTCTGAGCTTGTAGCTTGTTAAGAGTAGGTGTTTTTAGCTGCTAGTAGCTCATTTTAGCTTACCTTAGCTTAAGTCACTGTTTGGTAGCTTAATCCCTTGTTTAGCTTATTTTCCTAGGTTATTTCTAGTAGCAGTTACACTACAACTTTTATATTTCATACATAACCTGCTTGTTTCTCATTTTTCATAGATTCATATTATCAATTTAGATTTTTCCTGAGATTTTTATAATTTTTGGTCTTTATTTGCTATTTTTCTCATTTTAAAGTAGTTTTAATCAATTTTTAATAGCTTTTATTGCAAATTATTGAGAAAAAGTTCCAAAAAATTAATTTTCCAATTTTATTAGTTTAAGAAAAATAATAAAGACATAAAAAAGATTTTTCCTTATTTTTCCATTTTTATTTGGTATTTTTCACAATTTTAATTAGATTAAAATAGTTTTAAATTAGTAGAAAATAGAAAAATAATCAGAAAAATACAAAAATAGTTTTGAAAATTCTAGTTTGTTATTTTAGACTTTTCTAAGTCTTAATTTTATTTTTCTAGCTTTATTTCCTAATTTCTTGTATTTTAGGTAATTATTAAATAGTTAAAAATAGTTTTTAATTATTAATAATTAAATAAATAGTTATAAAAATAATTTTCTTTTTCTATAAATTTTCTTATATCATTAGGATTGTAAAAATGTATTTTTCTTATTTTTAGGATTTATCTTGTGTAATTTTCACGTTTTTATTTGTACGTTTACGTAGATTTTGTTTTAAACGTAAGTTTTTAGTTTTAAGTTTTAAACGTTCATCATTTTAAATATAGTGATAGCGTTTATTTAATAGATTTTATCTTTTTAACTTTCTTTAATTTGCATTTAAGCCCCTGTAGTTTATGGGCTTTTTCTGTAGTTATAATAAATCAAAAATCCTTTCCCGTTCAAATCCCTCGATCACTACACGTTTGACTATTCTCGCACAGCTCGTTGGGACTTAACGACCTGGGGAAACACTATACTCTCCTGATCTTCATTGCATTCGTGCTTAAGCTGTTTTAAGTTCCTTACGGTTGGTCATTCACAAGTGGCTAACTCGCGTGAGAAAACTTGACTGTTTTGCCACGGATCAAATTTTGGCGCCGCTGCCGGGGAGCAGTGCTAATAGTCTTACGTTTAGCAGATTAGTGATTTGACATCACTCCTTGTTCATACCATCTTTTAAAAAAAAATCCAAAAACCCAAAAAGATTTTCATTCTTGGTTTTTACATCATGTTTTTCAAAAATACCAAAAATATTCCTCTTTACCCTCTTACCCTTTTTAATTATTTATCCCTTTACCCTCTATCCTTTTGATTCTAACTTCTTCTATTCTCATGGAATCTCTCGAGAACGAATTCTGGGACGAAGCTGAAAAGCTTCAGACTTTATCACAAATGTCTAGAATTCGTGTTGTTCGTGAAGATCCATTAATTCTGCGCAGGGAAATGGAAAGAAAAACCGGGGTGACAAAGGACCAGGTACTTCCCTCTGATAATGGAGGTACTAAATACGTCCAACCCACGGTTATCCAAAGATCTAATCCATCAATTGCTCCTAAGCCATCTAGAATTGATTCTCAACTTTCACGATTTACGGTTAAAAGCAAACATGCAAAATTCAGACCGGTGACTCGTAAGAATGACTTGCCTAATCTTCACGTTTCTCAAGAACCAGAACCGGAGACCATAACGGAAGTGGTGGAAATTGCTAGCTCTCAGAGCACACCACTTGTCCCACCTCCGGATTTTTCAAAATGTTCTTCGAGACTTGATAGTCATTCAGATCACCATGTTGGTTTTGTTGATCCTTTGAATAAACCGATTCCTTCTCATAACTCTCAAATAGAATCGTTTATTCCTTGTGTCGGTTGTGGTGAGCCTCTTTATGGTTCACCCTGTCGTTGGTGTACGTGTGTACAATGTGGTAATGATATCCGTAACGGGAGTTGTTTGTTTTGTGGTTCAAGGAATTCATTTGATTATGATCCTAATCAGAACTCATTTAACGACCCCTCAAACTTTTCCAATTACCCACCACAGCCCGACTCATCTTCATTTAACCAACATTACTGCTGTGAATATTGTGGAGGTCCTCACCAAGGATTTGAGTGTCAATCCGGAAACACATTTGTCTACGAACAGTTTTCTGGTAACACTCAGGACTTTGGAAATGACCAAATTCCATATTCTTCACATGACCAGCCACAACAATCATTTTGTTGTGAGAACTGTGGAGGTCCCCATTTCAGCTCTGATTGTCAAACAGGGAATCCATTTCCTTGTAACAATTACGACTATCCATACCACGACCAACCTCCACAGTGCTAAATAACTCAAACTCCTCAGCAGACCCAACAAGACACTTATCTAGAGCTTCTAGAGTTACTGAAAAGAGGTGAGGAGTTCAATAAAACTGTACTTCATAATATTCCCAGTATTTCTTGTGTATATTGTGGGGGTCCTCATGATGATTATCAATGTCAACCTTCCGGTTTTGACAAATCTCCACTCCCACAATGTCCTGTCATTCAAAATTCACATGAGAAATCCATGGAAGAATTGCTAGCTGAAGATCAGGCTGCTAAAATAAATTCCCAAATTGCCTTTGAAAAATCTGTTAGGGAATCAATTGCAAAAGAAAAAGCAGCCAGATCTAGCTCTCAATTTCGTTTTATTCCTGATGACAGTGATGATGATGATACACTTGATTCATCAAGTTCATCAGATGATATCCCAGCAGTTGAGATTCCATCTCAAACAACTGCTATCACACCCGAAGCTCCCACTCACTCTCTGACTATGGGGGACGAGCATCTTGACACTGTTCCTGAAAAGGAATCGGACGAATTCATAAAGTCTAGTGTTGAGAACCTTGTCCCAATCCCGAGAGAGTCACAGGGAACTTCTGATCATGTGTGTGATTCTATCTCCCCTATTGAGTGTTCAAAAGATCATTTTGAAACTTTCTCCGATATTAGCGACGATTGTACTTCTCATGGAAACATCGAGTATGTTGAGGCATCGCTCCCACAGTCTGATGCTGATCATCATCTTGAGGAGTTCACCAATGAACTCACTCACATCAATCCACTCTTTGATTTCGAAGCCAATCTAGGAGAAACTGAAAGTCTCCTTGATAATGATCGTTCACTCACTTCTTATCCCAACAGTCCAATAGAGAATGATAATCACTTTGTTCCTGAAACATTCAAAACTACTTTCACTAATCCTCTATTTGAATTCGACTCTGAATTCACTTTTATTTCTGAGAATCCACTCTTTGATACTCAGATTGAGGATAGTGATGAGTCTACAGTGGAACAAGAATCCACAGATTTACATCTTGTGAGTGATTCTCTTCACGAGGAGTTCGCCGGTGAACTCACTCATATCATATCTCCACCGGAGTATGATAACTTCCATTTTGATCTAGACACACCCATAGTATGTCTTGATCAAGTAAGCTTAACTGAGGAAATTCATGATACTATGAATTCTCCTATTGAGGATGAAGAGTTAGTCATGATTTGTATCATGATTTTCTTTCTTTTCTTCATATATTCTGTCACTTCTCCTGTTCTTCACTCCTTCGGGAATGAAGACATTATCTTTGACCCAGGCATTTCCATGCACCATTTGTGAGCCGGGTCTGTCTGTCTGTATCTCATCGGTGTGGAACTTTCACGTACTTCAAATGTTTATCCAAACATCTTGAATGAAAGTCCGATGGAGATTATCTCTTCCACTTACTTCCCCATGAACCAATTAATTCGGGGTCGAGTCAAGCTAGCGACTCGGTAATAAAAAACAGTAGCTTAACATGGGTTTTCACCCGTGTGTACCACCCTAGTGTGGGGGAGTTGCCCCACATGTTGTATATAGATCTAAAAAATGAACGAAAATTGTAAATACTAAAAAAGAGAATAATTGTTGTGTTTCCACACTTAGCTAGTAATGTTATCTTTTTACGTTCTAAGTTTCGGCATAACAGCCGGTACTTTGAATATTGAGGACAATATTCATTTCTAAGTGTGGGGGGGAAATTCTGGCAAATTTTGATCATAAATGTACCCTTTTAGTCCCTTTTTCCCCAAAATGGCCAAATTAAATTTTTTTTTTAGTGGAAGTACTATGTACTAAACACAAAAAATGGTAATCAGTCCACCATGTCTAACCCACATAAGGATTGGCTAATCCAGGAGCAAACGGCTCTTGGTAAAGATATCTCAAATCCGTTGACGGCTTACAATTTGCCCAAAATTGTATGGTATTCAGCTCACCATATCCTTAA
>BPTQ01000001.1:304192580-304372674 GCA_019973895.1 Chrysanthemum seticuspe | reverse complement strand
AAGCTCCCAAACAATGGCATCAAAAATTTGACCACGCCATGCTAGAGAGTGGATTCAAAATTAATGAATGCGACAAATGTGTTTATGTCAAAGACACAAATAGTGGATATGTAATCTTGTGTTTATATGTTGATGATATGCTTATCGTTGGCAGTAACGACAAGATGATCAAATCTACTAAAGACATGTTGAAATCAAAGTTTGACATGAAGGATATGGGTTTGGCTGATGTGATCCTTGGAATAAAGATCATACGAACTCATAATGGACTCGTGTTAAGTCAAGCACATTATGTGGACAAAATTCTTAATACTCATAATGCGGGGGATTCCGGCCTAGCTAGAACTCCAATTGACACCAGTAAGCATCTATCTAAAAATAGAGGCTTAGGTGTTGCCCAATTAGAGTATTCAAGAATTATTGGCATGTTAATGTACTTAATGACCGGTACCCGACCTGACTTAGCATATGCTGTTAGCAGGCTAAGTAGGTATACTAGTAACCCAAGCTATGCACATTGGGCAGCTATGACTAGGGTACTTCACTATTTGAGATACAGTCGCGATTATGGATTGCATTATGATCGATATCCAGCTGTTATCGAGGGATACAGTGATGCAAATTGGATATCTGACATAAAGGATTCTAGATCGACTAGTGGATATGTGTTTACACTAGGAGGAGCAGCTATATCTTCGAAGTCTTCCAAGCAAACTGTTATAGCTAAGTCCACGATGGAATCAGAATTTATCGCGTTTGATAAATGCGGACAAGAGGCGGAATGGCTACGTCAATTCGTAGAGGACATACCAAGGTGGCCTAAACCGGTAATGGCCATTAGTATACATTGTGATAGTCAATCGGCAATTGGCAGAGCTCATAGCATAATGTATAATGGAAAGTCCAGACATATCCGTCGTCGACATAATTCGATACGACAACTACTCTCAACAGGAGTTATCTCAATTGACTATGTGAAGTCAAAGGATAACATCGCGGATCCGCTTACGAAAGGCTTAAGCAGAGAGTTAGTTAGTAAGTCGTCTAAAGGAATGGGACTAAAGCCCTTAAAGGAATGAGTTTCTATGAAGGAAAACCTAACCCAGTTGACTGGAGATCCCAAGATCTGGGTTCAATAGGACAACCTAATCATAGAAATGTGGGGGAAGTCACGTCAATGTGGGGGAGTTACTAAATATTGTAACTTTCCTAGTCCATTCCCATAACAAATGTGACTTGTTGAGAGGTTAAACATATGGCTTTAATGATTCAGGATGAAATCATAAAGCATAATGATTCAAGATGAAATCACAAAACATATGTTTTTAATGATTCAAGATGAAATCACCTATGTGAGAGAGAAGTGGGGTCGCTTCGAAGGGAAATGTGGGGGCGCAATTCCTAAGAGCTCTTGCAGAACCAGGCTAGTGTTCATGACCATAACGAACACGACTATGAGGACTTGACAGTGTCAGGGAGAGTCTTGTGTGAAGTGTAATGTCGTCTACATAAATGGATGATGAGTTCAAGGACATCGCGTCTACTCAGATCTAGGAGACTAAGTGCATCTCACAAGGGAAGGTTCAAAGGGTTACACCTACCTATCTTATGCAAGACTTAACCGCAGAAATTTCACCGAAATTTTCGTGTGTTTTCGACCGATTTCCATTCATGTGGGGGATTGTTGGAAAAATAGTTTTGCAAAATAAGTTTTTGCAAATTTTGGACATTATTTAATATATGTATATGTTATATATATTTATATTTCTTGATAGCTTTATGTTCTCCTCGGCGAGAGCTTCGCAACGAGCTAAAGTATGTCCAAAATGAAGTTAATATGAATGAGATATCGTGTCTCAAAGTGGGACACGTGAAACACAAATTTGGGAAAACAAACACATCCTACATCGCCTAGAAAAGGAAGTGGGAGTGTGTTTATATAGAAATCTTGATATGAACCTTCAAAATGATTTGTTCTAACACCTACGTGCGCGCGCGCAGGGGGGGGTGCAGATTTCAGGATTTCTGGGCCAAAATGGGTTCGAAGCTTCTGAACTCATGCGAGCCCGCGCGACCTGCGGACACGAATGCAGCTCCGAAATCTCGCATACCTGCGTATCTTTTCGCTGCAGATTTCGGTATCATTATTTCCAGATTTGTGTCTATTTATTTTTGGAACTGATTTAAACTTTGTAAACAAGTTAGACAGAATCGGTTTTAAATAAATAGAAGATATTGAAACCGTGTTTAATAATTAACAGATTTGCGTATCTGTGTATATACAGGCGAATATCTTTTCTTGGTGACCAAGATAGGTTTAGCCTATATATTAAACACATCTCATTCGGTTTTAGAACACAGTAAAAAACGCAACTCCATTACTGAATAGTTCCAGCCTTCTCTTCGATCAGAAACACTCAGAGCTTCGGTGAATTTTCAGGCAAGTAAGTCAGGTCCGGCTGTGCAACAACTGTGTGCGTTGTACCCTGGGAAACAGACGGCGAATCTGTTTTAAGGGAATCGTATTCAATACGAGCCTCGTACAAGTGTCTTTACTGCTTTCGTTTTACTTATTATTATAGAGTCTGTCTTCTGCTTCTACCTCATTATGTCTGTTATTTAATTTACTGTTATTTTGTTTCTGTTAATTTATTTATTCTGATTGTAATCTGTTTTTCATAAATAAAGTGTACACCGTTTCCCACAAATATAACCAGAAACGCGAACATAACAGTCGAACTGTTTAGCATCATATCGTAAATCTTATTTAAACCAAATATATGTCTCGAATCACTCTCATCCTGTTCACAACATGCTCATCCTTAGAATGAAGATCACTGCAAAGAAATCAGAAAATTCCATCAATCAATAAAATCACTTTTAACATTTAAAATTACAACTTCTGCTGCATACATACAAGCAAAGATAAGATGGTGTAAACTTTGAGATTAAGAGACATAAAAAGTTTGAAGTACTTGTAGCATTTAGATGAGCTAAAACTACCTTCTAGCTTTAGATAACGGATCACCAACAAGAAAATTTAGCCTTTTGCAGCGATGCGAGAAGTCTGAATGAATTATCCATACCTGACTTTCTTCATACCAAGTAATCACATAATCAGAAACAAATTTATCTAGACATTATAAAACTAGTTATTGCTATCATCACACACCAAAACGTCCCTTAACACTGGACACTAATTAAATAACCACCACATAACCAAAATGAATCAGTTAGCAAACTACTTTATTAGCGTAACATTAATCAAGTCAAGACTACAAAGTAACCACACATTTCAGCGGATTCGAAACAATTTCGTTTGACACATTTAATGAGCTAGACTAGGCCTTAATAATGTACTCAAACTTATATATTGGTATAATGTATTTAACAAAAAGTATATACTAAAATAGCCTTCTTATGCACATCGTAAAATGTTTAACAGACGTAATGACTCTTGATGACACATGCACTGAATATAAGATGTTACATTTAACTTTGAAAAAGGGTTTTGTATAAATGCAAGCATTATTGCAGAACATGAGAGAATACCAACCTATCATTTATGCTAAATTATAAATGCCAAGTGTTTGATGAAATGAAAAAGAAAACCTCTATTTACATAATGATGCTACGACTATTTGCATTCGATTTTGTGAGCATCGTCATTAACACGTACATAATCTCGTCAATATGACGTTGTACTTACAACTAGATATTTCCAAATCTGGCCACTGACTTGCTTAATCATTTAACTTATATGATGCATCAGTTGGTTGTAGTGTTGTACTATGCAAGTAGCTATCGTCTAAACTAAATAAAGCAATATTATCAATATTTATATTTGATTAGATTGGTGGTTTTATTACAATTCTAAGAAGATTGTATGTGATAACCTAACATGTAAGTTAGGCGTTCGATAAAATGCTGAAATGACGATAAATTTCGTTATTTTATTCTAGTCTCTATAGATATTTAAGCTTAGTATTTGTTGCTTTATGGGTTTTTGCTTATTTGGTGGTTTTCCTATTTATCAATATGATCTGAAAGTTTGCAATTTCAAATACTCTGCTGGTTGTGTGTATGTTATCGAGATATAATTGCAAAATATGATATGTTATATCTCTAACGGGTCAAATTGGTGAAATAGGTCAAAATTTGCGCAAGTGTAGTTTGTGTAAGAATGCCCACTATAATCCGAAATTTTAAGCATATGTTGTTCATGTTCGCATCATCTAGCTTGTTGACTCTAACCTCAAAAAAGAGTTATATTCATATATTATACTTGGATTTTCTTTTCTTCAAATGACTGTCGAGGAAAAAAAGCACAGGCAAAATTTTGTTATAAATCCAGATTATTCATGTGAGTATAAGTTCTCATGTTCTATTTCTAGTACACCAAGGTATTAATTAATTAATTAATATAAAAAAAATTGATTGTTAATGGCCTAGGAGTTGGACTTAACATATGTAGTTTAGATGGTTTTGGTTAAAGTGGCGATATAATGAAAAATCATTCCGGGAACTGGTGCTCTGGATGGACTGTTGGAGCTAAATAGTGCCATCAACGGAAGCTTGTTGCTCAGAAACACATACCCTCAACCTAGTAAGCACTACTTTATTATCTTCAAGCTGCTGATGATAGGTATTAATAATCTTTTATTACATTATACTCGCATAAAATATACTTTGTCACTCACTGTTTCCCTTATATTAGCATTTAGACTCATGTTCACCTTACTCTGTGATGATATTTGCACTTTCGAATCAATATATTTGTCTTGACTTCGTTTGAAGATACTTGTTACATTGAGTTTTTGCAATTTTCTCAAGAAGAACATCACTTGCTTAGTTTCACCATTATACGAACTTTCAACTAGTAGTTAGATTCGTCATTATTAGTATACCTAAAGAGGAAAAACATAAGTATGGTAAAATGCAATACCCGATCATTTAGTGTTCTGATTTCTGAAAGAGTTAGTCAGTCTTGGTTTTATCTCTAGCTGAAAGAAGCAACAAAAGAGAGTAGAATGTGGTTGTTAAATTTCATGTTATGATCATGGTTTAAACGTGGTTAAATATGACACGGTTTTGTTTATTTATTGACATTTGCATAAGAGTTGCACAGGAGCTTGAAGTTGGTTATGCTATAAGATTTTAGGACAGGACTTCAGAGAGAACTCGTATTGAGTAAACTCACCCATTTTAATAAGCTTAATTGCTATTATTGCATTATCCACATTTATATCCGACAACTTATGCAAATATCTTATCTTTATATATGGTTAGGTATCTTACTGATGTAGTACTACTTCGTGAAAGTCTTTCTGCCTGAGTTCAAACAATATTCAGTAATCATTTTGGATGAAGCTCACGAAGGAGTCTAAACATGTAAGGCCTTTGTTGGCCCGTTTTTAATGGATCTTTAATCAACAATATACCAAATAACAATAAACGATTTTGAATCAAGAAACTTTTCTATATTATTTCAGTCATCATATGTTTGTTACATTGTCCTATCTATTTATACATAGTGAAACGGTACATAGTGAACCATTGTGTCGGTTCTGTGATATGGAGCAGTTATTGGTAACTGCTATGTAACCGTTGTAACTGCTTCTTTGACTTTTCGTATGGTTGACATTTGTTGACCGGGTCATAATGGGTGTTGACTTGGGTCGCTGGGTTGGGTCGATTGGGATTAACCCAATATTCTCCCCCTTAATCACAATCGTTGTGACGTAGGTCTTTAAGTCTTCTTGATTCATCTTCTGGTTAAATCCACCATCTAAGCTTTTAATTTGTTGTAGTGCTTGTGATCATCCTTATATCCAGGTAGATCAATTTTCCTTCGGTTTTTTCCACATTTTTCTTCTGTGATCTTCATTATGTCCATGTTGATCTGGTTATTTCCATTTTTTTCTTCTGTGATCTTCATTATGTTCATGTTGATATGGTTATTTCCACCTTTGTGATCTTCCTTAAGTCCAGGTTGATCATGTTCTTCTGGTTATTTCCACCTTTGTTGTTGTGATCTTCCTTAAGTCCAGGTTGATCATGTTCTTCTAGTTATTTCCACCTTTGTGATCTTCCTTAAGTCCAGGTTGATCATGTTCTTCTGGTTATTTCCACCTTTGTGATCTTCCTTAACTCCGGGTTGATCATATTTTCTTGGTTCTTCTTCAACAGTTGCCATAAGCAATGTTGGTTCTAAGTATTCTTCAATGAGATTAGATTCTTCTTCTTTCTTTGATGGACATTTGTTTGCAAAATGCCCATACTTCTTGCATTTAAAACACATTACCTTACTCTTATCATGAGTAAATTTATTTGAGTTGCTGTTTGATTTTTCCTTGAAATTATTTTCTTGGCCTTGCAACAAATCATGTCCACATTTTTCACAATGTCCGTGAGTAATGTTATTCTTGTGATGTGTAAACAATAACTTATATTGATCGTTATTGTCCTTGTTCTTCTTAAACTTTATTCTTTCCTCGTATGTCTTGAGTCTCCCAATTTCTTCTTCCATCGTCATTTCACTTAGGTCGGGGTATTGCTCTATTGATGCAACTATTTGTAGATACCTATCGGGTACAACATTTAATAGTTTCCGTACTAAGGTTTCATCTTCTATGGTGTGTCCTAGACTAGCGGCTTTGTTTACGAGTGTTGTTAGTTTTGTAGCAAAGGTGTCAATTGTCTCGTCTTCTTTCATTTGTAACATCTCAAAATCATATTTGAGTGTTTGTAGTCTTGCTTGTTGAACTCTGTCTTCGCCAACGTGTCTAGTTTTCAAAGCATTCCAAATGTCCTTCGCGGTTTTATGCTTTGTTATTTGAAGTAATTGTTCCTCGGGTAAAGCTTGATAAAGGAAAGCAATAGCGGTTTTCTCTTTTGTCTTATTGGGTTGAGTCGACTCAGTCGCCTCTATTGTTTCCCATAAGTTATTTGCTTTGAGAATGATTTTCATGCGAATTGCCCATAATGAGTAATTCGCGGGTTTTATGATTGGGCATTGAAATTGGGGTGTACTATTTGTAATGTTAGTACTAGGTTCCTTTCCTTTCGTCATATCTTAAAATGGCAATAAATCTCCAACAAAGAATTTTAACACAAAGTGTTTCAAAAAAAATTCTTATTTCAAAAATGAGCTCTGATGAGTGTCTAAATACTCATCATTTTCATACCATTTAGACTGCTAAAAACATCTGAAAACACTCAGAAATACATCAAAATGATAAAAATATCACAAACAAGTGTTTTATATGTTTTAAATGCAAAACCATCATAATCTGATGAAAAACGTATCAAGTTTGCATAATTGGCAGTTTTAGTCCCCCAAGTTACAAAAGTTGTCAAAATTAGTCCCTGGTAATTCAAAAACTTGTAAAATGTCATTTAAGGTCCATGAGATTCAAAATTTGTCAAAACAAACCCTTTAAAGTTCAAAAATCACAATTTACAACTTTAGTCCCTCAACTTTACAAAAATGTCAAAAATAGTCCCTGGGTGTTCAAAAATAGAAATTATTCAAACAACACCCTTGTATTATTAATAAATGACATAATTGGTCCTTTATGATAAGTTTAAATAAAAATTACAAGTTTGGTCCCTGGAGTTTGAAAATTGTCAAAAATGGTCCTTGGACATTTTAAAAATGGAAAATAATCAACCTTGGTCCTTGTACTATTCATTTATGGCAGGTTTGGTCCTTGTATAAGCTTTTGGAGAATTGCAGATTGGTCCCTCAAGTTTGGCAAATTTGCATGTTTGGTCCTTGTACTTAACTAAAGCCATTTAGACCCTTTTGTATTTAGAACCTCATCAAAGCCAAAAAAAGAACCCTGCCATATGCCTTGACCCCCCCATTTTGGACCCCCTGTTTATAATACACTTTGGTCAAAAATAGTCAAACACGCCAAAACAGGTGTTACTGTTCATCTCCTTCACACAAGCTGCAATCCCAAAACCAGAGGTGGTTTTCTCCTCTTTTTCACCTTTACACCTGTTTTTCCACTTGAATACACCTCTCTTCCACCTCCACATCCATCCAATTCCCATTAATTGGAAAAACCTGCTAATGAGAAATTTGGGGCCAAAATATCCAAATGGACGAATACGATTACTTTGACCAATCCAATGGTTGGATTGAGGTGGGAAAGATTCAGAGTCATAAGCAGAACCTCAAAAGTCTATAAAGAAGGGATGGATGCAATGTATCAAAGTATCTAGAATAATTTTCATTTTCTTAAGTCGTCTTAGCTTAAATTTCAATTCCAGTGTATTTCTTAACTTTTGAACTCTGTATTTCAAGTATTTAGTGTGTAATAAATCTTTTAAAGTCATCAATTTCAGTTGCAATTCAAGTTTCCAGTTTATGCATATTTTCAAATTTCACAAATCTCATGAGTGCTCAAATGTTGTTTTCAGATTGTTAGTAAGGATTGAATAAGCCACATAAGCTCCTAGAAAGCTTATTCAAGCTTTTAGAAACCTTAAAAATCAGTATAGAAGCAAAAACAGAAAAATCATCAAAAATACACATTAAATAAGAATAAAATAAAAATAAATGAGTGTTCATGATGATGAAGGCTTGGAGCAGGGTTGCTCATGGATTGCCCTGGGTTAGATGCTTCTTGGGAAGCTATAGGGTATGTTTGTGTGCCTCAGTTCTCATTGTTCACTTGGATCCAATCTTGTAAGCCTAGTTCCATTCTTATTCATTTCACTGTTAAGGTGTTATTTAGCTTAAAATCTTGGTATGCTTGTGTTTATTAGTTATAGTTAATCATAATTAAACAATAAAACCAGTTGTTAGTTCATTAGAATTTGTAGTTTATAAAAATTTTATTTTAACAGTTAAACTAGTATAAGTACCATTCTTGAATTTCAAGTTGTTAGTGCTGTTGCTTTATGCTTATTCAGTATAAATATATAATAATACAAGTCCTTAATTCAGTTGCATGGTCTAAATCAGTGGAATCCTTTGAAAAGCTTTACAACTGCTTCTAAAAGGAGTGTTTGGATTTGCTGATTTAGTAACATTCCAGTGTATGCTTGTTATTGTTCATGATTGTTTTAAGTCATGTTGTCATCTAGTATCTCATTACAACAATAAAATGCAGTCCTTGTTTTAGTAAAAAGTCAAAATTAACTTAATCTCACCCTTAACAGTTAACTGATTAAGGTTTTAGATTGCAAAACTCATCAAGGTTGCTTGTAATTTAGAACTCTAGCTTAATTTCACCTTATCCTAGCTTATTATAACATATTCAGTTAATTAGAGGTGATCAAAGTTCATATAAGTCAAACTGCTTCATTTTCTTAAAAAGTCAAAAGAGTCCCATGTTCACAGTGTTGGTACCCTATTTCACAAGCTCTTAGAGAGCTTATTAGTTACCCATATCTTATGCAACTTAGCTTTTTGAGAAGCTCATCTAGCTGACTCAAGGCTCCAAGTGTTATTTTCCCATTCCTAGCTTATTTAATAAGCCTGCTAGTTGATTTTAGTTTTGTCCATTTCCTGTGTTCATCAACCATTCAGTGTTCATAAGATTTTCAAAAGCTTCTCACAAGCTCATTTGTGAAAGCCAAACTTTGTAAATTAGTTTTTTAGATAGCTCAGTTGGTAAGCTAGTTAATTCCAGTGGTTGTTTTCATTTTATAGCTTATTTCAGTGCTTAAAATTAAGCTAAAAGGTGCCTAGTAGACTAAGAAGTTCACTGAGTAAACAGTGTAGCTTTTGCTTATTTGAAGCTTAATCAGTGCTTATTTCTTAGTTTATTTGCTTTTCCAGTTGTTATTTTAGCCTATAATCAGTTCTCTAGCTTAATTCTAGTTTAACTTGTGCTTATTATTAGCTTTTTAGCCATCTCAGCTTAATCTTGTGCTAATTCCATTTTTTTTTATTAACTGTTAAGTATTTTCAGCTTATTCTTAACTTATTAGTGATTTTTACAAAAAGTTGTAGTTTTATAAATTGCTTATCTTACTGTTCTTAATAAGTTTGCAAAAAGAAAATTCGAAAAAAAAAAATGTTTTGCAAAAAGGTGGGGAGGCAGGCTCGAACCTGAGACCTCCCACCTTTGAGAGTGATAAGTGTGTACCTGTAACCATTGCGCCCTTAGGTCTTTATTGGTTTTAGTTTGCACAATCTATTACTTAACCCCTCTTTGTCCTGTTTAGCTTATTTGGTTAAGTTGGCTTATTTCGAGCTTATTTAAAATAGCTTTTGCAACTTTTGTATTTTTTATAAATTTGTATTAGTATTAAGTATTTTATAAAAAAGTTTCAGATTTTTCTAAATAGTTTTAGTATTTTTAAACATTTAATTAGTGTAAAATCTTATTTAATTCATAATAAAAAATATAAAAGTCTAAAAAATATAAATCTTTTTTCTAAAATTTTCTTTTATCATATAGTACGTAAAAAAATTGTTTTTACACTTGTAGGACTTTTATTTCATAAATTTTACGTTTTTGCTTGCTCACTCGCGTAATTTTTATAAATAACTTACGTTTTCATTTTAAATCACGTTTTTAGATAATTTAAGTTTACGTTTTAGTTAAAATAGTTTATTTAAGATATTTTGTTTTATAAAATCACAAAAACATCATTGTAAAAATAGTGATAGCGTTTATTTAATATATTTTAACTTTTTAATTTCTTTTAATTTGCATTTAAGTCACTGTAATTTATTAATCTTTTCTTTAGGTATAATTATTCATCAAAATCCTTATTAATCACTATCCTTAGTGATCCTTCTATCATCTGATCAAGTGTTTATACACCAATTCATCCTCCGTGGGACTTAACGACCCAGGAATCCACTATATTCCTCTGATCTTAATTGCATTAGTGTTTGAGCTGTTTTAAGTTTGTTACGGTTGACCATTCACAAGTGGTTAGCTTGTGTAATTAAACTTGACGGTTTTGCACCAATCAAATTTTGGCGCCGCTGCCGGGGAGGCTGTAAGCGTGTTCTAAGCATTTTTCAGACCCGTACTTGCACATATACCACAGTTTGTAAAAAGTTTTCTGTAAAGTTAAATATAAAAGATCATTAACACTTTTCCTAAAGTGTTAAAAACACCAAAAACAATATAAAACAACAAAACAATCGTAACGTTTTCTAGCTTGTGTTTCTTTTAAGGTGATTCTTAAAGAAATACGATTTGGTTAAACGAAACGATCCAAAAATATTGTCCAAAAGTTTTTAAACCCTTTGCACAAATCATACCTACGTCTTTTCAGTGGTACTTAATAATTACATAAAAATCAACCACCGCAAATCAAGGCAGTACACCTACTAACTGGGGGTGTGACCATAATAAGTTTCCGAACATCAGATTTAAAACTTGCCTTTGTGTCCTTGTGATTTGGTGTACCTTTTTCAAAGAAGCCATTTCATTTGTGATTATTGGTTAAGTTCACTTGTCGTTTTGCCTCGCATTTGTTTTGAAAACTGATTTTTATACTTAGTGCATGCGCACTTGTTCTTCCAGTTCTACAAGTCCGCTTTCAGAACTTGGAAAGATTCCTCGTAGACGTAGAGGACATTCTGCTCCTTCAGCCGTGACTGAGGAACGTCTACCACCACCACCCCCTGTCGAAATGGCAGAAGACAAACCCATGAATGAGCTTCTCCAAGCACCCATCGAGGGTTACGGAGATGCCATTGTTGTCCCAGCCATTGTGGCTGATACTTTTGAGCTCAAAACCGGGTTACTTAATCTGGTAACCCAAAGCCAATTCTATGGTCTTGAGCGGGATGATCCTCATGCACACATTCGATGGTTTAACAAGATTGCATCTACCATCAAATACAAGAATGTCCCACATGAAGCTATCAAGCTTCTTCTGTTCCCATTTTCTCTAGAGGGACAAGCCCGGAATTGGCTTGAGAAACAACCCCCTAGTTCCATTGAGACATGGGAGGATCTAGTTACTAAGTTTGTTAACGAATTCTATCCTCCATCCCGAACTACAAGTCTTAAGAATGAGATAATGAAATTTTCTCAGAGATTTGATGAATCATTCGGGGAGGCATGGGATCGTTATAAAGAATTACTCCGCAAGTGTCCACATCATGGTTTTACCGAGTTAATGCAAATGGATACTTTCTACAATGGTCTGAGACAAGCTGACCAAGACTCTCTAAATGCCTCCGCGGGAGGTAATTTCCTTAGCAAAACCACAAAAGAAGCATTACAAATCATTGAAAACAAGTCCCAGGTCCGCTCTTTCCGCACAAAGACATATCAGACTCAGTCTAATGCTGGACCTTCTACTTCATCTCAAGTGAGTACATCTAGCACTGATGCTAAGATTGACAAACTCACATATATTGTTCAGGCTTTGGTTCTTGCTAACCAAAAGAAAGTCACTTTCACTCAAACACCATCACATGGTGAAGTGAAGAAAGTTGAAGTTTGTGTTACTTGTGGTGGTCCTCATGCATACTACAATTGTACTGCCACCGATGGTAGTCCGTTTGAAGCCAATGCTATAGCCGGTACTTCACATCAAGGAGGTAATCAATACCGTCCTCAAAATGAACCAAGCTACCATGCTAACATTTATCAGGCACCACCCGGTTTTAACCAGAATCCTAACCGGAATCAAAATCAACCTAGAATGAACCAAGGTTATCAAAACCAAGGTAATTTCTATCCTGGACCCAATCAAGGTTTCCAACATCAAGGAAACCTTAATCAAAACAATTTCAATCGAGGGAATCAATTTCAGGGGAATGTGAATCCTAATCAAGGGAATTTTCAACAACAAGGACCTAATCAAAACATCCGACCTCAGAATTTCCCTCCACATCCTCCAGTACCATCATCTGATGAGTTATTGAAGCAGTTCATGAAATCCCAAGATGAAATGAACAGGTTGTTGGTCAGCCAGATTGCTGATCTCAAGAAGTCTTTAAATGATCAACCCTCGGGCTCAGGAAAACTTCCGAGCAACACGATCGCTAACCCGAGGGGCGATGCTAAGGCGATCACAACCAGAAGTGGTGTTTCATACAATGGACCCGCTATTCCTACTACCTCTTCTTCTTCTCTCCCGAAGGTAGTGGAAAGTGAACCTAGTACACACAATAGACCTTCGACTCCAATGCCTCCTCCACTAGGAGAAATGAGTCAAGTTACCAAGGCGACAAAGGACAAGGAACTTCCTGTTAATAACGGAGGAACCAATGATGTCCATCCTCAAGTTGTCCAGAAACCCAAGTCTAATCCAGGAATTGTTTTTGAACCACCTGTAGCTCCCGTTGAAAATACCAAATCCAAATCTTCTATTCCTTACCCATCATGTTTGAATGAGCAAAAGCTCCGCGAAAAAGCCAGTCATCAAATGGACAAATTTTTTCAAATTTTCCAAGAACTACACTTTGACATAAGCTTTGCGGATGCTATCATGCTGATGCCCAAGTTTGCATCAACTCTCAAACACATGTTAAGCAACAAGGAAAAGCTGTTTGAAATGGCTAAAACTCCTCTAAACGAGAACTACTCTGCAGTTATACTGAAGAAGCTTCCAGAAAAGCTTGGAGATCCTGGAAAATTTCTCTTACCTTGTGTATTTCCAGGAATGGTTGAATGCTTTGCCCTAGCAGATTTTGGTGCAAGCATCAACCTGATGCCTTATTCAGTATGGAAGAAACTTTCTCTTCTGGAACTTACTCCTACATGCATGACTCTCGAGCTTGCAGATCGTACAATATCCCGTCCTCTTGGCATTGCCGAGGACGTATTTGTGAAAGTAGGAAAGTTCCATTTTCCAGCTGACTTCGTGGTTGTTGATTTTGATGCCGATCATCGGGTTCCTCTCATTGTTGGTCGAGGATTCCTGAGAACGGGCCTTGCTCTCATTGATGTATTTGAGCAAGAAATCACATTACGTGTTGGTAATGAAGCTGTCACCTTTAACCTTGATCAGACTTCGAGGTACTCCGCAAACTATGATTCTGAGTCGGTTAACCGAATAGATATCATTGATGTTGCTTCTGAAGAGTACTCTCAAGAAGTTCTTGGTTATGATCATAATTCTTCGAGTGATAATCTCACTCATTCATCTCAACCCATCATCGCCAATTCTACTCCTTCTCTTACCCCATTTGAGGAAAGTGACTTCATCTTGGAAGAGATTGAAGCTTACTTGTCTAGTGATTCTGTTCCATGGGAAATTGATCACGCTCCCATCGACATCGAGGGGGACATACTTCTCATTGAGAAGTTGCTTAATGATGATCCATCATCATTTTCACTCCCTCCCGTCGAACTTCATAACAAGGAAATCAAGTCAGTTGAGAAAACTGAAGAATTTCCTGAAGTCGAACTTAAGGACTTACCGCCTCATCTCGAGTATGCATTTCTTGAAGGTGATGATAAATTACCAGTCATTATTGCTCGAGATTTGAGTAAAGATGAAAAAGCTGCTCTCATAAAGATCTTGAAGTCACACAAGCAAGCAATTGCTTGGAAACTCTCCGACATAAAGGGTATCAACCCTGAATTTTGTACTCACAAAATCTTGATGGAGGATGACTTCAAACCAGCAGTTCAACATCAGAGAAGAGTAAATCCAAAAATCCATGATGTTATCAAACAGGATGTTATCAAACAGGAGGTTATCAAACTTCTTGATGCAGGATTGATTTACCCGATCTCAGATAGTCCTTGGGTTAGCCCAATTCATTGTGTTCCTAAAAAGGGTGGCATAACTGTTGTCACAAATGAAGATAACGAGTTAATTCCAACTCGTCTGGTTACGGGATGGCGTGTGTGCATTGACTATCGTAAGTTGAATGACGCTACCCGAAAAGACCATTTTCCTCTACCCTTTATGGACCAAATGCTTGAGAGATTAGCAGGGAACGAATACTATTGTTTCCTGGATGGTTTCTCGGGGTACTTTCAGATCCCCATTGATCCAAAGGATCAAGATAAAACTACATTCACCTGCCCATACGGAACTTTTGCCTACAGACGTATGCCTTTTGGCCTATGTAATGCTCCTGGCACGTTCCAACGATGTATGATGGCCATTTTCCACGACATGATCGGGGAAACAATGGAGGTGTTTATGGATGACTTCTCGGTCATTGGGGATTCATTTCAAACATGTCTCTCCCATTTAGATAAAATGCTCAAACGGTGTGAAGACACCAATCTTTGTCTAAACTGGGAGAAAAGCCACTTTATGGTCAAAGAAGGCATAGTCCTTGGCCATAAGATTTCAAAAAATGGGATTGAGGTCGATAGAGCAAAAGTCGATGTTATTGCTAAACTGCCTCATCCTACTACCGTCAAAGGTATTAGGAGTTTTTTAGGTCATGCCGGTTTCTATCATAGATTTATACAAGATTTTTCTAAAATCGCCCGGCCTATGACTCATCTTCTTGAAAAGGATGCTCCTTTTACCTTCTCACCTGAGTGCATCAAAGCTTTTGAAACATTGAAGAAAAAGCTTACTGAAGCACCCATTCTCGTTGCTCCCGACTGGGACTTGCCTTTTGAGCTCATGTGCGATGCAAGTGATTTTGCTATCGGTGCAGTCTTAGGGCAACGTAGAGCTAAGCATTTTCAGCCTATCCACTACGTAAGTAAGACTATGACTGAAGCTCAAACTCATTACACCACCACAGAAAAAGAGCTATTAGCCGTGGTGTATGCATTTGAAAAGTTTCGGCCGTACTTAATCTTGACCAAATGTGTAGTGTATACGGATCACTCGGCTCTCAAATATCTCTTTGCAAAAAAAGATGCAAAGCCGAGATTGCTCCGTTGGGTTCTCCTCCTCCAAGAATTTGATATCATCATACGTGATAAAAAAGGAGCTGAGAACCTGGCTGCTGATCATCGGTCCAGATTAGAAAACCCTCACCAAGATGTTTTCGAGAAAAAGGAAATAAATGAAACATTTCCTCTCGAGACACTCAATGCGGTTTCTTTTCGTGGAAACTCTTCTACCCCATGGTTTGCTGACTTCGCAAATTACCATGCGGGTAACTTCATTGTGAAAGGGATGTCGACCCAGCAGAAGAACAACTTCTTCAAAGATGTTAAACATTACTTCTGGGACGACCCCTTCTTATTTAAAATCTGTGCGGATCAAGTCATCCGACGGTGTGTTTATGGACAAGAAGCTCTTGACATTCTCAAAGCTTGCCATGCTGGACCCACCGGGGGCCATCATAGTCCAAACTACACCGCCAAGAAGGTGTTTGATTCCGGATTCTATTGGCCCACAATCTTTAAGGATGCCCACGATTTTGTCAAAGCCTGTGACGCTTGTCAACGTCATGGAAATATCTCTCAAAGAAATGAAATGCCACAAAATGCCATTCAAGTTTGTGAGATATTTGACATCTGGGGTATTGACTTTATGGGGCCATTTCCATCTTCTCGAGGTAACAAATACATACTCGTGGCTGTTGACTATTTGTCAAAATGGGTTGAAGCGAAAGCTTTACCTACTAATGATGCCCGGGTAGTTGTGAAATTTTTGAAATCCCTTTTTGCCAGGTTTGGAACTCCGAGAGCTATAATCAGTGATCGTGGTACACATTTCTGCAATGACCAATTTGATCGTGTCATGCAAAAGTATGGTGTTACCCACCGTCTCTCTACTGCATACCACCCCCAAACAAGTGGGCAGGTGGAAGTTTCAAACCGTGGTATTAAAAGAATTCTTGAAAGGACAGTAGGCGAAAATCGTGCATCCTGGTCGGATAAACTTGATGACGCACTCTGGGCCTTCCGTACAGCTTACAAAACACCAATTGGGTGTACTCCATACAAGCTAGTGTTCGGAAAGGCATGTCATCTTCCGATTGAGCTAGAGCACAAGGCTTACTGGGCCTTAAAACATGCAAACTTCGATATACAGACAGCTGGTGATCACAGAAAAGTTCAAATGAATGAACTAAATGAACTTCGTGATCAAGCATACGAGAACTCTTTGATCTATAAGAAAAAGACAAAGAAAATTCATGACTCTAAAATCAAGAACCGCGTTTTCAACGTTGGTGATCGAGTCCTTCTTTACAATTCAAGATTGAAGATTTTCTCGGGAAAGCTTAAGTCCCGTTGGTCTGGTCCATTTACTATCACTAAGGTTTATCCTTATGGCACCATTGAGTTATCTCAGCCTGATGGTCCAAATTTTAAAGTGAATGGTCATCGATTAAAGCACTACTTTGGAGAGGACATTCCATCTGTGATTGTCCCGGATCTACAAACATTCCCCATGAACCAATGAATGCGGGGATCGAGTCAAGCTAGTGACTCGGGAATCAAAAACAGTAGCACACACCATATGGGTTTTCACCCATGTTTCTGTCTTCTTACCCTTTTTCTACCACCCTAGTGTGGGGGAGTTGCCCCCCGCTGTTGTATATATCAATCTCTCTAAAAAAAAAAAAAAAAAAAAAAAAAAAAAAAAAAAGTGTATATATCAAAAACAAAATAATGGCCGTAGTATTTCCCTTTTATGTTCTATGTTTCGGCATAACCGCCGGTACTTTGAATATTGAGGGCAATATTCATTTATAAGTGTGGGGGGGAATTCTCACGAATTTTATCATGTAATTATTCCACCCAATTCCCCCGTTTTTGGCCAAATTTTTTTTTTGGAGTAAGTGTTTTTCACTTACTCAGCAAATGGTAATCAGTCCGCCATGTCTAACCCACATAAGGATTGGCTAATCCAGGAGCAAACGGCTCTTGGTAAAGATATCTCAAATCCGTTTATGGCTTGCAATTTGCCCAAAATTGTATGGTGTTCAACTCACCATATCTTTAAACTAGTGAAAAGTTGGCTAGCCCGCAAGTTTATGGCTTGTGGTAAAGGCAGTTGAAAATCCATAATTGGTAATCGGCTCACCAAAGATAATATTGATAATTTATCTAAGAGTTGGATAGTCCAGAAGCAAACGGCTTCTGGTAAAGACAAATCAAATCCGTTCACAGCTTATGATTTGCTCAAAATCATTTGGTTATCATTGTACCAAGGTTCTTACTTGAACTAAAACAATTGGCTACTCCAGAAGTAATAGCTTTTGGTAAAGAGATAAAATCCATTAATTTTTCTCAAATCATTGCTAGGGACTAGCAATATCTTAGTGTGGGGGATTGATGAGTGTCTAAATACTCATCATTTTCATACCATTTAGACTGCTAAAAACATCTGAAAACACTCAGAAATACATCAAAATGATAAAAATATCACAAACAAGTGTTTTATATGTTTTAAATGCAAAAACATCAAAATCTGATGAAAAACGTATCAAGTTTGCATAATTGGCAGTTTTAGTCCCTCAAGTTACAAAAGTTGTCAAAATTAGTCCCTGGTAATTCAAAAACTTGTAAAATGTCATTTAAGGTCCATGAGATTCAAAATTTGTCAAAACAAACCCTTTAAAGTTCAAAAATCACAATTTACAACTTTAGTCCCTCAACTTTACAAAAATGTCAAAAATAGTCCCTGGGTGTTCAAAAATAGAAATTATTCAAACAACACCCTTGTATTATTAATAAATGACATAATTGGTTCTTTATGATAAGTTTAAAGAAAAATTACAAGTTTGGTCCCTGGAGTTTGAAAATTGTCAAAAATGGTCCTTGGACATTTTAAAAATGGAAAATAATCAACCTTGGTCCTTGTACTATTCATTTATGGCAGGTTTGGTCCTTGTATAAGCTTTTGGAGAATTGCAGATTGGTCCCTCAAGTTTGGCAGATTTGCATGTTTGGTCCTTGTACTTAACTAAAGCCATTTAGACCCTTTTGTATTTAGAACCCCATCAAAGCCAAAAAAAGAACCCTGCCATATGCCTTGACCCCCCCATTTTGGACCCCCTGTTTATAATACACTTTGGTCAAAAATAGTCAAACGCGCCAAAACAGGTGTTACTGTTCATCTCCTTCACACAAGCTGCAATCCCAAAACCAGAGGTGGTTTTCTCCTCTTTTTCACCTTTACACCTTTTTTTCCACTTGAATACACCTCTCTTCCACCTCCACATCCATCCAATTCCCATTAATTGGAAAAACCTGCTAATGAGAAATTTGGGGCCAAAATATCCAAATGGACGAATACGATTACTTTGACCAATCCAATGGTTGGATTGAGGTGGGAAAGATTCAGAGTCATAAGCAGAACCTCAAAAGTCTATAAAGAAGGGATGGATGCAATGTATCAAAGTATCTAGAATAATTTTCATTTTCTTAAGTCGTCTTAGCTTAAATTTCAATTCCAGTGTATTTCTTAACTTTTGAACTCTGTATTTCAAGTATTTAGTGTGTAATAAATCTTTTAAAGTCATCAATTTCAGTTGCAATTCAAGTTTCCAGTTTATGCATATTTTCAAATTTCACAAATCTCATGAGTGCTCAAATGTTGTTTTCAGATTGTTAGTAAGGATTGAATAAGCCACATAAGCTCCTAGAAAGCTTATTCAAGCTTTTAGAAACCTTAAAAATCAGTATAGAAGCAAAAACAGAAAAATCATCAAAAATACACATTAAATAAGAATAAAATAAAAATAAATGAGTGTTCATGATGATGAAGGCTTGGAGCAGGGTTGCTCATGGATTGCCCTGGGTTAGATGCTTCTTGGGAAGCTATAGGGTATGTTTGTGTGCCTCAGTTCTCATTGTTCACTTGGATCTAATCTTGTAAGCCTAGTTCCATTCTTATTCATTTCACTTTTAAGGTGTTATTTAGCTTAAAATCTTGGTATGCTTGTGTTTATTAGTTATAGTTAATCATAATTAAACAATAAAACCAGTTGTTAGTTCATTAGAATTTGTAGTTTATAAAAATTTTATTTTAACAGTTAAACTAGTATAAGTACCATTCTTGAATTTCAAGTTGTTAGTGCTGTTGCTTTATGCTTATTCAGTATAAATATATAATAATACAAGTCCTTAATTCAGTTGCATGGTCTAAATCAGTGGAATCCTTTGAAAAGCTTTACAACTGCTTCTAAAAGGAGTGTTTGGATTTGCTGATTTAGTAACATTCCAGTGTATGCTTGTTATTGTTCATGATTGTTTTAAGTCATGTTGTCATCTAGTATCTCATTACAACAATAAAATGCAGTCCTTGTTTTAGTAAAAAGTCAAAATTAACTTAATCTCACCCTTAACAGTTAACTGATTAAGGTTTTAGATTGCAAAACTCATCAAGGTTGCTTGTAATTTAGAACTCTAGCTTAATTTCACCTTATCCTAGCTTATTATAACATATTCAGTTAATTAGAGGTGATCAAAGTTCATATAAGTCAAACTGCTTCATTTTCTTAAAAACTCAAAAGAGTCCCCTGTTCACAGTGTTGGTACCCTATTTCACAAGCTCTTAGAGAGCTTATTAGTTACCCATATCTTATGCAACTTAGCTTTTTGAGAAGCTCATCTAGCTGACTCAAGGCTCCAAGTGTTATTTTCCCATTCCTAGCTTATTTAATAAGCCTGCTAGTTGATTTTAGTTTTGTCCATTTCCTGTGTTCATCAACCATTCAGTGTTCATAAGATTTTCAAAAGCTTCTCACAAGCTCATTTGTGAAAGCCAAACTTTATAAATTAGTTTTTTAGATAGCTCAGTTGGTAAGCTAGTTAATTCCAGTGGTTGTTTTCATTTTATAGCTTATTTCAGTGCTTAAAATTAAGCTAAAAGGTGCCTAGTAGACTAAGAAGTTCACTGAGTAAACAGTGTAGCTTTTGCTTATTTGAAGCTTAATCAGTGCTTATTTCTTAGTTTATTTGCTTTTCCAGTTGTTATTTTAGCCTATAATCAGTTCTCTAGCTTAATTCTAGTTTAACTTGTGCTTATTTTTAGCTTTCTAGCCATCTCAGCTTAATCTTGTGCTAATTCCATTTTTTTTATTAACTGTTAAGTATTTTCAACTTATTCTTAACTTATTAGTGATTTTTTCAAAAAGTTGTAGTTTTATAAATTGCTTATCTTACTGTTCTTAATAAGTTTGCAAAAAGAAAATTCGGAAAAAAAAAATGTTTTGCAAAGAGGTGGGGAGGCAGGCTCGAACCTGAGACCTCCCACCTTTGAGAGTGATAAGTGTGTACCTGTAACCATTGCGCCCTTGGGTCTTTATTGGTTTTAGTTTGCACAATCTATTACTTAACCCCTCTTTGTCCCGTTTAGCTTATTTGGTTAAGTTGGGTTATTTCGAGCTTATTTAAAATAGCTTTTGCAACTTTTGTATTTTTTTATAAATTTGTATTAGTATTAAGTATTTTATAAAAAAGTTTCAGATTTTTCTAAATAGTTTTAGTATTTTTAAACATTTAATTAGTGTAAAATCTTATTTAATTCATAATAAAAAATATAAAAGTCTAAAAAATATAAATCTTTTTTCTAAAATTTTATTTTATCATATAGTACGTAAAAAAATTGTTTTTACACTTGTAGGACTTTTATTTCATAAATTTTACGTTTTTGCTTGCGCACTCGCGTAATTTTTATAAATAACTTACGTTTTCATTTTAAATCACGTTTTTAGATAATTTAAGTTTACGTTTTAGTTAAAATAGTTTATTTAAGATATTTTGTTTTATAAAATCACAAAAACATCATTGTAAAAATAGTGATAGCGTTTATTTAATATATTTTAACTTTTTAATTTCTTTGAATTTGCATTTAAGTCGCTGTAATTTATTAATCTTTTCTTTAGGTATAATTATTCATCAAAATCCTTATTAATCACTATCCTTAGTGATCCTTCTATCATCTGATCAAGTGTTTATACACCAATTCATCCTCCGTGGGACTTAACGACCCAGGAATCCACTATATTCCTCTGATCTTAATTGCATTAGTGTTTGAGCTGTTTTAAGTTTGTTACGGTTGACCATTCACAAGTGGTTAGCTTGTGTAATTAAACTTGACGGTTTTGCACCAATCAAGCTCTTAATGTTTTATCTTCCTCAAATGGGTGTAAAACGTTTCTAGGTATAGTTTTAAAAATTTTTAAACTATCCTTGGAGATTATAAAAATTTAAAATGAATAACCTAAGGTTAATTACTCCTTACAAATTATTCCTAGTCAGTATTCTAAGTAGTATAAAAACTAGGTTAGATATACTATACGAAATATGATAAGATTTTAATAATGTTTTAAAATAACTTATCACTCTAAAAACAATATATATCAAAATATATAAAGTAAAAATGAAAGGTGGTTTTGAAATCTTTTGGAACCTGGAGGGGTTGATGGTTTAACCCGATGCCTTAACTAAAATAAAATCCTGTATGTGGCCCTTATCTGTACACGCGTCCCTTTATTAACCCTTTATGTTTCTTATCTCGTTTGAGATAAAACCCACGCGTCTCTTTGTTTTCTTTTGAGTTACTGCTTTTCAGTCTCTCTCTCTCTCTCTCTCTCTCTCTCTCTCTCTCTCTTCAGAAGATAACTTATGATCTTCTTTCTTCTTCTCTAATACAACCGACGGTTGACCGGCCTCTTTTGATAGCTGTGGTTTTTGACCGTCCTTTCGACTATCTCCGGTGTGGTGTTCCTTTTACGAGCACTGTTAACCCTTCAATTTGAAACATAGGTTTTCGGATTAATTGGGGGTTTTCTGATCCGTGAGTATTTTTACGATTGGAGTGTGCTGATGAATCAATTGGGGTTTTCAATTGATCCTTCTGGGCTTGATTCCGTTTAAGAACAGGTGTGTTCGTTCTAATTCGAATCTTTACTTTGTGCCCTAATTGATGACGACTTCGTTTAGTTTGTTTGAATCAATATGTATAAACGATTTTTAATTCGTTTCTAATCCTATGTGGATAAAAAATCAGTTTCGATGAAAAATTGCAAATAATTTTGTTGCCGGGATGGAGTAATCACTTGTGTGATTGTTCCCTTTGATGCGACGAAAGTATAGAACACAAAAATGATATCTTGATTTGTGTTCAAGTTAATTTGCAGAATTTTTTTTTTCGAAACTGTTTTAGGGTTCTTATTGATTCTGAAACAGGAAACAAAAGGGATTGGTATATGATGATTGTGGCTCTGATACCAATTGTTGGCCCGTTTTTAATGGATCTTTAATCAACGATATACTAAATAACAATAAACGATTTTGAATCAAGAAACTTTTCTATATTATTTCAGTCATCATATGTTTGTTACATTGTCCTATCTATTTATACATAGTGAAACGGTACATAGTGAACCATTGTGTCAGTTCTGTGATATGGAGCAGTTATTGGTAACTGCTATGTAACCGTTGTAACTGCTTCTTTGACTTTTCGTATGGTTGACTTTTGTTGACCGGGTCATAATGGGTGTTGACTTGGGTCGCTGGGTTGGGTCGATTGGGATTAACCCAATAGCCTTATACTTTATCCACAACTTAACCTAAAATATAAAAATAATGCATGCGTTAATGTACCTTTCTGAACTCTTTTACTTTGCGTTGTCACTCAACATTAATTAGGATGACACAGAGAAGTTGGTATACTCATAGTTGATATACTCATTGTTGTACTTCACTATTTTTATTAAAAACTGATAAATAAAAATTTAGTATGACATAGAGAAGTTGGTATCGAGATTGGAGGATAAAATGTAGAGCCTTGAGGTTGGCTTGTGTTGTAATACTTGATATATCTTGCTATGACAGGTTCCATAATTATCTTTGTTTTAATGCATTTTTTGTCTACAATAGGATCTCTTGATACAGAGCATACGAGGTGGGGATTGATGCTGAGAGTCTTCAGAAGCTAATTGAGATAAATATTTTCAACCAGAATAATTAATTTACTTCAACAACCTATTCTTGATCCTGACTAGTTGAACTTACTCAGTTACAAAAATGAGTACAAGAAATACGATTTTTTGCATTATTATTGACTTATTGTGTATGCTTCAAATGCTGTGTTTAGTCATTACTGAATAGTTTATACACTTGTAGGAAATTTTTGGGCATTCTACTCCATCAGATGAAATTGTTCTAGAAGAACTAAGCCTTCCAGGTTTATTTGAGCTTAAAGGGCACTGGCGTGGATCTTTAGATGCCAGTGGTTGAGGCAATGGTGACACAATGGTAAATTTTTGAACCAGACCTTCTGTGTACATGATGAGTGTCTAAATACTCATCATTTTTATACTGTTTAGAATGCCAAAAACATCTAAAAACACTTAGAAATACATCAAAATGATGAAAATATTACAAACAAGTGTTTTATGTGTTTTAAATGCAAAAATATCAAAATCTGGTGAAAAACGTATCAAGTTTGCATAATTGGCAGTTTTAGTCCCCCAAGTTTAAAAAGTTGTCAAAAACAGTCCCTGGTAAATCAAAATAAAGAAAAATATCATTTTAAGTCCTTAGGGATTCATAAGTTGTCAAAACAAGTCCTTGAAATCAAAAATTGCAAAATTACAACTTTAGTCCCTCAAGTTTTGAAAATGGCAAAAATGGTCCTTGGACATTTAAAAATGGAAAATAATCATCATTGGTCCTTGTACTATTCAAGATTGGCAGTTTTGGTCCTTGTGATAACTTTTGGAGAATTGCAGGATCAGTCCCTTAAGATTGGCAGAATTACAAAACAAGTCCTTGTACTTAACTAAGACCAAATGACCCCCTTTTGTATTTAGGACCCTGCCATAACTAAAAAGAACCCCTGCCATGGCCTGTGACCCCCCATTTTGGACCCCCTGTTTATAATATCCCACTGGTCAAAAATAGTCAAAGGCGCCAAACCACCACCACTGTTCATCCCCTTCACCCATCACTGCAAATCCATTACCAGAGGTGGTTTTGCTTCCTTTTTCACCTTTACACCTGTATTTCCACTTGTTTACCCTCTCTCCTCCACCTCTACAACCTCCCAAACTCAATTAATGCAAAAAACCTGCTAAAGAGAATTTTGGCGCCAAAATCTCCACATGGACGTATATGATTACTTTGACCAATCCAATGGTTGGATTGAGGTGGGAAAGATTCAGAGACAAAGACTGAGTCTCAAAAGATGATTATAAAGGGCAGAAGAAGCAATGTGAAGACTTATCTAGTGTAATTTAATTAAGCTTATGTCGTTTTAATATTTTCAAGCTTTCCTATGTATGTTTAAACCTTCAAGTTCTTGTTTAAGTGTTTTTAAGTATAAGTGAACCTTTATCAATCATAAATTTCAAGTTTCCTTTTCATTTATAGTTTATGTGAAATCTCAACTTCAAAAGAATCTCAAATTATGCAAATGTTGTTATTTGTTGTTATTAAGGACTGAAATAGATCACATAAGCTCCTAAATAGCTTATTAAAGCTATTAGAAACTTTTAAAAACAGTTTATAAGTAAAAACAGAAAAATCATAAAAATACTAAAAAAATAGTGAGAAAATAAAAATTCAATGGAGAAGGTACAAGAAGACTGGTGAAGAGCTGATTTTGGATTGCTTATTGGTTTAGTGCTTCTTGGGAAGCTATAGGATCTGTTCTCAGACCTTGGGTATCATTTTTCATTTGGAATCCATTTGTAAGCTCTTTTGATCCAATTTGGCATTCTACTGTTTAAGTGTTTATAAGCTTAAAAACCTGTGTCTTCATGTTCATTAGTGTTAGTTAAATATAATTAAGCAATAAAACCAGTTGATTGTTCTTTTAAATTTGTAGTTATCAAAAATCTCATGTTCACAGTTATAGTAGCATAATCATCATTAGTGAGTTTTATGTTGTTATGACTATTGTTTTATGCTTATTTAGTTCTAATAATTGATATTATTAAGTTTGAAATCAGTTCCATGGTTTTAAGTTGAGTTTTGCTTTGATAATCACCATAACAGTCATTTAAAAGGGTGTTTGGATTTGCTTGTTTAAACTGTAACAGGTCTTGTTTGTGTTATTTGTTTGTGCTTGTTCTGTGTCACATACACACTTAATAACTCATATAAATAAGAAAACCAGTGGTCATTTAGTGAAATAGTCAAAATCACCTTGAATCACACCTAGATAGTTCACTGTTAGGATTTTTGAATACAAATATCATCAAAGTAGCTTAGAATCTGTTAACCTAGCTTAAATCAGTCTTAATATAGCTTATTACAACATATTCAGTAAGTAGTATTGATCACAAGTTCATATAAGTCAACTTCTTTGGTTTTTATAAAAAGTCAAATTTGCATTTGGTCGATTTTGAATAAAATGAATAATTTTATATAGGATTCAATATTAAGATTTAGCTTAAATCCTTTTGGGATATTAATATTTTGTTGCTTATCTAAATTATAAAAATACTAGTTTATACTTACTTAGCTTATTCAGTGCTTATCATTAGCTTGTTTTAGACACCCTTTTCTGAAAAGTGCCCAGTGCACAGATTTGATAGCTTAGTTCATAAGCTCTCAGAGAGCTTATTAGTGACCCCTAGCTTATGAAATTTAGCTTTTTGAGAAGCTCACCTAGCTATCTCAAGGTTTCAAGTGCTTATTTTCCATTTTTAGCTTATTTAGCTAGTCTGCTAGTAGCTTCTAATTCTGTCCATTTTTGTCTAAGTGTACCAGTTACTCAGTGTTCATAAGTTTTTCAAAAGCTTCCCACAAGCTCATTAGTGTAATCCAATCTTTTCAAATTAGCTTTTTGGATAGCTCAGTTGGTAAGCTAGTTAATTCCAGTGGTTGTTTTCATTTTATAGCTTATTTCAGTGCTTAAAAATTAGCTAGAAGGTGCCTAGTAAACCAGATAGTGTTCTGTGCAAACCAGTTTAGCTAAGTGCTTATTTAAAAGCTATTCAGTGCTTATCTCTTAATGATCTTGTTTATTCAGTAGTTATAGTAGCTTATTAACATTTTCTTAGCTTATTCACAGTTTACATTTGCTTATTGAGTAGCTTATTAGCTTTCTTAGATTAATCTTGTGCTTATTCATTTATTTTGTTAACTGTTGAGTAACTTAAGCTTATACTGAGCTTATTAGAAGTTTTCATAAAAAGTCTTAGTTATAAAAAGTGCTTATTTCAGTTAGCTAAATAAGTTTTTAAAAGAAAAATCCAAAAATAAAATGTTTTGCAAAAAGGTGGGGAGGCAGGCTCGAACCTGAGACCTCCCACCTTTGAGAGCGTTAGTGTGTACCTGGAAACCAGTTGCCCTTGGGTCTTTGACTGGTTATCTCGTGCACAATTTAATACATAACACCTTGTTAGTCCATTTAGCTTATACGAGCTTAATTGCTTATTTCTAGCTTATTTAATCTAGCTTTTTCAAATTTTGTATTTTTCATATAATTGTATTAGTATAAAGTATTTTATAAAAAAGTTTCAGATTTTTCTAAATAGTTTTAGTATTTTTAAACATTTAGTTAGTGTAAAATCTTATTTAATTCATAATATAAAAGTCTAAAAAATATAAATCTTTTTTCTAAAATTTTCTTTTGTCATATAGTACGTAAAAAAATTGTTTTTACACTTGTAGGACTTTTATTTCATAAATTTTACGTTTTTGCTTGCGCACTCGCGTAATTTTTATAAATAACGTACGTTTTCATTTTAAATCAAGTTTTTAGGTAATTTAAGTTTACGTTTTAGTTAAAATAGTTTATTTAAGTATTTTGTTTTATAAATCACAAAAACATCATTGTAAAAATAGTGATAGCGTTTATTTAATATATTTTAACTTTTTAATTTCCTTTAATTTGCATTTAAGTCGCTGTAATTTATTAATCCTTTCTTTAGGTATAAATATCATCAAAACCTTACTGATCACTATCCTTAGTGATTATTCGACATCTGTCTGTGTTAAACACCAATTCATCCTCCGTGGGACTTAACGACCCAGGAATCCACTATATTCCTCTGATCTTAATTGCATTTGGTGTTTGAACTGTTTTAAGTTCCTTACGGTTAGCCATTCACAAGTGACTAGCTTGTGTGAGATAACTTGACGGTTTAGCACCAATCAAATTTTGGCGCCGCTGCCGGGGAGGCTGTAAGCGTGTTTTAAGCATTTTCCAGATCCATTCTTGCACATATACCACCGTTTGTAATCAGTTTTTTTTGTAAAGTTAATATAAAATCAAAAAGTTCATTAACACTTTTCCTAAAGTGTTAAAAACCCAAAAACAATATAAAACAACAAAACAATCGTAACGTTTTCTGGCTTGTGTTTCTTTTAAGGTGATTCTTAAAGAAATACGATTTGGTTAAACGAGACGATACCAAAAATATTGTCCAAAAGTTTTTAAACCCTTAGCACATATCATTACCTACGTCTTTTCAGTGGTACTTAATATAATACATAAAAATCAACCACCGCAAATCAAGGCAGTACACCTACTAACTGGGGGTGTGACCATAATAAGTTCCCGAACCACAGATTTAAAAACTTGCCTTTGTGTCCTTGTGATTTGGTGTACCTTTTTCAAAGAAGCCATTTCATTTGTGATTATTGGTTAAGTTCACTTGTCGTTTTGCCTCGCATTTGTTTTGAAAACTGATTTTTATACTTAGTGCATGCGCACTCGTTCTTCCAGTTCTACAAGTCCACTTTCTGAGCTTGCAAACATTACTCGTAGACGTAGAGGACGTTCTGCTCCTTCAGCCGTGACTGAGGAACGTCTACCACCACCACCCCCTGTCGAAATGGCAGAAGACAAGCCGATGAATGAGCTTCTCCAAGCACCCATCGAGGGTTACGGAGATGCCATTGTTGTCCCAGCCATTGTGGCTGATACTTTTGAGCTCAAAACCGGGTTGCTTAATCTGGTAACCCAAAGCCAATTCTATGGTTTTGAGCGGGATGATCCTCATGCACACATTCGATGGTTTAACAAGATTGCATCTACCATCAAATACAAGAATGTCCCACATGAAGCCATTAAGCTTCTTCTGTTCCCATTTTCTCTAGAGGGACAAGCCAGGAATTGGCTTGAGAAACAACCCCCTCGTTCCATTGAGACATGGGAAGATCTAGTCACCAAGTTTGTTAACGAATTCTATCCTCCATCCCGAACTACAAGTCTTAAGAATGAGATAATGAAATTTTCTCAGAGATTTGATGAATCATTCGGGGAGGCATGGGATCGTTACAAAGAATTGCTCCGCAAGTGTCCACATCATGGTTTTACCGAGTTAATGCAAATGGATACTTTCTACAATGGTCTGAGACAAGCTGACCAAGACTCTTTGAATGCCTCCGCGGGAGGTAATTTCCTGAGCAAGACCACAAAAGAAGCCTTACAAATCATTGAAAACAAGTCCCAGGTCCGTCCTTTCCGCACAAAGACATATCAGACTCAGTCTAATGCTGGACCTTCTACTTCATCTCCTGTGAGTACATCTAGCACCGATGCTAAGATTGATAAACTCACAGATATTGTTCAGGCTTTGGTTCTTGCTAACCAAAAGAAAGTCACTTTCACTCAAACACCATCACATGGTGAAGTGAAGAAAGTTGAAGTTTGTGTTACTTGTGGTGGTCTTCATGCATACTACAACTGTACTGCCACCGATGGTAGTCCGTTTGAAGCCAATGCTATAGCCGGTACTTCACATCAAGGAGGTAATCAATACCGTCCTCAAAATGAACCAAATTACCGTGCTAACACTTATCAGGCACCACCCGGTTTTAACCAGAATCCTAACCGGAATCAGAACCAACCTAGAATGAACCAAGGTTATCAAAACCAAGGTAATTTCTATCCTGGACCCAATCAAGGTTTCCAACATCAAGGGAACCTTAATCAAAACAATTTCAATTGAGGGAATCAATTTCAGGGAAATGTGAATCCTAATCAAGGGAATTTTCAACAACAAGGTCATAATCAAAACATCCGACCTCAGAATTTCCCTCCACATCCTCCAGTACCATCATCTGATGAGTTATTGAAGCAGTTCATGAAATCCCAAGATGAAATGAACAGGTTGTTGGTCAGTCAGATCGCTGATCTCAAGAAGTCTTTAAATGATCAACCCTCGGGCTCAGGAAAACTTCCGAGCAACACGATCGCTAACCCGAGGGAAGATGCAAAGGCGATCACAACCAGAAGTGGTGTTTCATACAATGGACCCGCTATTCCTACTACCTCTTCTTCTTCTTTCCCGAAGGTAGTGGAAAGTGAACATGAGGCGACAAAGGACAAGGAACTTCCTACTAATAACGGAGGTACCAATGATGTCCATCCTCAAGTTGTCCAGAAACCCAAATCCAATCCAGGAGTTGTTTTTGAACCACCTGTAGCTCCCGTTGAAAATACCAAATCCAAATCTTCTATTCCTTACCCATCACGTTTGAATGAGCAAAAGCTCCGTGAAAAAGCCAGTCATCAAATGGACAAATTTTTTCAAATTTTCCAAGAACTACATTTTGACATAAGCTTTGCGGATGCTATCATGCTGATGCCCAAGTTTGCATCAACTCTCAAACACATGTTAAGCAACAAGGAAAAGCTGTTTGAAATGGCTAAAACTCCTCTAAACGAGAACTGCTCTGCAGTTATCCTGAAGAAGCTTCCAGAAAAGCTTGGAGATCCTGGAAAATTTCTCTTACCTTGTGTATTTCCAGGAATGGTTGAATGCTTTGCCCTAGCAGATCTTGGTGCAAGCATCAATCTGATGCCTTATTCAGTATGGAAGAAACTTTCTCTTCCGGAACTTACTCCTACATGCATGACTCTCGAGCTTGCAGATCGTACAATATCCCGTCCTCTTGGCATTGCCGAGGACGTATTTGTGAAAGTAGGAAAGTTCCATTTTCCAGCTGACTTCGTGGTTGTTGATTTTGATGCCGATCATCGGGTTTCTCTTATTGTTGGTCGAGGATTCCTGAGAACGGGCCGTGCTCTCATTGATGTATTTGAGCAAGAAATCACATTACGTGTTGGTAATGAAGCTGTCACCTTTAACCTTGATCAAACTTCGAGGTACTCCGCAAATTATGATTCTGAATCGGTTAACCGAATAGATATCATTGATGTTGCTTCTGAAGAGTACTCTCAAGAAGTTCTTGGTTATGATCATAATTCTTCGAGTGATAATCTCACTCATTCATCTCAACCTATCATCGCCAATTCTACTCCTTCTTTCACCCCATTTGAGGAAAGTGACTTCATCTTGGAAGAGATTGAAGCCTACTTGTCTAGTGATTCTGTTCCATGGGAAATTGATCACGCTCCCATCGACATTGAGGGGGACATACTTCTTATTGAGAAGTTGCTTAATGATGATCCATCATCATCATCACTCCCTCCCGTCGAACTTCATAACAAGGAAGTCAAGTCAGTTGAGAAAACTGAAGAATTTCCTGAAGTCGAACTTAAGGACTTACCGCCTCATCTCGAGTATGCATTTCTTGAAGGTGATGATAAATTACCAGTCATTATTGCTAGAGATTTGAGTAAAGATGAAAAAGCTGCTCTCATAAAGATCTTGAAGTCACACAAGCAAGCAATTGCTTGGAAACTCTCCGACATTAAGGGTATCAACCCTGAGTTCTGTACTCACAAAATCTTGATGGAGGATGACTTCAAACCAGCAGTTCAACATCAGAGAAGAGTGAATCCAAAAATCCATGATGTTATCAAACAAGAGGTTATCAAACTTCTTGATGCAGGATTGATTTACCCAATCTCAGATAGTCCTTGGGTTAGCCCAATTCATTGTGTTCCTAAAAAGGGTGGCATAACTGTTGTCACAAATGAAGATAACGAGTTAATTCCAACTCGATTGGTAACGGGATGGCGTGTTTGCATTGACTATCATAAGTTGAATGACGCTACCCGTAAAGACCATTTTCCTCTACCCTTTATGGACCAAATGCTTGAGAGATTAGCAGGGAATGAATACTATTGTTTCCTTGATGGTTTCTCGGGTTACTTTCAGATCCCCATTGATCCAAAGGATCAAGAAAAGACTACATTCACCTGCCCATACGGAACTTTTGCCTACAGACGTATGCCTTTTGGCTTATGTAATGCTCCTGGCACGTTCCAACGATGTATGATGGCCATTTTCCACGACATGATCGGGGAAACAATGGAGGTGTTTATGGATGACTTCTCGGTCATTGGGGATTCATTTCAAACATGTCTCTCCCATTTAGATAAAATGCTCAAACGGTGTGAAGACACCAATCTTTGTCTAAATTGGGAGAAGAGCCATTTTATGGTCAAAGAAGGCATAGTCCTTGGCCATAAGATTTCAAAAAACGGGATTGAGGTCGATAGAGCAAAAGTCGATGTTATTGCTAAATTACCTCATCCTACTACCGTCAAAGGTATTAGGAGTTTTTAAGGTCATGCCGGTTTCTATCGCAGATTCATACAAGATTTTTCCAAAATCGCCCGGCCTATGACTCATCTTCTTGAAAAGGATGCTCCTTTTATCTTCTCACCCGAGTGCATCAAAGCTTTTGAAACATTAAAGAAAAAGCTTACTGAAGCACCCATTCTCGTTGCTCCCGACTGGGACTTGCCTTTTGAGCTCATGTGCGATGCAAGTGATTTTGCTATCGGTGCAGTCTTAGGGCAACGTAGAGCTAAGCATTTTCAGCCTATTCACTACGCAAGTAAGACTATGACTGAAGCTCAAACCCATTACACCACCACAGAAAAAGAGCTATTAGCTGTGGTGTATGCGTTTGAGAAGTTTCGGCCATACTTAATCTTGACCAAATGTGTAGTGTATACGGATCACTCGGCTCTCAAATATCTCTTTGCAAAACAAGATGCAAAGCCGAGATTGCTCCGTTGGGTTCTCCTCCTACAGGAATTTGATATCATCATACGTGATAAAAAAGGAGCTGAGAACCTGGCTGCTGATCATCTGTCCCGTTTAGAGAACCCTCACCAAGATGTTTTCGAGAAAAAGGAAATAAATGAAACATTTCCTCTCGAGACACTCAATGCGGTTTCTTTTCGTGGAAACTCTTCTACCCCATGGTTTGCCGACTTCGCAAATTACCATGCGGGTAACTTCATAGTGAAAGGGATGTCAACCCAGCAGAAGAACAAATTCTTCAAAGATGTTAAACATTACTTCTGGGACGACCCCTACTTATTCAAAATCTGTGCGGATCAAGTCATCCGACGGTGTGTTTATGGACAAGAAGCTCTTGACATTCTCAAAGCTTGCCATGCTGGACCCACCGGGGGCCATCATAGTCCAAACTACACCGCCAAAAAGGTGTTTGATTCCGGGTTTTATTGGCCCACAATCTATAAGGATGCCCACGATTTTGTCAAAACCTGTGACGCTTGTCAACGTCATGGAAATATCTCTCAAAGAAATGAAATGCCGCAAAATGCCATTCAAGTTTGTGAGATATTTGACATCTGGGGTATTGACTTTATGGGGCCATTTCCATCTTCTCGAGGTAACAAATACATACTCGTGGCTGTTGACTATTTGTCAAAATGGGTTGAAGCGAAAGCTTTACCTACCAATGATGCCCGAGTAGTTGTGAAATTTTTGAAATCTCTTTTTGCCAGGTTTGGAACTCCACGTGCTATAATCAGTGATCGTGGTACGCATTTTTGCAATGACCAATTTGATCGTGTCATGCAAAAGTATGGTGTAACCCACCGTCTATCTACTGCATACCACCCCCAAACAAGTTGGCAGGTGGAAGTTTCCAACCGTGGTATTAAAAGAATTCTTGAAAGGACAGTAGGTGAAAATCGTGCATCCTGGTCGGATAAACTGGATGACGCACTCTGGGCCTTTCGTACAGCTTACAAAACACCCATCGGGTGTACTCCATACAAGCTAGTGTACGGAAAGGCATGTCATCTTCCGATTGAGCTAGAGCACAAGGCATACTGGGCCCTGAAGCATGCAAATTTCGATATTCAGACAGCTGGTGATCACAGAAAAGTTCAAATGAATGAATTAAATGAACTCCGTGATCAAGCATACGAGAACTCTATGATCTACAAACAAAAGACAAAGAAGATTCATGACTCTAAAATCAAGAACCGCGTTTTCAACGTTGGTGATCGAGTCCTTCTTTTCAATTCAAGATTGAAGATTTTCTCGGGAAAGCTTAAGTCCCGTTGGTCTGGTCCATTTACTATCACTAAGGTTTATCCTTATGGCACCATTGAGTTATCTCAGCCTGATGGTCCAAATTTTAAAGTAAATGGTCATCGATTAAAGCATTACTTTGGAGAGGACATTCCACCCGTGATTGTCCCGGATCTACAAACTTTCCCCATGAACCAATGAATGCGGGGATCGAGTCAAGCTAGTGACTCGGGAATAAAAAACAGTAGCACACACCATATGGGTTTTCACCCATGTTTCTGTCTTCTTACCCCTTTTCTACCACCCTAGTGTGGGGGAGTTGCCCCCCGCTGTTGTATATAAGTTTCTCTAAAAAAAAAAAAAAAAAAAAAAAAAATATATATATATATATATATATGTGTATATATCAAAAACAAAATAATGGCCGTAGTATTTCCCTTTTATGTTCTATGTTTCGGCATAACCGCCGGTACTTTGAATATTGAGGGCAATATTCATTTCTAAGTGTGGGGGGAATTCTCACGAATTTTATCATGTAATTATTCCACCCAATTCCCCCGTTTTTGGCCAAAATTTTTTTTGGAGTAAGTGTTTTTCACTTACTCAGCAAATGGTAATCAGTCCGCCATGTCTAACCCACATAAGGATTGGCTAATCCAGGAGCAAACGGCTCTTGGTAAAGATATCTCAAATCCGTTTATGGCTTGCAATTTGCCCAAAATTGTATGGTGTTCAGCTCACCATATCTTTAACTAGTGAAAAGTTGGCTAGCCCGCAAGTTTATGGCTTGTGGTAAAGGCAGTTGAAAATCCATAATTGGTAATCTACACACCAAAGATAATATTGATAATTTATCTAAGAGTTGGCTAGTCCAGAAGCAAACGGCTTCTGGTAAAGACAAATCAAAACCGTTGAAAGCTTATGATTTGCTCAAAATCATTTGGTTATCATTGTGCCAAAGTTCTTACTTGAACTAAAACAATTGGCTACTCCAGAAGTAATGGCTTTTGGTAAAGAGATGAAATCCATTAAATTTTCTCAAATCATTGCTAGGGACTAGCAATATCTTAGTGTGGGGGATTGATGAGTGTCTAAATACTCATCATTTTTATACTGTCTAGACTGCAAAAACATCTGAAAACACTTAGAAATGCATCAAAATGATGAAAATATCACAAACAAGTGTTTTATGTGTTTTAAATGCAAAAATATCAAAATCTGGTGAAAAACGTATCAAGTTTGCAAAATTGGCAGTTTTAGCCCCTCAAGTTTAAAAAGTTGTCAAAAACAGTCCCTGGTAAAGCAAAATAAAGAAAAATATCATTTTAAGTCCTTAGGGATTCATAAAGTTGTCAAAACAATTCCTTAAAATCAAAAATTGCAAAATTACAACTTTAGTCCCTCAAGTTTTGAAAATGACAAAAATGGTCCTTGGACATTTAAAAATGGAAAATAATCATCATTGGTCCTTGTACTATTCACATATGGCAGGAATGGTCCTTGTGAGAGCTTTGGAAACTTGTCAAGATCAGTCCCTCAAGATTGGCAGAATTACAAAACAAGTCCTTGTACTTAACTAAGACCAAATGACCCCCTTTTGTATTTAGAACCCAGCCATAACTAAAAAGAACCCCTGCCATGGCCTGTGACCCCCCATTTTGGACCCCCTGTTTATAATATCCCACTGGTCAAAAATAGTCAAAGGCGCCAAACCACCACCACTATTCATCCCCTTCACCCATCACTGCAAATCCATTACCAGAGGTGGTTTTGCTTCCTTTTTCACCTTTACACCTGTATTTCCACTTGTTTACCCTCTCTCCTCCACCTCTACAACCTCCCAAACTCAATTAATGCAAAAAAAACCTGCTAAAGAGAATTTTGGCGCCAAAATCTCCACATGGACGTATATGATTACTTTGACCAATCCAATGGTTGGATTGAGGTGGGAAAGATTCAGAGACAAAGACTGAGTCTCAAAAGATGATTATAAAGGGCAGAAGAAGCAATGTGAAGACTTATCTAGTGTAATTTAATTAAGCTTATGTCGTTTTAATATTTTCAAGCTTTCCTATGTATGTTTAAACCTTCAAGTTCTTGTTTAAGTGTTTTTAAGTATAAGTGAACCTTTATCAATCATAAATTTCAAGTTTCCTTTTCATTTATAGTTTATGTGAAATCTCAACTTCAAAAGAATCTCAAATTATGCAAATGTTGTTATTTGTTGTTATTAAGGACTGAAATAGATCACATAAGCTCCTAAATAGCTTATTAAAGCTATTAGAAACTTTTAAAAACAGTTTATAAGTAAAAACAGAAAAATCATAAAAATACTAAAAAATAGTGAGAAAATAAAAATCAATGGAGAAGGTACAAGAAGACTGGTGAAGAGCTGATTTTGGATTGCTTATTGGTTTAGTGCTTCTTGGGAAGCTATAGGATCTGTTCTCAGACCTTGGGTATCATTTTTCATTTGGAATCCATTTGTAAGCTCTTTTGATCCAATTTGGCATTCTACTGTTTAAGTGTTTATAAGCTTAAAAACCTGTGTCTTCATGTTCATTAGTGTTAGTTAAATATAATTAAGCAATAAAACCAGTTGATTGTTCTTTTAAATTTGTAGTTATCAAAAATCTCATGTTCACAGTTATAGTAGCATAATCATCATTAGTGAGTTTTATGTTGTTATGACTATTGTTTTATGCTTATTTAGTTCTAATAATTGATATTATTAAGTTTGAAATCAGTTCCATGGTTTTAAGTTGAGTTTTGCTTTGATAATCACCATAACAGTCATTTAAAAGGGTGTTTGGATTTGCTTGTTTAAACTGTAACAGGTCTTGTTTGTGTTATTTGTTTGTGCTTGTTCTGTGTCACATACACACTTAATAACTCATATAAATAAGAAAACCAGTGGTCATTTAGTGAAATAGTCAAAATCACCTTGAATCACACCTAGATAGTTCACTGTTAGGATTTTTGAATACAAATATCATCAAAGTAGCTTAGAATCTGTTAACCTAGCTTAAATCAGTCTTAATATAGCTTATTACAACATATTCAGTAAGTAGTATTGATCACAAGTTCATATAAGTCAACTTCTTTGGTTTTTATAAAAAGTCAAATTTGCATTTGGTCGATTTTGAATAAAATGAATAATTTTATATAGGATTCAATATTAAGATTTAGCTTAAATCCTTTTGGGATATTAATATTTTGTTGCTTATCTAAATTATAAAAATACTAGTTTATACTTACTTAGCTTATTCAGTGCTTATCATTAGCTTGTTTTAGACACCCTTTTCTGAAAAGTGCCCAGTGCACAGATTTGATAGCTTAGTTCATAAGCTCTCAGAGAGCTTATTAGTGACCCCTAGCTTATGAAATTTAGCTTTTTGAGAAGCTCACCTAGCTATCTCAAGGTTTCAAGTGCTTATTTTCCATTTTTAGCTTATTTAGCTAGTCTGCTAGTAGCTTCTAATTCTGTCCATTTTTGTCTAAGTGTACCAGTTACTCAGTGTTCATAAGTTTTTCAAAAGCTTCCCACAAGCTCATTAGTGTAATCCAATCTTTTCAAATTAGCTTTTTGGATAGCTCAGTTGGTAAGCTAGTTAATTCCAGTGGTTGTTTTCATTTTATAGCTTATTTCAGTGCTTAAAAATTAGCTAGAAGGTGCCTAGTAAACCAGATAGTGTTCTGTGCAAACCAGTTTAGCTAAGTGCTTATTTAAAAGCTATTCAGTGCTTATCTCTTAATGATCTTGTTTATTCAGTAGTTATAGTAGCTTATTAACATTTTCTTAGCTTATTCACAGTTTACATTTGCTTATTGAGTAGCTTATTAGCTTTCTTAGATTAATCTTGTGCTTATTCATTTATTTTGTTAACTGTTGAGTAACTTAAGCTTATACTGAGCTTATTAGAAGTTTTCATAAAAAGTCTTAGTTATAAAAGTGCTTAATTCAGTTAGCTTAATAAGTTTTCAAAAGAAAAATCAAAAAATAAAATGTTTTGCAAAAAGGTGGGGAGGCAGGCTCGAACCTGAGACCTCCCACCTTTGAGAGCGTTAGTGTGTACCTGGATACCAGTTGCCCTTGGGTCTTTGACTGGTTATCTCGTGCACAATTTAATACATAACACCTTGTTAGTCCATTTAGCTTATACGAGCTTAATTGCTTATTTCTAGCTTATTTAATCTAGCTTTTTCAAATTTTGTATTTTTCATATAATTGTATTAGTATAAAGTATTTTATAAAAAAGTTTCAGATTTTTCTAAATAGTTTTAGTATTTTTAAACATTTAATTAGTGTAAAATCTTATTTAATTCATAATAAAAAATATAAAAGTCTAAAAAATATAAATCTTTTTTCTAAAATTTTCTTTTGTCATATAGTATGTAAAAAAATTGTTTTTACACTTGTAGGTCTTTTATTTCATAAATTTTACATTTTTGCTTGCGCACTCGCGTAATTTTTATACTTAACGTACGTTTTCATTTTAAATCACGTTTTTAGGTAATTTAAGTTTACGTTTTAGTTAAAATAGTTTATTTAAGTCATTTTATTTTATAAATCACAAAAACATCATTGTAAAAATAGTGATAGCGTTTATTTAATATATTTTAACTTTTTAATTTCCTTTAATTTGCATTTAAGTCGCTGTAATTTATTAATCCTTTCTTTAGGTATAATTATTCATCAAAATCCTTACTGATCACTATCCTTAGTGATTATTCGACATCTGTCTGTGTTAAACACCAATTCATCCTCCGTGGGACTTAACGACCCAGGAATCCACTGTATTCCTCTGATCTTAATTGCATTTGGTGTTCTGAGCAGTTTTAAGTTTCTTACGGTTAGCCATTCACAAGTGGCTAGCTTGTGTGAGATAACTTGACGGTTCGGGACCAATCAAATTTTGGCGCCGCTGCCGGGGAGGCTGTAAGCGTGTTTTAAGCAGTTTCAGATCCAGTACTTGCACATATACCATCGTTTGTAAACAGTTTTTTTTGTAAAGTTATATAAAAATCAAAAAGTTCATTAACACTTTTCCTAAAGTGTTAAAAACACCAAAAACAATATAAAACAACAAAACAATCGTAACGTTTTCTAGCTTGTGTTTCTTTTAAGGTGATTCTTAAAGAAATACGATTTGGTTAAACGAGACGATACCAAAAATATTGTCCAAAAGTTTTAAACCATCAGCACATATTCATACCTACGTCTTTTCAGTGGTACTTAATTAATACATAAAAATCAACCACCGCAAATCAAGGCAGTACACCTACTAACTGGGGGTGTGACCATAATAAGTTCCCGAACCACAGATTAAAAACTTGCCTTTGTGTCCTTGTGATTTGGTGTACCTTTTTCAAAGAAGCCATTTCATTTGTGATTATTGGTTAAGTTCACTTGTCGTTTTGCCTCGCATTTGTTTTGAAAATTGATTTTTATACTTAGTGCATGCGCACTCGTTCTTCCAGTTCTACAAGTCCACTTTCTGAGCTTGCAAACATTACTCGTAGACGTAGAGGACGTTCTGCTCCTTCAGCCGTGACTGAGGAACGTCTACCACCACCACCCCCTGTCGAAATGGCAGAAGACAAGCCGATGAATGAGCTTCTCCAAGCACCCATCGAGGGTTACGGAGATGCCATTGTTGTCCCAGCCATTGTGGCTGATACTTTTGAGCTCAAAACCGGGTTGCTTAATCTGGTAACCCAAAGCCAATTCTATGGTTTTGAGCGGGATGATCCTCATGCACACATTCGATGGTTTAACAAGATTGCATCTACCATCAAATACAAGAATGTCCCACATGAAGCCATTAAGCTTCTTCTGTTCCCATTTTCTCTAGAGGGACAAGCCAGGAATTGGCTTGAGAAACAACCCCCTCGTTCCATTGAGACATGGGAAGATCTAGTCACCAAGTTTGTTAACGAATTCTATCCTCCATCCCGAACTACAAGTCTTAAGAATGAGATAATGAAATTTTCTCAGAGATTTGATGAATCATTAGGGGAGGCATGGGATCGTTACAAAGAATTGCTCCGCAAGTGTCCACATCATGGTTTTACCGAGTTAATGCAAATGGATACTTTCTACAATGGTCTGAGACAAGCTGACCAAGACTCTTTGAATGCCTCCGCGGGAGGTAATTTCCTGAGCAAGACCACAAAAGAAGCCTTACAAATCATTGAAAACAAGTCCCAGGTCCGTCCTTTCCGCACAAAGACATATCAGACTCAGTCTAATGCTGGACCTTCTACTTCATCTCCTGTGAGTACATCTAGCACCGATGCTAAGATTGATAAACTCACAGATATTGTTCAGGCTTTGGTTCTTGCTAACCAAAAGAAAGTCACTTTCACTCAAACACCATCACATGGTGAAGTGAAGAAAGTTGAAGTTTGTGTTACTTGTGGTGGTCTTCATGCATACTACAACTGTACTGCCACCGATGGTAGTCCGTTTGAAGCCAATGCTATAGCCGGTACTTCACATCAAGGAGGTAATCAATACCGTCCTCAAAATGAACCAAATTACCGTGCTAACACTTATCAGGCACCACCCGGTTTTAACCAGAATCCTAACCGGAATCAGAACCAACCTAGAATGAACCAAGGTTATCAAAACCAAGGTAATTTCTATCCTGGACCCAATCAAGGTTTCCAACATCAAGGGAACCTTAATCAAAACAATTTCAATCGAGGGAATCAATTTCAGGGAAATGTGAATCCTAATCAAGGGAATTTTCAACAACAAGGTCATAATCAAAACATCCGACCTCAGAATTTCCCTCCACATCCTCCAGTACCATCATCTGATGAGTTATTGAAGCAGTTCATGAAATCCCAAGATGAAATGAACAGGTTGTTGGTCAGTCAGATCGCTGATCTCAAGAAGTCTTTAAATGATCAACCCTCGGGCTCAGGAAAACTTCCGAGCAACACGATCGCTAACCCGAGGGAAGATGCAAAGGCGATCACAACCAGAAGTGGTGTTTCATACAATGGACCCTGCTATTCCTACTACCTCTTCTTCTTCTTTCCCGAAGGTAGTGGAAAGTGAACATGAGGCGACAAAGGACAAGGAACTTCCTACTAATAACGGAGGTACCAATGATGTCCATCCTCAAGTTGTCCAGAAACCCAAATCCAAGTCCAGGAGTTGTTTTTGAACCACCTGTAGCTCCCGTTGAAAATACCAAATCCAAATCTTCTATTCCTTACCCATCACGTTTGAATGAGCAAAAGCTCCGTGAAAAAGCCAGTCATCAAATGGACAAATTTTTTCAAATTTTCCAAGAACTACATTTTGACATAAGCTTTGCGGATGCTATCATGCTGATGCCCAAGTTTGCATCAACTCTCAAACACATGTTAAGCAACAAGGAAAAGCTGTTTGAAATGGCTAAAACTCCTCTAAACGAGAACTGCTCTGCAGTTATCCTGAAGAAGCTTCCAGAAAAGCTTGGAGATCCTGGAAAATTTCTCTTACCTTGTGTATTTCCAGGAATGGTTGAATGCTTTGCCCTAGCAGATCTTGGTGCAAGCATCAATCTGATGCCTTATTCAGTATGGAAGAAACTTTCTCTTCCGGAACTTACTCCTACATGCATGACTCTCGAGCTTGTAGATCGTACAATATCCCGTCCTCTTGGCATTGCCTGAGGACGTATTTGTGAAAGTAGGAAAGTTCCATTTTCCAGCTGACTTCGTGGTTGTTGATTTTGATGCCGATCATCGGGTTTCTCTTATTGTTGGTCGAGGATTCCTGAGAACGGGCCGTGCTCTCATTGATGTATTTGAGCAAGAAATCACATTACGTGTTGGTAATGAAGCTGTCACCTTTAACCTTGATCAAACTTCGAGGTACTCCGCAAATTATGATTCTGAATCGGTTAACCGAATAGATATCATTGATGTTGCTTCTGAAGAGTACTCTCAAGAAGTTCTTGGTTATGATCATAATTCTTCGAGTGATAATCTCACTCATTCATCTCAACCTATCATCGCCAATTCTACTCCTTCTTTCACCCCATTTGAGGAAAGTGACTTCATCTTGGAAGAGATTGAAGCCTACTTGTCTAGTGATTCTGTTCCATGGGAAATTGATCACGCTCCCATCGACATTGAGGGGGACATACTTCTTATTGAGAAGTTGCTTAATGATGATCCATCATCATCATCACTCCCTCCCGTCGAACTTCATAACAAGGAAGTCAAGTCAGTTGAGAAAACTGAAGAATTTCCTGAAGTCGAACTTAAGGACTTACCGCCTCATCTCGAGTATGCATTTCTTGAAGGTGATGATAAATTACCAGTCATTATTGCTAGAGATTTGAGTAAAGATGAAAAAGCTGCTCTCATAAAGATCTTGAAGTCACACAAGCAAGCAATTGCTTGGAAACTCTCCGACATTAAGGGTATCAACCCTGAGTTCTGTACTCACAAAATCTTGATGGAGGATGACTTCAAACCAGCAGTTCAACATCAGAGAAGAGTGAATCCAAAAATCCATGATGTTATCAAACAAGAGGTTATCAAACTTCTTGATGCAGGATTGATTTACCCAATCTCAGATAGTCCTTGGGTTAGCCCAATTCATTGTGTTCCTAAAAAGGGTGGCATAACTGTTGTCACAAATGAAGATAACGAGTTAATTCCAACTCGATTGGTAACGGGATGGCGTGTTTGCATTGACTATCATAAGTTGAATGACGCTACCCGTAAAGACCATTTTCCTCTACCCTTATGGACCAAATGCTTGAGAGATTAGCAGGGAACTGAATACTATTGTTTCCTTGATGGTTTCTCAGGGTTACTTTCAGATCCCCATTGATCCAAAGGATCAAGATAAAGACTACATTCACCTGCCCATACGGAACTTTTGCCTACAGACGTATGCCTTTTGGCTTATGTAATGCTCCTGGCACGTTCCAACGATGTATGATGGCCATTTTCCACGACATGATCGGGGATACGATGGAGGTGTTTATGGATGACTTCTCGGTCATTGGGGATTCATTTCAAACATGTCTCTCCCATTTAGATAAAATGCTCAAACGGTGTGAAGACACCAATCTTTGTCTAAATTGGGAGAAGAGCCATTTTATGGTCAAAGAAGGCATAGTCCTTGGCCATAAGATTTCAAAAAACGGGATTGAGGTCGATAGAGCAAAAGTCGATGTTATTGCTAAACTACCTCATCCTACTACCGTCAAAGGTATTAGGAGTTTTCTAGGTCATGCCGGTTTCTATCGCAGATTCATACAAGATTTTTCTAAAATCGCCCGGCCTATGACCCATCTTCTTGAAAAGGATGCTCCTTTTATCTTCTTACCCGAGTGCATCAAGGCTTTTGAAACATTAAAGAAAAAGCTAACTGAAGCACCCATTCTCGTTGCTCCCGACTGGGACTTGCCTTTTGAGCTCATGTGCGATGCAAGTGATTTTGCTATCGGTGCAGTCTTAGGGCAACGTAGAGCTAAGCATTTTCAGCCCATACACTACGCAAGTAAGACTATGACTGAAGCTCAAACTCATTACACTACCACAGAAAAAGAATTATTAGCTGTTGTGTATGCGTTTGAGAAGTTTCAGCCATACTTAATCTTGACCAAATGTATAGTGTATACGGATCACTCGGCTCTCAAATATCTCTTTGCAAAACAAGATGCAAAGCCGAGATTGCTCTGTTGGGTTCTCCTCCTCCAGGAATTTGATATCATCATACGTGATAAAAAAGGAGCTGAGAACCTAGCTGCTGATCATCTGTCCCGTTTACAAAACCCTCACCAAGATGTTTTCGAGAAAAAGGAAATAAATGAAACATTTCCTCTCGAGACACTCAATGCGGTTTCTTTTTGTGGAAACTCTTCTACCCCATGGTTTGCTGACTTCGCAAATTACCATGCGGGTAACTTCATTATGAAAGGGATGTCGACCCAACAGAAGAACAAATTCTTCAAGGATGTTAAACATTACTTCTGGGACGACCCCTACTTATTCAAAATCTGCGCGGATCAAGTCATCCGACGGTGTGTTTATGGACAAGAAGCTCTTGACATTCTCAAAGCTTGCCATGCTGGACCCACCGGGGGCCATCATAGTCCAAACTACACCGCCAAAAAGGTGTTTGATTCCGAGTTTTATTGGCCCACAATCTATAAGGATGCCCACGATTTTGTCAAAACCTGTGACACTTGTCAACGTCATGGAAATATCTCTCAAAGAAATGAAATGCCGCAAAATGCCATTCAAGTTTGTGAGATATTTGACATCTGGGGTATTGACTTTATGGGGCCATTTCCATCTTCTCGAGGTAACAAATACATACTCGTGGCTGTTGACTATTTGTCAAAATGGGTTGAAGTGAAAGCTTTACCTACCAATGATGCCCGAGTAGTTGTGAAATTTTTGAAATCTCTTTTTGCCAGGTTTGGAACTCCACGTGCTATAATCAGTGATCGTGGTACGCATTTTTGCAATGACCAATTTGATCGTGTCATGCAAAAGTATGGTGTAACCCACCGTCTATCTACTGCATACCACCCACAAACAAGTGGGCAGGTGGAAGTTTCCTACCGTGGTATTAAAAGAATTCTTGAAAGGATAGTAGGCGAAAATCGTGCATCCTGGTCGGATAAACTGGATGATGCACTCTGGGCCTTTCGTACAGCTTACAAAACACCCATCGGGTGTACTCCATACAAGCTAGTGTACGGAAAGGCATGTCATCTTCCGATTGAGCTAGAGCACAAGGCTTACTGGGCCTTGAAGCATGCAAACTTTGATATACAGACAGCTGGTGATCACAGAAAAGTTCAAATGAATGAATTAAATGAACTCCGTGATCAAGCATACGAGAACTCTTTGATCTACAAACAAAAGACAAAGAAGATTCATGACTCTAAAATCAAGAACCGCGTTTTCAACGTTGGTGATCGAGTCCTTCTTTTCAATTCAAGATTGAAGATTTTCTCGGGAAAGCTTAAGTCCCGTTGGTCTGGTCCATTTACTATCACTAAGGTTTATCCTTATGGCACCATTGAGTTATCTAGCCTGATGGTCCAAATTTTAAAATGAATGGTCATCGATTAAAGCACTACTTTGGAGAGGACATTCCACCCGTGATTGTCCCGGATCTACAAACTTTCCCCATGAACCAATGAATGCGGGGATCGAGTCAAGCTAGTGACTCGGGAATCAAAAATAGTAGCACACACCATATGGGTTTTCACCCATGTTTCTGTCTTCTTACCCCTTTCTACCACCCTAGTGTGGGGGAGTTGCCCCCCGCTGTTGTATATATCAATATCTTTATAAAAAAAAAAAAAAAAAAAAAAAAAAAAAAAAAATATGTGTATATATCAAAAACAAAATAATGGTCGTAGTATTTCCCTTTTATGTTCTATGTTTCGGCATAACCGCCGATACTTTGAATATTGAGGGCAATATTCATTTCTAAGTGTGGGGGGAATTCTCACGAATTTTATCATGTAATTATTCCACCCAATTCCCCCGTTTTTGGCAAAAAAATTTTTTGAGTAAGTGTTTTTCACTTACTCAGCAAATGGTAATCAGTCCGCCATGTCTAACCCACATAAGGATTGGCTAATCCAGGAGCAAACGGCTCTTGGTAAAGATATCTCAAATCCGTTTATGGCTTACAATTTGCCCAAAATTGTATGGTGTTCAACTCACCATATCTTTAATTAGTGAAGAGTTGGCTAGCCCGCAAGTTTATGGCTTGTGGTAAAGGCAGTTGGAAATCCATAATTGGTAATCGGCTCACCAAAGATAATATTGATAATTTATCTAAGAGTTGGCTAGTCCAGAAGCAAACGGCTTCTGGTAAAGACAAATCAAATCCGTTGAAAGCATATGATTTGCTCAAAATCATTTGGTTATCATTGTACCAAGGTTTTTACTTGAACTAAAACAATTGGCTACTCCAGAAGTAATGGCTTTTGGTAAAGAGATGAAATCCATTAATTTTTCTCAAATCATTGCTAGGGACTAGCAATATCTTAGTGTGGGGGATTGATGAGTGTCTAAATACTCATCATTTTTATACTGTTTAGAATGCCAAAAACATCTGAAAACACTCAGAAATACATCAAAATGATGAAAATATTACAAACAAGTGTTTTATGTGTTTTAAATACAAAAATATCAAAATCTGGTGAAAAACGTATCAAGTTTGCATAATTGGCAGTTTTAGTCCCCCAAGTTTAAAAAGTTGTCAAAAACAGTCCCTGGTAAATCAAAATAAAGAAAAATATCATTTTAAGTCCTTAGGGATTCATAAGTTGTCAAAACAAGTCCTTGAAATCAAAAATTGCAAAATTACAACTTTAGTCCCTCAAGTTTTGAAAATGGCAAAAATGGTCCTTGGACATTTAAAAATGGAAAATAATCATCATTGGTCCTTGTACTATTCAAGATTGGCAGTTTTGGTCCTTGTGATAACTTTTGGAGAATTGCAGGATCAGTCCCTCAAGATTGGCAGAATTACAAAACAAGTCCTTGTACTTAACTAAGACCAAATGACCCCCTTTTGTATTTAGGACCCTGCCATAACTAAAAAGAACCCCTGCCATGGCCTGTGACCCCCCATTTTGGACCCCCTGTTTATAATATCCCACTGGTCAAAAATAGTCAAAGGCGCCAAACCACCACCACTGTTCATCCCCTTCACCCATCACTGCAAATCCATTACCAGAGGTGGTTTTGCTTCCTTTTTCACCTTTACACCTGTATTTCCACTTGTTTACCCTCTCTCCTCCACTTCTACAACCTCCCAAACTCAATTAATGCAAAAAACCTGCTAAAGAGAATTTTGGCGCCAAAATCTCCACATGGACGTATATGATTACTTTGACCAATCCAATGGTTGGATTGAGGTGGGAAAGATTCAGAGACAAAGACTGAGTCTCAAAAGATGATTATAAAGGGCAGAAGAAGCAATGTGAAGACTTATCTAGTGTAATTTAATTAAGCTTATGTCGTTTTAATATTTTCAAGCTTTCCTATGTATGTTTAAACCTTCAAGTTCTTGTTTAAGTGTTTTTAAGTATAAGTGAACCTTTATCAATCATAAATTTCAAGTTTCCTTTTCATTTACAGTTTATGTGAAATCTCAACTTCAAAAGAATCTCAAATTATGCAAATGTTGTTATTTGTTGTTATTAAGGACTGAAATAGATCACATAAGCTCCTAAATAGCTTATTAAAGCTATTAGAAACTTTTAAAAACAGTTTATAAGTAAAAACAGAAAAATCATAAAAATACTAAAAAAATAGTGAGAAAATAAAAAATCAATGGAGAAGGTACAAGAAGACTGGTGAAGAGCTGATTTTGGATTGCTTATTGGTTTAGTGCTTCTTGGGAAGCTATAGGATCTGTTCTCAGACCTTGGGTATCATTTTTCATTTGGAATCCATTTGTAAGCTCTTTTGATCCAATTTGGCATTCTACTGTTTAAGTGTTTATAAGCTTAAAAACCTGTGTCTTCATGTTCATTAGTGTTAGTTAAATATAATTAAGCAATAAAACCAGTTGATTGTTCTTTTAAATTTGTAGTTATCAAAAATCTCATGTTCACAGTTATAGTAGCATAATCATCATTAGTGAGTTTTATGTTGTTATGACTATTGTTTTATGCTTATTTAGTTCTAATAATTGATATTATTAAGTCTGAAATCAGTTCCATGGTTTTAAGTTGAGTTTTGCTTTGATAATCACCATAACAGTCATTTAAAAGGGTGTTTGGATTTGCTTGTTTAAACTGTAACAGGTCTTGTTTGTGTTATTTGTTTGTGCTTGTTCTGTGTCACATACACACTTAATAACTCATATAAATAAGAAAACCAGTGGTCATTTAGTGAAATAGTCAAAATCACCTTGAATCACACCTAGATAGTTCACTGTTAGGATTTTTGAATACAAATATCATCAAAGTAGCTTAGAATCTGTTAACCTAGCTTAAATCAGTCTTAATATAGCTTATTACAACATATTCAGTAAGTAGTATTGATCACAAGTTCATATAAGTCAACTTCTTTGGTTTTTATAAAAAGTCAAATTTGCATTTGGTCGATTTTGAATAAAATGAATAATTTTATATAGGATTCAATATTAAGATTTAGCTTAAATCCTTTTGGGATATTAATATTTTGTTGCTTATCTAAATTAGAAAAATACTAGTTTATACTTACTTAGCTTATTCAGTGCTTATCATTAGCTTGTTTTAGACACCCTTTTCTGAAAAGTGCCCAGTGCACAGATTTGATAGCTTAGTTCATAAGCTCTCAGAGAGCTTATTAGTGACCCCTAGCTTATGAAATTTAGCTTTTTGAGAAGCTCACCTAGCTATCTCAAGGTTTCAAGTGCTTATTTTCCATTTTTAGCTTATTTAGCTAGTCTGCTAGTAGCTTCTAATTCTGTCCATTTTTGTCTAAGTGTACCAGTTACTCAGTGTTCATAAGTTTTTCAAAAGCTTCCCACAAGCTCATTAGTGTAATCCAATCTTTTCAAATTAGCTTTTTGGATAGCTCAGTTGGTAAGCTAGTTAATTCCAGTGGTTGTTTTCATTTTATAGCTTATTTCAGTGCTTAAAAATTAGCTAGAAGGTGCCTAGTAAACCACATAGTGTTCTGTGCAAACCAGTTTAGCTAAGTGCTTATTTAAAAGCTATTCAGTGCTTATCTCTTAATGATCTTGTTTATTCAGTAGTTATAGTAGCTTATTAACATTTTCTTAGCTTATTCACAGTTTACATTTGCTTATTGAGTAGCTTATTAGCTTTCTTAGATTAATCTTGTGCTTATTCATTTATTTTGTTAACTGTTGAGTAACTTAAGCTTATACTGAGCTTATTAGAAGTTTTCATAAAAAGTCTTAGTTATAAAAAGTGCTTATTTCAGTTAGCTAAATAAGTTTTTAAAAGAAAATTCCAAAAATAAAATGTTTTGCAAAAAGGTGGGGAGGCAGGCTCGAACCTGAGACCTCCCACCTTTGAGAGCGTTAGTGTGTACCTGGATACCAGTTGCCCTTGGGTCTTTGACTGGTTATCTCGTGCACAATTTAATACATAACACCTTGTTAGTCCATTTAGCTTATACGAGCTTAATTGCTTATTTCTAGCTTATTTAATCTAGCTTTTTCAAATTTTGTATTTTTCATATAATTGTATTAGTATAAAGTATTTTATAAAAAAGTTTCAGATTTTTCTAAATAGTTTTAGTATTTTTAAACATTTAGTTAGTGTAAAATCTTATTTAATTCATAATAAAAAATATAAGAGTCTAAAAAATATAAATCTTTTTTCTAAAATTTTCTTTTGTCATATAGTACGTAAAAAAATTATTTTTACACTTGTAGGACTTTTATTTCATAAATTTTACGTTTTTGCTTGCGCACTCGCGTAATTTTTATAAATAACGTACGTTTTCATTTTAAATCAAGTTTTTAGGTAATTTAAGTTTACGTTTTAGTTAAAATAGTTTATTTAAGTTATTTTGTTTTATAAAATCACAAAAACATCATTGTAAAAATAGTGATAGCGTTTATTTAATATATTTTAACTTTTTAATTTCCTTTAATTTGCATTTAAGTCGCTGTAATTTATAGATCTTTTCTTTAGGTATAATTATTCATCAAAATCCTTACTGATCACTATCCTTAGTAATTATTCGACATCTGTCTGTGTTAAACACCAATTCATCCTCCGTGGGACTTAACGACCCAGGAATCCACTGTATTCCTCTGATCTTAATTGCATTTGGTTTCTGAGCAGTTTTAAGTTTCTTACGGTTAGCCATTCACAAGTGGCTAGCTTGTGTGAGATAACTTGACGGTTCGGGACCAATCAGTACATTTTCCATCTATAGTCCTTAGTTATGTTACTTGAAGAAAAATTTGTAAAATCTCCTATCCTACTGGTCAATACTTACATATAGAGGTGACAAAATGCCATGGTCAGGTGGGTTTGGCAACAACTCAAATTGTGGGTCGAAATAGGACATAACCCGAGGCGACCATTCATAAGTTAGTGGGTCGAATTTTCTATCACCAAATATTATTATCTAGGATTTTGATTCGGGAGATCTTTCTACATTCTTTTTTTTTCTATATTAAACTTCACAACTAGCCGTTTTGTGTTAAATACAAAGCTTGAACCGATTATACAAAATGGTCATTTACACATTCAAGGAAGTGTCCCTCTGTTGGACCTTAATGTTATAGAAGCAAAGTTAGGGTAGTTAAGTGTTTATATATGTTATGTATTTGTAAAGTTTCGGTATATACCGAAACTTAGTATTGGGCTGTGGGCCATAAAATAATGGTTGTAATTTGTTATATGGGTCATGCCCCTTAGAAACATTGAATTGGTTTGCTTATGTATGTATGAACAGACACGATGTTTCATAAGCACTGATTCAATAACTACAAGTATAAATAGGTTAGGTTCTGTAAAACAAACACCAGTGGTATTTTTTACAATCGATCAATACATTTTCATTATTGAAATTTTTTGTTTCTATATACAAGTTCTATCAGTGTGTTGCAAATCGACTGTCCCAAACCCTTGTTCCATTCATACCGATTCACAAGTTGTATATATTAGTAGATAATTAGGCCCAAGCCCGGTATGTGGGTTTAGGGTATTAGAGTTTCACAATTTATAAATAATGGTTAATAATAAAGATATCCTCACGGGGAATTAGTCTAACATGGTATCGGAGCGGGTATGATCCTCAGAACTAGGTGGCTATGTTGAGCCGCCTCCCCAAAACCACCCGTCAAACCCATAAATCACCTTCTAATCCACCGCTATTTTTTTCCAGCCAACATATCTCTGTATCTCACTTAAAATATTCTCAGCCGACATTAGTATCAAAGACGTAGCAATTGTGATGAGACATTAGCATAATAATATTATTATTCATTTACTTGGAGAGCGTACATATATATTCAAGAAAGGAAGGAGTTTTGCAGCTACTCATCATAACGAATGTGAGGTCTACGATTGTGATGCTAGGTTAAAAAAAAGTATTTAATTGTTTGTTTTTGTTTTATGTCGAATCCAGGGTATTAATTCCCGAGACAACTTTTGTTGGTGATGAATGTAGAGTTCTTATTCCCAATCGACTTTTGTTGGTGTCGAATCTATGGTTCTTATTCCCGAGATGACTTTTGTTGGTGTCAAATCTAGGGCTCTTATTCCCGAGACGACTGTTTGGGATACTTTGGTTTATCCTTCGGATACTTTGGTTATCCGTAAACAAAAAAATTAGAATAGGGGATACTTTCATTACAAACAAAGGGACTTTTAGTGAAACCATTTTTAATGACACACAAAAAAAAGTGTAAGTGAAAGTACATGTTTACTTACATTTTTATAAAAAATGTAAGCAAAAGTTTAGTTTTGCCCACTCTTTTAGAAAAGCGTAAGCAAAAGTTTAGCTTTTACCCACACTTTACATAAAATTTAAGAAATAGTTTAGTTATGCCTATACTTTTAGAAAAGTGTGAGCAAAAGTATAATTTATAGTTTTATACACACACTTGTAGTAATAGTTTTATTTTTACCCACACTTATTTAAAAGTGTGAGCAAAAGTGTTTTTTTTAAGAGAAAGAGTTATGAAAAGTCTAACTTGTATTTGTACAATGTTAATACGAGGCTCGTTGTTGTTTACAAGACCGTTAAATTTTAAGTGTATTAAAGTGAAGTTTGCTTTTACCAGTGTTTTACAACCCGGGTTGACCTGGCCAGTTGAACCGTGAACCGATTGAGTGACCGGAAGTTGGTTTTGAGGGAACAATCCGGTTGAACCGCGACCAAATAGCTTGAACAGGTCAATTAAAAATCCGGTTTCTAAATCATTGCCTTTTACTATTCAAACTTCATGTCCATGTCTCAACAAGAAAACAGAAACAGTTATAATCCCATTATACGTTATAAGTCTTTACCAATGACTTTATGTCTTAATAAGAAGACATAATAAGTTAACGTATTACTTTATATTATAAGTCTTGTAATAATGAAAAGACTTCATGTTTGTGACTTTTCAAAGAAATACATAAACATTTATAATTTTAAAGTAATTATGAACACCACGTCTTGGTTTCAATTAATTAATTTTCAAGTTAATATACTATTTATGTCATTTCAAGAATACACAAATATTTAAAGTAGCATTAGATTACTTTATTTTAATTATGTCATGTTAGAATTTAGTAAACCAGTTATTAAAGTGCCGGTCACCTCAAGTATATGTAATCGTTAGAAAGCTCGTAGTCGTAGTTATTTAATGTTAAGTACTACCTCCGTCCCATAAAAACTGTCCACTTTGACTTTTTTAAGTCATTATTTTACAACTTTGACTTTAAATAATTTTGTTTACGTTATACAACACTTGATGAAAAATATATGAATAGATTGAGATTTAAATGTATGTTCATTGGTACGGTTTTCATAAAATATTATATAACGCAAACAAAAATATTTAAGGTCAAAGTTGAGAAAGAAAGACTCAAAATAGTCAAACTGGACAGTTTTTATGGGACGGAGGGAGTAGTATTTAGTTAAGTAACACCGTGGAGGATGGACGGGTCTTTACCAACTGTATGCCTGATCCACAGCCCGTAGGTGTCATTTATGTATGATACTATAAATACCCTCTACCTTCCAAGGTAGAGGGTTGGAGCTCATAATAGAATTTTACTTTCTCTCACTAAGTTCCCTAAACCTCTAACCTTTATCTCTCTAAAACATATAGTCATACGCTACTTTATATCATGGTTTGATGTATTTGTGAAATCCAATATGTTACAAATAGTATCAAGAGCCATGGTTTGATCATCTCTCTTACATATTCTTGGATTTCTAGTGGTTTTATATTGTTTTTGGGTTTGAAAAAGTTTAGTGGTATTTACATCATTTGGATCATTTCTTGTGTTAAAGTTTAGATTTTGAGTGTACTTTTGTGTTTAGAATCATTGTAAGTGCTTGGGTTTTGATTTGGAAGGCTTGAATCAGTGTGGTTGGGTTAGTTTTGGATTTAAAAGTGTTGCTTTTGAACTTTTCTAGCTAGCGACTTGAGTCTCAGAATAGTATTCTTGGTAGCGACTTGTATCTATATTATTCAGCGACTTGTCATTGTTGTGGTAGCGACTTGAGCACTACCGACTTGTCTTTTGAGACAAAGTGACAAATAGTACAAAGTAGTGGCTGTACCATTTCGGCTAGCGACTTGTCAACGTAGCGACTAGTCTTTACGATCTTCAGCGACTTGAATTTTTTGTGGGAAGCGAATTGTGCTCTAGCGACTTGTCTTTTGAGACAAAGCGACATATAGTACAAAGTAGTGGTCGTACTGTTCAGTCCAGTGAGTTGTTCTTTAAAGACTTGCCCACTTAGCAAGTTGTTACTTTAGCGACCTGTGTCTAGCGACTTGTTTCACTAGCGACTTATGCTTTTAGCGAGTTGTCACTCTAGCAACTTGTGAGCCTAGCGACTTGTCCACTAAAGCGACGTGTATACTTAGCGACTTGGTGACTTAGCGACTTTTCTTCAAGGTTTATAGCGACTCGATTACTTATTGTTTCGGATACGGTTTTCTCTTGATTTAGTAAAATCCCGTGAAAGAATCTATTTCCCGGTTTAATCATAGAGTTATAAAATCCCGTGAAATCTGTAATCATGTCTACCAACATGCCTACAATCATCTCTTCTGTAGCTGAGGAAGTTCAAGCAGCTGGATCAGATACTCGCCCACCCATGCTTGACAGAACGGACTATGACTCATGGGCTCAATGAATTAGGTTGTATTGTTTGGGAAAGGAAAATGGGGTCAACATTCTCAAATCAATTGATGAATGACCTTATCAGATTGAGACTACAAGAGACACACTTGAAACTACTGCAGATGGAACAATGATCTTAGGTTTGGACATACCAAAGACGTATGATGAGCTCAGTGATAAGGAGAAAAAGAGATATGATGCTGATATCAGGGCTTCAAACATTATACTTCAGGGTCTTCCAAAAGACATCTACAAGTTAATCAATCACAACACTGAAGCAAAGGCAGTTTGGGACAATGTCAAGATGCTTCTCTTTGGTTCTGAATTAACTAAAGAAGACAGAGAATCACAACTGTATGATGACTTTGAGCACTTTAGGATGATACCAGGGGAAAGTGTCACTGAATATTACGTGAGGTTCCACAAGCTTGTGAATGACATGAAGAATATTAAAATGACTATGCCAAATATTTAGCTAAACTCAAAGTTTGTGAACAACATGAATCCCGAATGGCACAAATTTGTCACTTCAGTCAAGTTAACTAAAGGTTTGAGGAACACTAACTATGACCAATTGTATGCGTTCCTGCTTCAGAATGAGAGACATAATATGTTTGAACGAATGATTCTTGAAAAGTTTAAATCTAATCAGGGAGAGGCAAGCTCATCAAATGACTCAACAGCATTCTACATAAATGTAGGTATCACCACCAAAGCTTCTCAAGTCATACTAACGGGTAATGGTAACTACAAGCTCATTCTAGATCCAGCATATAAGCCTCCTGATTCAAACACACTCATGGAAAACTTCATCAATCAATTATCTCTCATGGTTAGTCAAAATCTATATTCCACTCCACACACCAACAATAACCTCAGAACAACATCCAATCTACACAATCAAGCTACTGTCAGAGATGGAAAGGTGGTAGTGCAGAATGTGCAAGGAAGACGGTATGAACAAGGGATGATTGGAGTAGGTTATGGTAATACTAGTGCAAGTGGAGGGTATGTGGCTAATCAGAATCGTGGAAGGAATGCGAATCAAGGACAAGAAAAGCCAATCAAATGCTACAACTATGGTGGTGATGGACACATTGCAAGGAACTGCACATCTCCAAAACGCCCTCAAAATGCAGAGTATTTTAGGGACAAGATGCTGCTGGTACAAGCTCAGGACAGTGGAGCTGTTTTGGATGAAGAAGAGTTGCTATTTCTTGCTGAGAGAAATGCCAAAACCTATGATGAAGATGTGGATGAGCAGCCAATTCAGGAAATAGGTCACAATCATCAAAATGTCTTTCAAGTTGCTGACTGTGATGCATTTGACTCTGATGTCGATGATGAACCTACTGCCCAGACAATCTTTATGGCTATCATTTCACCAATGGTCTCTCCAAAGGTCTCGTCACCACAACAGGCTGGTTGATGAGTGTCTAAATACTCATCATTTTTGTACCATTTAAATGCCAAAAACATCTGAAAACACTCAAAAACGCATCAAAATGATAGAAATATCACAAACAAGTGTTTTATATGTTTTAAATGCAAAAACATCAAAATCTGATGAAAAACGTATCAAGTTTGCATAATTGGCAGTTTTAGTCAGCCAAGTTTTAAAAATTGTCAAAACTAGTCCCTGGTAATTCAAAAACTTGTAAAAAGTCATTTAAGGTCCATAAGATTCAAAAGTTGTCAAAACAAACCCTTCCAAGTTTAAAAATCACAAATTGACAACTTTAATCCCTGAACTTTGAAAAATGTCAAATATAGTCCTTGGTTAATTTAAAAAGTGAAATTTATCAAAAATAAACCTTGTACTATTAGTAAATGACATAAATGGTCCTTATGAGAAAAGTTTTGAGAAATACAAGTTTGGTCCCTGGAGTTTCAAAAATGACATAAAAGGTCCTTGGAATTATAAAAAATGGAATTTTATGCAAATGGTCCTTGTATTATTCTTATATGGCAGGTTTGATCCTTATGTGAAGTTTGGAAAAGTTACAAAGATTGGTCCCTCAAGTTTCAGAATATTACAACAATGGTCCTTGTGTTTATCAAATAACCAATTGGACCCTTTATGTTATTAATACAAATCCAATCCAATCCACCAGCTGCTAGCCCAATCCCACCTAAGCCCAAACACAGTTTAAATAAAAAAACCCGCCCCTACTGTTTATCCCCTACCTCCCACCACCTGTTACCACTCAATCCACACCACCTGTTTTCACCACCCTTTCCACCTCACCTAACAGCTGGTTACCCACTCCCCTCCACCTCCACATCCACCCAAGAAGCATTAAATGCTAAAAACCTGCTTCAAAGACTTTTCCCGCCAAATTTGACATTTGGCAATTTCGATGATCTGGCTCAAACCAACGGTTCAAGATTGATGGGATTTGCTCAGAGGTCGACCAAGAGATGAAAAAGTCATTTAAAAACAAGGGGGGTGCAAGAAAGAAGGATAAGTAGTGTAATTTAGTGTAGTTTATGTCGTTTTAGCTTAATTTTAGTTTCCAGTGTATTAATCAGCTTTCAAGCTCTATATTTCATGTTTTTATTGTCAAATAACTCTTTTGTAAACCTTAATTTCAAGTTTCCTGTTTAATTCCAGTTTATGCAAATTTACTTTAAAATTCTCCATAAGGTCAAATGATGTTTGTGGTTGTTGTTTATGACTTATAAGCTTATATAAGTTCATTATATAAGCCTAGAAGCTATTAAAATCTTTACAAATCAGTTTACTTAGCAATCTCAAAAATTATCAAAAATACCAAAAATATTAGTTAAAAATAAAAATCTAGAGAGACATGATCAAGAAGCTAGTTCAGAATTGGTGAAGAGCTTATTCTGGATTGCTTAGTGGGTTAAAGCTTATTGGGAAGCATTAGGATTGATCCTCAGTCCTTGGTTCCTTATCCTGTGCATGAATTCATTTGTAAGCATTTACTTTGAAATTTGTATTTTCTATTATTAGTAGTTAAAATTTGTTAATTCTGTCTTAATATTGTCTCATAATAGTTGTTATAAGCTAATTACTAGGTCCCTTAGTTTAATAAGCTGTTTCAGTGCCAAAAGCTTCATAACAGCTTCTTAAAGGGATGTTTGGATTTGCATGTATAACTGTGTTAAAGGTTGTTATAGTTGTTGTTCTAATTTGATTCAAGTTTCAGTAGGTTATATTAACTCAAACAAGCAATAAAATTCAGCCCTTGTTCTAGTAAAAGTCAAAGTTACTTTAAAATATGTCTTAAGTATATAACTGTTAGGATATTGAAGTTCAAATCTCATCTAATTAGCTTAAAACTTGTTAGATTAACTTAAATCAGTCATATTGTAGTCTAATACAACATATTCAGTTAATTAAAGGTGATTAAAATTCATTTTAGTCAAAGTTTTAGTGTAAATTGCAAAGTCAAAATTCTTATATGCAGTTTTTGAATAAAATGTATAATTTTGTGTAGGATTCAATTTTAGGATTTAGCTTAAATGCTTTTGGGATAGTAAACTTTAGTTGCTTTAGAAAATTATAAAAATAATAGCTTACTCTTATTCAGCTTATTAACTGCTTATCTACTTGTTTCTTTTAGACCCCCTTTCTGAAATGATCCCCTGTGCAGCTGATATGCACCACAACAGTGGGCTTCCCCACCACTTTGGTGGGTCCCACAGGCCACACCAGTGGACCCCACTGGTTGTTCTTGGTTCCATATCACTCACAACCCGGCTGACTATCATTTTCAGTAAAGGTTTTGAGCTTAAGCTTTGTGGACCCCACCCTTAGTTCAGCCACAATTCTGTCCCATTTTCTGAAATTAACTAGTTTAACTTTGCTTAATTCTTGGCTTAAACTACTTTTCAGAAGTTTAGGATGGTTGGAATAGGTTAGTAATTAGTTAATATAACATACCCTAGCTTATGTGTTAGTTTGGTGGTCATTTATGGCTTTTAGCTTATTTTGATTTGCTTATTTATAAGCAGTTTCACAGCAGTTGCTTTTTCCTCCACATAAGCATATGTTTTTATATTTTTTATAAACTTAGAATAATATTTTAGCATTTTCCTGAATTTTTCATATTTTTCCTACACTGTTTAGTATTTTTCTTTATTTAAACTAGTTTTTAATCCTTTTTAATTAGCTTTTAATACTAATAAATTAGAAAAAGCTTAAAAAAATATGTTTTCAATTTTCCTAGATTAAGATAAATATAAAAAGCCTAAAAAGTATTTTTCTACAATTTTCTTGGTTTAAATAGTATTTTTTAGCATTTTAATTAGTTTTAAATAGTATTAAATTAATAATAAATACATAAAAAGTCTAAAAAATATATTTTCAGTTTTATCATATTTTAGATTTTTCTAAGTTATAATTTCATTTTTCTAGGTTAATTTTGTATTTTCTTATATTTTAGTACATTTTAAATACTTAATAAATAGTTTTTAATTAATAATAATTAAATAAATAGTTGTAAAAATAATTTTCTTTTTCTAATAATTTTCTTTTATTATTAGGATTGTAAAAATATCATTTTTATATTTGTAGGCATTTTATTTCTTAAAACTCACGTTTTATTTTGTACGTTTACGTAATTTTTATTTAAACGTACGTTTTAGGTTTTAAACGTTCATCACTTTAAAAATAGTGATAGCGTTTATTTAATATATTTTATCTTTTATTTCTTTTAATTTGCATTTAAGTCGCTGTAATTTATTAATCTTTTCTTTAGGTATTAATTTCTCAAAAACCTTATTGATCACTATCCTTAGTGATTATTCGACATCTGAAGCTGTTTAACACCAATTCATCCTCCGTGGGACTTAACGACCCAGGAATTCCCTATATTCCTTTGATCTTAATTGCATTTGGTGTGTGAGCTGTTTTGAGTTTCTTACGGTTGGTCATTCACAAGTGGCTAGCTTGCGTGAGATAACTTGACGGTTTAGCACCAATCACTGGTCCATCCAAAGATTCAATCATTTCAGAGGTATTAAAACTATACAATGAAGTTGATAAGCAAAAGATACATAACAAAGTACAATCTCATGAAACTTATGAATCAGATATAGACAATGTGGATGATAGTAATATTGTCCCATGTGACCAATATGTGATACAAAGTGAAAGTGAGATTGTACCAAGTGATGTATCTTCTGTAGTCAATGATGACTATGCTTTTGATGAATACACTGCATGTGCCCCTGATGATTCTGTTATCTCTGAACTGAATGCATATAAAGAATAAGTTTCTATTTATGAACAACGTGCTAAGTTTGAGTTAACTACCCGTGAGCAGGAAATGGATGACCAAATGCGTACAATTATTAAAAAAATTAATTTTATAGAAGAAGTGTTAAAACAAGAGTTAAACTCCTTACAAAAAAAGCTTTCTAAAACTGTTAAGCAAAAGAAAGAACTTCAAGATAATGTTAAAGTGCTTAAACAAGAATTTAATGCTAAGGAATCAAAAATTTCGAATGACTTTTCCAATCTAAAAAGTTTGAAAAACAAGCTTGAAAATAAGTTGTACGTACAAGGAAATACCATTCAGACTGCTCACATGATCACTAAGCACAGAGTCTTAAGCGATAAGCATAGTATTCCCCTAGTAGATGAGCCAAATCCCGAGTATTGTAAAAAGGCTAAAGCTTTCCATCCGATTGTATATGATGGTAATGAGATCCTTAAGCCTAGGCAAACACCATCATGTATTGGAAGCACGAAAGAGGATAGAAAATTAGAAGATGCCTCTAGGGAGAAAATGGATAAGAAGCTAAAAGATCCTAAGTGTAAAAAGTAAAACATAACTATCAAACCACATGAGTACACAAAAGAAAATTGGATCTCCCTGAACATGTTCAAGTCTCAAACTCAATTAACCCCAGAACAAATTTTTTGGAAGAAAGATATGGATAAGCAAAAAGCTAAAGTACTTGTTGAAACAAACACTCCCCTTAGGAAAGTACCTGCAGCTACTGTGTATCCTCCGAATACACCAATGCATTTAGTTCCTAGAACTATTTCCACTAATAGCAAGACCTTAATCTGCCTGTATGTTGTTTATCAACTATTCGCTGATTTTGAGAAGACATGTAAGAAGAGAATCACACCTACAGGGATAACTGAAGGGGAAAGGGGTTTTGAGAAAACTAAAGAATGTTATTTAATTGAGGTCATACCTTTCTTTAAACAATTAAAAGGTCAATTTGAGAGTCTTCAAAAGGGGATAGACTCAGACATGGAATAAATGGAAAAGGAATTTTATGCAATGATTGTTGAGGTCAATGATTATGAATGGAACTCAAATATAATGAAATTGAAAGGAAGAATCCGCATATCTTAAATAGGAACTTATTATTAAGCTGTGTGGCTCAAGATGTGTTTTATACTGTTACTAAGAATTCTATTACTGCTTCTCAATTTCATGAATTAATTGTTGCTTTGAAAGTTTCCCATGATTGTGTCATTGAGCTTGAAAACAAAAACTCAGAACTAAATGAGAAAATTGATCAGGATGATCACAATAATTTGGTAAAACACTTTTCTAAGCTAGAAGTTGAACATTTTGATTTACAACTAAAATATCAACATCTCAAAGATAATGTCAAAACCTCAAACATCAAGACATCCTCAAATGTTCCAGAGTTTGATGCAGTTTTTAAAATAAACAAACATGACGAACATATTCAAGCTCACTGTAACACGATCAGAAAGTTGAAAACCCAAATTTCACAATTAAAGGGTGAAAAGAACAATGTGACTGGCTCCCAAGTGCCTCCTCCTTTAGATTCTCAATTTTCTCAAAACTTTCATCTTCAAAACATCATTAATGCATTACAACAATAAAATGAGAGCTTTCTAGAAGAAAATGAAAAGGTCAAACGACATTTCAAAGAGTTATACGATTTAGTGAAAGTCACTCGTGACAAAAATAATGAAAAAATAACTTCGTTACTAAAAGAAATTGAGAATATGAGGAATCAGGTAAAAGGGAAAATGCCACTTGTCTTTAATGAGAATGTTGCTTCAAAGTCATCTGCAGACTCTAAATATACTGTGACTATTAAATACATTCCTCCTCATCTTAGAAATAACGAACTTGTGTTTCAGAACTATTTCTTTCACCTTAAGGATAGTCTAGAATGTCTCCGTGAGATTGTAGAAGAGGATTTCATAAATAAGCCCCTTGATAGGGAAATTAGGTTTTCTTGCATTCAGGCCAAACGATCTCAGGAGCTGTTAGAATGTTTAAGAGCAACATGTTCTAAATCCTTATGTGAGAAATATAAAGTTGTGATGCCTTGTTCCATGCCTAGTTCTAAGTATGCAACCCATTCTATGCCCAGTATTAAGAAAGTGAATTTTAATGTGCCTTCAAGCAGCTCAGATCCCAACACTTCTAAACCTGAATTGCAAAAAGTAGCAAAACCAACTAATTTTCCCATTCCATCTACAGGAGTAGGAAGTGACACCAAAGCGAGCATGTCAAAGTCTCAAGGCAACACAAAGAATGATAGGACCTTGCAAGCTAGGAATGTTCAGTGGAAGAGAGTAGAAAATCACCTTAGGAAGAATTTGAATAAAACGAATCGTGTTGATTCTAGTGTTAGCTCTAAGCATGCTGTAATTAATGCGAATTCTGCTACTTTTGGCAAAACATGTAATAATGATTGCTTGGTTTCTGTTACTAATCATGTTTGTGGTGTGAATGATTTGATTAATGCTGTTAAATACCCAGTTAAAATTGTTAATGCCAAAAATCAAGCTAAGAAGGCTAGAAAGCAAAGGCGGAAGAAGGTTAGAAAACATTGGAAACCCACAGGAAGAAAATTTAGTAATGTAGGTTATCAGTGGATACCTACTGGCCGCAAATTTAATCTTAATGAGATGAGCCCTAAATTATCTAAGTCAATGCCCATTAGGATATGGATGCCTACCGGTAGAACTATTCCTCTAAGAAGTGAACATACTTTGAATAGGTCTAATGCGCATACTAGTACTGCATCTAACCCTAATGATTCCATTGATTCTGCGTCTGATGTGGGTGTTCCAATCACTGTTACTAACCATATGGAACCCGTTCTTGCATGGGGATCCCAATTATCCAGTTATCCATTCTTGTGTATGTTCAACTGCAAATCGTTCAAATCGTTCTGTGGTACCTGGACTCAGACTGTTCCAAGCATATGACTGGAGATCGCTTGCGGCTCATGAACTTCGTGAGTAAATTCATCGGAACTGTTAGATTCGGGAACGACCATTTTGGTGCAATTATGGGTTATGGTGACTATGTTGTTGGTGATAGTGTAATCTCCAGGGTATATTATGTAGAAGGTCTTGGTCATAATCTTTTTTTTGTTGGTCAATTCTGTGATTCCGATCTAGAGGTGGCTTTTAGAAAACATACTTGTTTCATTAGATAACTTGATGGTGTGGAACTTTTAAGAGGAACACGGGGTTCAAATCTATACACCATCTCTATCGAAGACATGATGAAGTCTTCTCCAATCTGCTTGTTGTCGAAGGCTTCGAAAACAAAGTCATGGTTATGGCATCGTCGTCTCAATCACTTGAACTTCGGCACCATTAATGATCTTTCCAGAAAGGACCTTGTAAGAGGCTTACCCAGATTAAAGTATGAAAAATATCATCTTTGTTCAGCATGCCAATTAGGAAAAAGCAGAAAATATGCCCACAAACCCAAACCTGCAAACTCAGTTATGGAAGTTCTTCATACCCTTCATATGGATTTGTGCGGACCAATAAGAGTGCAAACGATAAATGGGAAGAAATATATCTTAGTCATTGTTAATGACTACTCTCGATGTACTTGGGTTAAGTTTTTGAGGACAAAGGATGAAACTCCAGATGTCATCATCAAACTTATCAAGTAGCTTCAGGTTTGACTTAATAAGACTATTAGAAATATTCGAACAGACAATGGCACTGAGTTTGTTAACAAAGACCTAAGTCAATTCTATGAAAGCATTGGAATCAGTCATCAAAGAAGTATTCCACGAACGCCTCAACAGAACGGTGTAGTTGAAAGACGAAATCGGACCCTTGTTGAAGCTGCAAGAACAATGCTAATATACTCAAAGGTTCCAATGTTTCTCTGGGCTGAAGCCATTGCCACTGCTTGCTACACCCAAAATCGTTCCCTCATACACACCTCACATGGAAAACTCCATACGAACTTGTCTATAAACAAAAACCTGATCTCTCCTACCTTCGTGTATTTAGTGCTTTGTGTTATCCAACAAATGACGGTCAAGATTTAGGTAAATTAATAGCTAAGGCGGACATTGGAGTTTTTGTGGGTTATGTATCAAATAAGAAGGGTTACCGAATCTACAACAAAAGAACTCGAGATATCATGGAAACTATTCACGTCACGTTCGATGAGCTGTCTGGGCAAATGGCTCCAGGACAATCAAGTTCTGGACCCGTATCACAACCTTCATCAAGTAGTCCCATTAGTTCTTCTCTTGTACAAAATCACTCACCAGCAACTCCATATGTACTTCCTTCATAAGATGATTTGAAGAAATTGTTTGACCCAATGTTTAATGAACACTATGAGCCATGTGCTAATGATATGTCAAATCCATCAACAGAGGCTGCTCCTATCCCTGTCAACGTAGATAACCCTTCAGTTTCTATGTCATTGAGCCAAGAAGCGCCTGCTGCTGACCACTCTGTCTCATCATCAAATCCTCAATCATCGAGTATACATCATGGAATTATTTCTGGCACCTATGATGGAGATAACCCCTTTGCTACTCTTGAAGATGCTCCCTTTGAAAACATATTTGCTCCTGAACCATCATCAGAACCATCTTCATCAGGAGAAAACGACTCTGCTACTTCATTTCCTCAACAACAACAACATGAACACCTGAGAAAATGGACACATGATCATCCATTGGACAACATCATTGGAAACCCTTCTCGTCTAGTATTCCCTTGTAAACAACTTGCAACTGATGTCTTATGGTGCTTCTTCAACTTCGTACTCACCAAGATTAAACCAAAAGATGTTAAAACTGCCATGAATAAAGACAGTTGGTTCAATGCCATGCAAGAAGAAATTCATGAGTTTGATCGACTAGATGTATGGGAATTAGTACCTGCTCCTGACTGTGCTATGGTCATTGCTCTAAAGTGGATCTTCAAAGTAAAACTTGATGAGCATGGTGATGTGTTAAAGAACAAGGCTCGATTAGTTGCAAAAGGATACCGTCAAGAGGAGGGTATTGACTTTGAATAATCATTTGCTCCTATTGCACGTATCGAGGCAATCAGAATCTTCTTGGCTAACACTGCAAGTAAGAACATGGTAGTCTATCAGATGGATGTAAATACGGCTTTTCTTAACGGAGATCTTAAAGAAGTCGTATACGTCAGCCAACCTGAAGGTTTTGTGAATCCATAACATCCTACTCATGTCTATCACTTGAAAAGGCTCTTTACGGTTTGAAGCAAGCTCCAAGGGCATGGTACGATACGCTATCAAAGTTTCTTCTATCTACTGGATTCAGCAAAGGAGTAGTTGATCCGACATTGTTTACCAGAAAGTCAGGCAAACACTTAATTCACGTTCAAATCTATGTTGATGATATTATTTTTGCCTCAACTGACCCCAATGATTGTGACCGCTTTTCAAATGAAATGGGTTCCAAATTTCAAATGTCTATAATGGGACAAACGTCATTTTTCTTGGGATTACAAATTTCACAAAGTCCCGGAGGCATTTTTATCAATCAATCTAAATATGCTAATGAAATTTTAAAGAAATTTGGATTTGATACTTGTGACACCGTTGACACTCCCATGGTGGAGCGTACCAAACTGGATGAGGACCACTCAGGGATCATGGTAGATAAAACGAAATATCGTAGTATGATTGGATCCCTGATGTACCTCACAGCCAGTAGACCTGATATTCTGTTCGCTGTATGCATGTGTGCTAGATACCAGGCTAAGCCTACCAAAAAGAACCTTGAAGTGGTTAAACGGGTCTTTCGGTATCTCTAAGGAACCATCAATATGGGACTTTGGTACCTGAAGGACACCGGTATGTCACTAACAGTCTATGCAGATGCTGACCATGCAGGATGTCAAGATACAAGTCGAAGCACGTTTGGAGGTGCTCAGTTTTTGGGTGATAAGCTTGTGATCTGGTCTTCAAAGAAACAGATTAGTACTTCTACATCCTCTACAGAGGCTGAATACATAGCCATGTCATCTTGTTGTGCTCAAATCCTATGGATGAGATCCCAAATATCTGACTATGGCTTTGAATTCAACAAAGTCCCTCTGTATTGTGATAACAAAAGTGCCATTGCTCTCTCATGCAACAACGTTCAACATTCAAGAGCAAAGCATATCAACATTCAACATCATTTCATCAGGGAGAAAGTGGAGAACAGTGTGGTGGAACTTTATTTTGTGAGGACTGAATACCAATTAGCAGACATCTTCACCAAAGCTCTTCCTAGAGAACGTTTTGAGTTTATCTTCCCACGACTTGGTCTAAAGAGTCTAAAACCAGAAACACTCAAACGTCTTCAAGAGGAAGACGAGGAGTAAAAGTTTTTCTTCATCTATCTCTTGTAAATATCTTTTCAAAAAGCAAAATACAAAATTATAAAACCCTCAAAAGAAAATAGAAAAATATAAAATATCAAAAATCCATAAAAAATCAGAAAATCTTTGAAAAAGCTAAAAATATTTTTCTCATCTTTTCCTTTATTCGATTTCATCTACGGTCTTTGTGTTGTCATTCAAAGAGTGACACGGGTCTTTAGATGAAATTCGAATGTACGTACTAAAAAAAATTGAGAGAAAGAAAAACAAAAGGCTTATAGTCATTTCTGTCTATAACCCATTTTTAAAGAAAGAACAGAGCCATGCTTTATCTTATTTTTCAAATCTCATGTTCTGATTCTAAAATCAAATGTTTATCACTAAAAAGACAAATGTTTCCTTCACAAATATTTTTCCTTCTATAAATTCTTCTGAAAAATATTTGTTAACTAATGAAAACTAATAGCTTTGAAAAATAACTCGATCACAACACTGAAGCCAAGGCAGTTTGGGACAATGTTAAGATGCTTCTCTCTGGTTCAGAATTGACCAAAGAAGACAGAGAATCTCAACTGTATGATGACTTTGAGCATTTTAAGATGAAACCAGGGGAAAGTGTCACTGAAAATTACATGAGGTTCCACAAGCTTGTGAATGACATAAGGAATATCAAAATGACTATGCCAAATATTCAGCTAAATTCAAAGTTTGTGAACAAAATGAATCCCGAATGGCACAAATTTGTCACTTCAGTCAAGTTAACAAAAGGTTTGAGGAACACTAACTATGAGCAGTTGTATGCATACTTGATTTAGAATGAGAGACATGCTACGTTTGAACGAATGATCTTGGAAAAACTTAATTCAAATTCTGGTAATGCAAGTTCGTCAAATGATTCAACAGCCTTTTACACCAATGTTGGAATAACCATTAAAGCTTCTCAAGTCATAACAACGGGTAATGGTAACCACATGCTCATGTCAGATCCAGCATATAAGCCTCCAGATCCAAACACATTCATGGAAAACTTCATCAATCAACTGTCTCTCATGGTTAGTCAAAATCTGAATTCCACTCCACACACCAACAATAACCTCAAAACAGCATCCAATCCACACAATCAAGCTACCGTCAGAGATGGTAAGGTAGTGGTGCAGAATGTGCAAGGAAGACGGTATGAACAAGGGATGATTGGAGCAGGTTATGGTAATACTGGAGCAGGTGGAGGGTATGTGGGAAATCAGAATCGTGGAAGGAATGAAAATCAAGGACAAGGAAAGCCAATCAAGTGCTACAATTGTGGTGGTGAAGGACACATTGCAAGGAACTGCACTTCTCCAAAACGCCCTCAAAATGCAGAGTATTTTAGGGACAAGATGCTGTTGGTGCAAGCTCAGGACAGTGGAGCAGTTTTGGATGAAGAAGAGTTGTTGTTTCTTGCTGAGGGAAATGCCAAAACCTATGATGCTGATGTAGATTAGTAGCCAATTCAGGAAATAGGCCACAATCATCAAAATGCCTTCCAATTTGCTGACTGTGATGCATTTGACTATGATGTCAATGATGAACCTACTGCCCAGAAAATCTTCATGGCTAGCATTTCACCAATGGTCTCTCCAAAGGTCTCATCACCACAACAGGCTGGTCCATCCAAAGATTCAATCATTTCAGAGGTATTAAAACTATACGATGAAGTTGATGAGCAAAAGATACATTATGAAGTACAGTCTCATGAAACTTATGAATCAGATATGGATAATGTGGGTAATAGTAATAGTGTCCCATATGATCAATATATGATTCAAAGTCAAAGTGAGATTGTACCAAGTGATGCATCTTCTGCAGTTAATGATGACTATGTCTTTGATGAATACACTGCATGTGCCCCTGATGATTCTGTTATCTCTGAACTGAATGCCTATAAAGAATAAGTTGCTATTTATGAACAACGTGCTAAGTTTGAGTTAACTACCCGTGAGCAGGAATTGGATAACCAAATGCGTACAATTATTAGAAAAAGTAATTTTAGAGAAGAAGTGTTAAAACAAGAGTTAAACTCCTTACAAGAAAAGCTTTCTAAAACTGTTAAGCAAAAGCAAGAGTATACAACCAGAAACACTCAAACTTCTTCAAGAGAAAGACGAGGAGTAAAAGTTTTTCTTCATCCTTCTCTTGTAAATATTTATTCAAAAAGAAAAATACAAAATTACAAAACCAACAAAAAGCAAATAGAAAAATATAAAACTTTCAAAAATCCATAAAAATTTGAAAATCTCGAAAAATTTCAAAAAATATTGTCATTTTGTCATGTTTTTCTTGATTCGATAACATCTACGGTCTTTGTGTTGTCATTCAAAGAGTGACACGGGTCTTTAAATGTTGTTCGAATGTACATAAATCATTTTAAAAAAATTTGAGAGAAAGTGAAACTAAGGTTTATAGTCATTTCAGACTATACCCCGTTTTTAAAAGAAAGAACAGAGCCATGCTTTATCTTATGTTTCAAATCTCATGCTCTGATTCTAAAAACAAATGTTTGTCACTAAAAGGACAAATGTTTCATTCACAAATATGTTTCCTTCTATAAATTCTTCTGAAAAATATTTGTTATCTAATGAAAACTAATAGCTTTGAAATATAACTCAGACTCAATTTTTTGAAAATCATCTGGACTTGACATTTGTCAAAATCTCTATCTCTCAATCAACAACTTATGTTATTGATTGAGGGGGATAATGATTTGAATTAAATCAAAAGGTTATTTTGTCATACAATTTGTTCATACCAAGGCTTATGTCATGTTTTCAAAAGATATTCAAGCATGTTTAATCGTTGGAGTTTAAAGTCTCAAATTTGATCCTTATCGGTTAAATGTTTTCACAAGCAAGTCACAATTCTCCTCAAAAGCTTTCAAAATCAATTTAAATCTACAAGAGATTACAAATCTCAAATGATTTGAAAATTGTGATCGGGGGAGAATTTGTGATTTAAATTGGTTTTAAACTGATAATTCGATAAATGGTTTTATAGTGATTTACAAGCTCTCCTCCCAACATGTGCCAAACGATTTCAATTTTTCCATGCACATGTTGAGAGGGAGTATCTATTTCAAACTAAAAAGGATTGAAACGTGATTGATTTGTTTCAATGTGCAGGTTTTCCCTTATATGTGCAAAACACTTTCGAATCTTGATGCATATATTGAGGGGGAGAAACTTTTTGAAAACCACATTCTTTCCCAAAAATATCTTTAACTAAGTATGAAAAATATGAATCTTGATCGGGAAGGTGATGTAGATATTTTTTAGAAAATGCTAATCAATGAATTAAATTCTTCCTCTTGCCTCCATGTGCCAAAATGATTTCAAATATACGATGCACATGTTGAGGGGGAGCATTTTTAAAAGATCAAAACAATTCAGGTACGAAATGTTTTGATAATATATCACAAGTATCTGGATTGATTTGTCAAATGGTTTTCAATTGGTTCCAATGGCAGATGAACAATACCAAAAAGATCGACCAAATTTACTTTATGTATGGTGATATAAGGATGGTTAGGTTAGGTATTCGTTCCCACGATCCCGCCAGAGCCGGAGGGTGTAACACCCCCAATTTTGTGATATGCAGCAGAATTCAAACTGGGTATTACTTGATGGCACAACAGTCATAATAATAGAAAATGATCTCTAAAGGAGTCGTTTTAAAAAGGCTTTTATCATTCAAATATATCAGAGTTTACAAAATAGGTCCCAGTTGGTTCCATTGATTACAAAACACATCAATATAAATTTTTTGATGTTTTGCGAATGATAAATTATTTATATATATAGCATGAAATTGTTAAGATTATGAATAATGAAGATGAGATGATGGTGGTGATTAGTTGCTTACAACTTTTGGCTTTCAATTAAGAAAGGAGTAACTAGTAAGGATCGGACTTTGATTGAACACCTAGGACCTTGGATTGAGCTAGCTTTCTACACCTTGGCACCCTTGCAATCTCGAAGAGTTGGTGATGAAGTACTAAGTGACTTGAGTGGATCTAAACTCAAAACTTGCTAGAGATTTGATGTAGTAACTTACTACTTGAAACTTCTTTGCATAACCTTGGAGTTTATAGATCAAATTATGGAAGATATGAATGTTTTGTGATATGAATGACCCAAATCAGAATATGAGGGTTCTTAGGATGCATTTCACTTGCTATTTATAGGAGGGTAAGTTTGGTTAATCATATATTGGCTTAAATGTTAACCATGGTTAAGTTAGGACACATGTAATGATCTAAATGAACCATGGTTAGGATTAAGCCACCAAGATGATGACTCCCCCCCCCCAAGGTCAGCCAAATGAAGATAAGATTACTTAGGTGGATAGTCTTGGTATTATCTTGTTTACGGAGTGAGTTTTGGTCCCGTTAAATGGCAACCGTAAGTTGTTAAGCCATAAAACGTAAAACCGGGTATCGTAAAAATACGAAACTTGTAGGAATGATGAAACTCATCATTATACTCCATCTAAAAATATAAAATGAGTGATAAGTCTTATTGGGTGCAAAAATGCTGCCTAAAGCTGGAAACACGGGTAAAAAACGCGTAATTCGTAATTTATCAGAAAAGAATAAGATTTCAGGGAAATGACCGTGAATTTATTTTAAGTAGACTAAAATTAGTCTATAAGTGATATGATATGTCAAAATGTGGTTTTCGTTATACGTGGGATAACTTAACAGTTATACGTGAAGTCTAAAAGTTACGCGATTTAAGTAAAAATGTAGAACGTACAAGGTTAATTTCTTTATGGTCAAAGGAGGAGGGAAATATGTTTGACTTTTCCGAAACATGTAAAAGTGTCAAAACATCTTAGAAAACACAGTGCAGGAATGGTTAAGTCTGGGTCTAAGTAGAATTGTTTAAAACGTAAGTTTAGTCTCGTACGATTGTCAAACGATGTTTTCTTAATAACTTTTGCGAAAATGATCTAACGATTGTCAAACTCTCAGGATATTACTAAAATAATATATCTTACGAGAATGTGAAATAAAAATTTTACATGATGAATAGTAATTTCTCAAGATGAATAGTAAAAATTGGAGAATGGATAGAAATCGTGAAAATGCGAATTGTTACAGTCTCACCACCTCAATGGGTATTTTGTCCCGGAAGTCAGTGTGTGTTATCCGATGTTGAAGTGTCTAGGAACATGAGGGTGTATACGCCGAATCCTAATCTTTGCGTTCTCAAGTTTCTGGTCATAGAATGTGTTATATACCATTTTTTGTTTTTGGTGGTGGCTTAAGTTGATCACCTAAAGGTATAAGATGTTGTTGATGTGAAATGGTTTATAATGATGTGATAATTGTCGTTTGTAGGAAAGTCTTAATAGTTGCAAGTGGTTATCCAAACCATTTTAAAAGTTGATCATGTCTTAGGTGGTTTCGAGATGAAGGCTATATCGTATAGTGTTCATGTCTACTAGTGTTTGAAAGAAACGTGGTACTGTGAAGTTTTACATACTAAATTTCAATGGGTTTCAGATAATGAGGTGATATGTTGACGATTAGAAGAGTGTAGCGTACGCTTACCATTATTCTTAGGTAGAGATGTCAAGTTTGTTTTAAAATCAAAAGGGAATTTTAAAGGAATATGGCGGAATGATATCCTTGAAACCTAATCAGGCAAGTACTTTTAAGAAATGACGAGAAGATTTGATGACTATCCCAAGATAGTAGTTCGGATTATCTCATGTATGAAAATTTCAAGAATGAAATTAGGTAGTATAAATAAGATGTTAAGATTTTGCTGAGTGGTAAGACACTATCGTGTCTCTAAATATTTTTAATGAATTCTGGTGGTTTATCGAGTTTAAGTAGGAAATTAACCTGAATATAACCCTTGTATAACTGTTCTCAGTGTTTGAAAAATTTAAGTCGAACATAGTTAATCAAACTATGTTCCACTATCCCTAGGTTAAATATAGGTGATTAGGCTATATTTAGCCGAGGTTCGATAAATTTCCCAAATACCTAAATTAGGTATACTTGTTATATGTCCATAGCTTTTGAGAAATTGTCCACTAAGCAAAGGCAATATCAAACCATTCAGTTGCAAGTCCTGGCCATAAAAGACTTGTAACCTATGTTTTCACATTCCATTGCATAGGAGATAGTATGGGTAGATACGTGTGGAAAGGAAATCTTAAGTAATCCTAAATAGTCCATACTTGGCCAGCATCATGGACCTTTAACAATGAAGGTTTCAGAAGAGAATTTTGATGAATGTAGAGAAAATTGCTGAACTTCAGGTTTTGTAGATGATGAGTCAGTTTATCTTTTAGAAATCTAATTTCTTGTATTTCCATTAGGGAAATTGATAGACTGTGATGGGTTTCATGTAAAACAATATCATATAATGATTATAAGATAATTTTTAGAGACTTTGTATAACTTACAATGCCTGTTAAGTAAATTAAACCATTGTGTAACTCACAATGTCTTGAGAAATGATAGAGAGATCATTGTGTAACCCACAATGTCTTGAGAAATGATGGAGAGACCATTGTGTAACTCACAATGTCTTGAGAAATGATGGAGAGATCATTGTGTAACTCACAATGTCTTGAGAAATGATGGAGATACCATTGTAAGATTTACAGTGTCTGAGAATGTAATAGAGACCACTCAAGGATTTATAGTGTCTGAGAGTGTAATAGAGATCACTGTAGGATTTACAGTGTCTGAGAATGTAATAGAGACCACTGTAGGATTTACAGTGTCTGAGAGTGTAATAGAGACCATTGTATCTCACAATGTCTTGAAAAATGAATAAGACCATTGTATCTCACAATGTCTGGGAAGTAGGAAAGACCATTGTAATCATTTACAATGTCTTGGATAAAGTTTCGAAATCCTAAAATGCACGATACATGATTGGGAAAATATGATTGTGCCGCAATGCCTTAGAATAGGCATACGCAGATACGTTTAGTCCGTCGTTTAGCTAAAATGATTGAAAATATGTCAAGTGTATATATCAATATACTAGTATGTTTGTATAGCTTAAAATGCCTAAAAGTCACATAATCATTTAGAGGATGGAAGGCACGGAGAACGGAAGGCTATAAAATGTTTTTGTTTGAAAAAATAGTTATAGTTTAAGTCTCGATTAGACCCGTTTCTCTATAACTGTGGCTCTGATACCAATCTGTAACACCCCCAATTTCGTGATATGCAGCGGAATTCAAACTGGGTATTACTTGATGGCACAACAGTCATAATAATAGAAAACAATCTCTAAAGGAGTCGTTTTAAAAAGGCTTTTATCAATCAAATATATCAGAGTTTACAAAATAGGTCCCAGTTGATTCCATTGATTGCAAAACACATCAATATAAAGTTTTTGATGTTTTGTGAATGATAAATTATTTATATATATAGCATGAAATTGTTAAGATTATGAATAATCAAGATGAGATGATGGTGGTGATTAGTTCCTTACAACTTTTGACTTTCAATTAAGAAAGGAGTAACTAGTAAGGATTGAACTTTGATTGAACACCTAGGACCTTGGATTGAGCTAGCTTTCTACACCTTAGCACCCTTGCAATCTTGAAGAGTTGGTGATGAAGTACTAAGTGACTTGAGTGTATCTAAACTCAAGAAGATCACTTAAACTTGCTAGAGATTTGATGTAGTAACTTATTACTTGAAACTTCTTTGCATAACCTTGGAGTTATAGATCAAATTATGGAAGATATGAATGTTTTGTGATATGAACGACCCAAATTAGAATATGAGGGTTCTTAGGATGCATTTTATTTGCTATTTATAGGAGGGTAAGTTTGGTTAACCATATATTAGGTTAATGGTTAACCATGGTTAAGTTAGGACACATGTAATGATCTAAATGAACCATGGTTAGGATTAAGCCACCAAGATGAAGAATCCCCCCCCCCTTAAGGTCAGCCAAATGAAGATAAGATGACTTAGGTGGATAGTCTTCGTATTATCTTATTTACGGAGTGAGTTTTGGTCCCGTTAAATGCCAACCGTAAGTTGTTAAGCCATAAAACGTAAAACCGGGTATCTTAAAAATACGAAAATTGTTGGAATGATGAAACCCATCATTATACTCCATCTAAAAATATAAAATGAGTGAAAAGTCTTATTGGGTGCAAAAACGCTGCCTAAAGCTGGAAACACGGGTGAAAAACGCGTAATTCGCAATTTATCAGAAAAGAACGAGATTTCAGGGAAATGACCGTGAATTTATTTTAAGTAGACTAAAATTAGTCTATAAGTGATATGAGATGTCAAAATGTGATTTTCGTTATACGTGGGATAACTTAACAGTTATACGTGAAGTCTAAAAGTTACGCGATTTAGGCAAAAATGTAGAACGTACAAGGTTAAGTTCTTTATGGTCAAAGGAGGAGGGAAATATGTTTGAATTTTCCAAAAAATGTAAAAGTGTCAAAACATCTTATAAAACACAGTGCATGAATGGTTAAGTCTGGGTCTAAGTAGAATTGTTTAAAACATAAGTTTAGTCTCGTACGGCTCAAGGTTTCTTTGGTAACATTTAAATGAAATCTTAAAAATTCTATAATTGATTATGAGTGATCTAAAAATTAATCTGATGTGAGAGAAATTGTCAGAGTTGATTTTCATTATGTGCGTGATGTTTAAATGGTGTTCCGACCAAAACGAAACTTTAAACCGATGTTTTCTTAATAACTTTTCCGAAAATGATCTAACGATTGTCAAACTCTCAGGATATTACTAAAATAATTTATCTTACGAGAATGTGAAATAAAACTTTTTACGGGGTGAATAGTAAAATTGAATAGTAATTTCTCGAAATGAATAGTAAAAATTTGAGAATGGATAGAAATCCTAAAAATGCGAATTGTTACAGAGGGATCTACCCAGGGTCAATCCACTAGATAGTGTAGAAGTCCTTAGGTATGATGAAAAAAGGAGAAAAGTGAGAAACGGGAAGTGTGCGGACTGAGGCTGAGCTAGTACTGGCATAAACCCAACAAGGTTCTAGTTATGAAGTCTCGGTAAGCACTGAATGGGTCGAAGAATGAAATTGAATTGAATGAGAAAATGGTGAAAAGAAATAGCCCTCCATTAATTCAACCTTAGGTCAGAAACCGGGTTCAATACATATGCTACTGGCGGTTACCAAGGTAACACTGGTATTGAAGACAAGACGTCATTGACCCAGTGACGCACTGCCCTACAACTTCCCAAGCTACTCGTGTTTCTCTTAAAAGGACTTGTTTCATTCTCACGGGGAACCTACATTATTTATGGACTTTCTCTTAGAGATGGTCGATATTGAAGAAGGAGACCCTCTCCCTATTCTCCGGCATAGGAACCAAATGTGCACTATTGAGTCTAGAGCCACGAGATCATCTAATAAATCTCATTAGGACACTGTCAATGAAGACTCTCTGTTTCACACAATGTGGAAAGAGAGATTATATCTTAAGAGTCCTACGCATTATCCTTGCGGTATTGCCAAAACATCTGAGTGATATGCAAACATATTCACAATGAAGATGGAAAGCCTTCTAGAGCCAACATCAAACAAGCTCTTGATAGGTGGCATGTGAGATATATCCAATAGATCAACCATGTGACAACTGAACAGAAACAATGGGGCGATTCAAAATCATGAATCAATCCTGGTTCAGGTTATGGATTGACGGATAGCTTTGAAAAACCGGTCGTTGTGCTTAAAATTCTTTTCTCTAGCACATCGACTGTGTATTAATATTTCAAAAATAAAAGGTGTTTATGATTGATAACTGATTCTCCTTAAAACCTTAGTTGTATTGCAAAAACATTTTATTGAGCAGTACACGATTGTTTTTCAAATCTCTTTTCATCAATCAGTGAATCTCAAATTCGCTGATTCACTCACTCCGTGTTGTCTTCTTTGAGACGTTCCGGTTTGAGAACAGCTAGAGCAGCTGCGAAACCCTGTCAAGGAGATTCTTCAGAATTATACATGATCACAGGCAGTACTTGTACTGATCAACGGGGAACCGTGGGCCGTGTACCTCAATTCAACGAAAGTGATCAAAGACACGTTCGTGCGCTTTATTGCTAACTGTTGTATGCAGGTACACCCAACGTTTGCAGCTGATCAGAATGGATAAGGTCAATCCATAGCCACATGCTCACACAACACATTCATTTCTAAAGAAATCATGATAAGTGCATCAACGACTCTGATATTTTCACTCCATGCTTCTACTATGCTGCTGCAAATATCATGTCGGTCCGAAAGTCACAACGTCACATAATGTCAACACTACAAAGGATGAGTCTGAGATTTATGGTAGCTGATGATATCAAAGCTAGCTCAAAACTCATTATCACGTGGATCAGTTAAAGACCTCCACTCGGATCAACCAAACATGCAAATCATGAAGAATCAAAGACTACGGGCTACAGAGCAAAGAACTTTAACTAGAATCCAAGAACAATCTTAATGTAATATCTGTTTGTATTCAATGTAATTTGAGGTGACCTCCCTTAGGAGGAGATTGTTAGGATTTAGTAAATCCAGTTATCAAAGTGTCAGTCACCTCAAGTATATGTAATCGTTAGAAAGCTCGTAGTTATAGTTATTTAATGTTAGGTAGTATTTAGTTAAGTAACACCGTGGAGGACGGACGGGTCTTTACCCACTGTATGCCTGATCCACAGTCCGTAGGTGGCGTTTATGTATGATACTATAAATACCCTCTACCTTCCAAGGTAGAGGGTTGGAGCTCATAATAGAATTTTACTTTCTCTCATTAAGTTCCCTAAATCTCTAACCTTTCTCTCTCTAAAACATATAGTCATACGCCACTTAATATCATGGTTTGATGTGTTTGTGAAATCCAATATGTTACATGTCATTCTTTGAAGTATCTTAAGAAACTGCAAAAGCAACCACGCTCGATCTCATGACAAGTGGAGATTTACCTTGAGATTACAATCTAGCCAGGATCTCACTTACCCTAAGATGTAACTTCAAGTGTTTCTATAATTTTAATGACATAAGACATAAAAGTAGTCTATGCTATAATCTTGACACATGTTCTTTAAATAAGACAATCTTATTAGAACGTTAATCTCTTACCTTACGATCAAGAGTATCCATTAATCATATTTGTATGTGTTCTTCCTTTGCACACAATAAATACTTCTCCCACTTGTGCATAGAACAACATCATATAGTAGATAAACACCATGACATTCGTTTGTTTATGTGAGCAATATGATAGTGTCATAGATATATAAGCATTACAAGTAGATGTAGGAGCACTTAATTATCAAGGAAATGTTCATGACTATCCTTGAGAATATGAATGTCCACATTTTTGAACGTAATGTATTATTTCAAGAAAATCTAGTAATAATTTGAGTTACTACCAAGATAATAAATCTTGTAACTCCCACTAAATTAGACAACGTTACAATAATGTCTTACTCAATAATACACCATACTCCCACTGGATTTGACAACATTGTAAGTGTTTCATTAACCAGTGAAAATAGCGTGCTATTACCTTGTTACCCCTTTTGAAGACCATTTGTAACAATTACTTAGGTACTAAAAGAGTGTATTCTACTTTGTGGATGATGAATCATCCATCAATGTTATTAACTTGAAAAATTGAGCATGCAATTTCTTCCTTAATAGGTCCACTATCCCCACAATGGTGTGTAGCACTTTTAATTGGTCAAAGCAAAACAGCTAGATACAATATACTAGTTTGTCTTTTACCAATTTTGCGGTAATTAACCTAGCTTTTAATTTAATAACTCAAAAAACGTCATACATGTTTTCTAGTTGACCAAAATGTCATATAAGAATTCAATCACCAACAGAGGGTAACGAAATCTCTTAAAGAAAACATGGTGTGCAATTTTCTTAACTATTAAAGTTTCTATGAGTTATATTAGAATTTAGACAATTCTAATGTTCCTATCATACCTTTCTCAATCATGAAAAGGAATAGGATTGAGTTTCACTCTTCTTCCATGGAAAAGAGTCTATGTTTGTCTTTTTAGTAAATTTTTCTTGATCAAACATTTGTTTGAAAACAGAACTTGATCAATTTACCAAATCCCAAACCACGTTTACGGTTTAATTTTGCATTAATACAATCAAAAGAATTAACAAAATTCAATTTTTAGTATTTTCGATAATTAAATCTTTCAAGAAAATAAAATACCCTTGGGTCAATATTCATATTAACCATATAATTTTCCTGGAATCTAGGACCCTCATTATCATAGTTTCACCACATCAGTTGATCTGCTAGCGATGAAAGTATAGAATAGGTAATTGTCGAAGAACAATAATTGACAAACAAGTTTTCAATTCCTAGAAAATATGGGATTTACAATTTTGCCAAACAATTATGCAAAACGTAAGCATGTTTTATCCCATCTTATGCCTTAAGTTATAGGTCTCACTAACTAACTTAATTAAGTTGTCTAATTTAGAAACTGCAAATTATTTAAGCTGAGGTCTCACACAACATAAAGATTCACCTTGTTATTGTAATCTAGTTCAAGGTCCCACATAACGTAAATTGCAACTTCAAGTGTTTCATATTATTAGATGGCATAAACTTAAATTTTAAAGGGTACAATTTTGATGTGTAATCAAAACTTATGTATGAAGAAGCATGCATACATCTTCATAAGATAAAAATTTTCAAAAACTTACTCATAGTTTTAAATTGCTAAGATTAAATTCTACAAAGTTTTAATCGATGCGTTGAGAAACTTACAACTTTGCACTAAGATGCTTCGTACATAGAATAGTTATACTAGGTAGCTCCAAATATGACTCACAAAGTGGCAGAGAAGCTGGTCAGTGCGAAGCACGTTATGAATAACCCTTCTTCTTTAGAGTCGCAATTTAATGTCGAACCCTCCTTAAACCAGTCACACAGTTTGTTATAATGGGTGAGCCGTTCTAGCCATTTAGTACAATCGCATCAGTCGATTAAAAGTTCAAGACTTAATACTTATAAAACAAATCAAATTTCACCATCATTTAGTCCATTTAATTTTCTATTCTCAAAAAAACCCTTTTTGCTTACTAACATGTCATACAATATAAACAAAAGGCACTTTAATAAAAATTAAAACAAACTCAAATAATATACATATAACTTAACAATTAACATATGTAAAAACAATTAGCCACATGCATAATTTGTTTGATAAAACCTAATAAAAAATTCTAGGCGTAAAAACCATGCATATATTAACTAGGGCTTTCACCTACCAATGCAAGTGAGCCACATACATCGACAAGTCGATTGCGTAAGCCAAAGTTAATAATATACTATATTGCACATAATGAATTTTTATTAGATATATTGAGGTCTTCCTCAGTTTTATATTTATCAAACTAATTACCATGTGAATTTTACTTAACAATTAATCAAAAAAAAAACAATAAACAATAATCCATGACAAAACATGCATGTTCCACCATAGATTCCTCATAACAATTATAATCCCAAGCTACGCATATACATGACACATAACAATTATTCATTAAAACCACATCAAAAATATACATGCATTCATAGGGTTTCTACAAGTTTTACAAAAAATAAAACCTAATTTAAAAAATAAAGGGTAATCGACCCTTATAAATAAAATTAGGGTTTCAATTTTCAAAACCCTAGAAACCAATAAAAGCCTGTAATAATCACAAAGATTCAATTTTTATGTGTTTCGGTAATTAATTACAACACATAACGGCTCGTGATGCCACTTTTGGGTTTTACTAATCATAACAATTATTAAAACAAGTAAACATCATCAAAGCATGCAGCAGAAGTAATAGGAAAAATACATGTAATTGAATTAACCGAATTAAAAGAATATACGTACCTTTTAGCAATTTAAGAAACACACGATATCGAGAATAAGGAACAAAAACCCAAACCCTAACTTAGGGTTTATAACCAATCGACCCAAAGAAGTCGAATACCAAAAATCCCACAAACACAAATGTATTTGTCCTCCGTTCTTGTACACACGTACTAATATCGATTTGATGTGAAAAGCTAGGTTCTTGAATCACAAATAAAACCAAACACTTTTTTCTTGGAGTTAGGAAAATCGAAACCCTTGGGAAGGGTGGTACACGATCGGCCAAAACCAAGAGGGAGGAGAGGAGAAAGAAATTAGGTTTCTTGGTGATTCAAATTTAGATTTATGAATACAAAGGGTTTGTATTTATAGGTATCTAATAACTTGGTGACCAAGAAAAAATCCTCCCTTGGGGTTTTGAAACCCACGACCAGCCATAAGGACCCAAGAGGGGTTCTAGATCCTTTTTGTCCACTAATTTCTTCTCTAGTCCTTTCAGTTTACATTTAACGACCGTTAGTCTAAACTCGCTAAATATTAACTATCGTGACGTATTTATTTCGTGACAAATAATTAATAATAATAACATTTATATATTAATTATTTCAACATCAACTCTCATACGTAATGTGTGCAATCCCGAAGTCTCGAGTTCGAATCCGGTCACACGTATATTAATAATTATCCATAAACCTTTCACATGGATATGTCGAGACAGAGGCATACAATAGCTACAGATGTCAAACAAAGTAGCAGGATCTTGATATTTCAGCTTAATGTCTTGATAGTATAGGCAACACAATATTTAGTAATGGGTGTTTTTGTTCTACAACTTATACTTCCATGAACGAACGCAATAATATGATAATATTAGTGTTGGAATTTTATACTCATAACAATTATACATAAAACAAATAACATCATCAAAGCAAGCAGCGGAAGACTATAGGAATAATATATGTAATTAATTAACCAAACAAGAAAGTGCGTACCTTTTAGCAATTCAAGCAATCAAACGATGATGTGATCAAGTACCAAAACCCAAAACCCTAAATTAGGGTTTATACAAAATCGTCCCACCCAAAATCGACCACCAAGGAATACAAGCTCAAGTGTGCTTGTTCTTCGTTCTTGTACACACGTACTAATAGCGATTTGATGTGGAGAAGCTAGTTCCTTGAATCACTAATAAACCAAACACTTTATCTTTGAGCTAAGCAAAAATCGAACCACCCTTGAGGAGAGGGTATTCGACCGGCCACACAAAGAGGAGAGGAGAAGGAGAGAAATTAGGTTATCAAAGTGATCCAAGGTTAGTCAATAATGAATACATTGATTTGTATTTATATTTAACATATCTTGGAGTACAAGTTTGAGTGGGATTGGGTTTGGAAACCCCCCACCGATCGGCCATTCAATCCCAAAGGGATTCTAGAACATTCCCGACATCTAATTTCATTCTTAGTCCTTCTAGTTAATATTTAACGACCGTTAACCAAACCTCGTTAATTATTTAACTATCGTTATGTTTTATTTAGTGATTAATAATTAATAATAATAACGTTTTATTTATATTAATTATGTACATCAATTCTCATACGTAATGTGTGCAATCCCGAAGTCTCGAGTTCGAATCCGGACATACTATTATTTAAATATCCATTAAAACCTTTCAGCTCCCACTTGGATATTACTAAATATAGTAATGACATTGGTTAGTCTAGCTTTCACACGCCAACGCCCCCAGATCGAATCGAGCATGGTCTCCTGGAAAAAACCATTTAATGATTCATCATTTTTACTTATCCTTTTGCTACTAATACTACATTAACTATGAATATGGATCAAGTCATTTCATAAGTTAATATTCTGTTTCTCGTTGTATATGATTGAACAAGATTACCAAATCATCTGAACGTATTCCAGATAGATCTTGGGTATGGCCATACAAACATCTTGTCAACCCTACGAGGGGCCCAAATATAGTATTATGCTTTGAAACAAATTCAAAGGAACAAATTCTCTTGACTACAAACATAACTCATGAATTTTGCAACACTTCCGAAAATAGCCCTTATAACTACCAGTTACGGATAGCGTTAGACTATCTTACACAAATGCACTACATTCATATCAGTTATCTGGTATCTCAAGTCTGAGGATAAACACTTCATGATATACTTAATGATAAAATCCAAAAGTATCATCGTGTAAAGTTGGGATGAGTCCTATATTCAATTCATTGAATATCATGTGAATCTAGTATGTCCCACGCATCAATATACTTTAAAAGTATATTCTACCAAAACTCAGATTTGTCTTAATTCAATGACATTCCCATATCATTGATCGACAACGGACTATTTAGAATAACATAAGTTATTCACGGATTAAACATGCAAATATAGGATATAATATTAAGAAAATGAAAAATAAACATAACAACTATTTTATTTCATTAAAGTAATATTTGTTCATAACATCCTTTATCCAAATACTAATCACAGATCTGCATGAAACTACTAGCTAAACGAAGTCATATCCCATCAGCATGGTCAGTAAGTTTATCTTTTGGCAAAGGCTTCGTAAAGGGATCAGCTAGATTTTCATCTGTATGAACTTTGAGTAGATTGATTTCACCTATGTCGACTTGTTCTCTAACATAGTGATATCGACGAGGAAAATGTCTGGCGCCCTTCATGACTCTAGGCTCATTGGCAAATGTTATTGCAGCAGAGTTGTCACAATACACATTTAAAGGTAATTCGATTGAGGGCATTACTCCGAGTCCCGAAATGAATTTCCTAATCCAAACAGCTTCCATCGCAGCTTCTGAAGCAGCTATGTACTCAGCTTCTGTAATAGACATTGCAACCGTTGTTTGCTTCTTGCTCTTCCAGTCAACTGCTCCTCCATTAATGACAAATACATAACCCGTCTGAGACTTCGTATCATCTTTATCAGTTTGGAATGACGCATCGCAAAAACCTGTAACATCAAGTTCTGCATCTGGATTTCCTCCATACACTAGAAACATATCTTTAGTAGCCCTTAGATACTTAAGAATGTTCTTAACAGCTTGCCAGTGTTTCACACCTTGGTTCTGTTGATACCGACTGGTAATGTTCTGTGCAAACGCCACATCAGGCCTTGTACATCTCACAGCATACATGATAGATCCTACAGCCGAAGCATAAGGAACTTTCCTCATGTATTCCACCTCAGCAGGTGTTGACGCGCATAGTTTATTACTTAAGCCATGTTCAACTTGCATCGGCAAATATCCCTTCTTGGAATTTTGCATACTAAATCTCTTCAGTATTTTATCAATGTAAGCACTTTGGCTTAGTCCAATTAACCGCCTTGATCTATCTCTGTAGATCTTGATTCCCAGAATAAATGCTGCTTCCCCTAAGTCCTTCATAGAAAAGCACTCTCCAAGATAAGACTTTACATCTTGCATACTTGGAATGTCTTTTCCCATGATCAATATGTCATCGACATATAAGACAAGGAAAATAACATTACTCCCACTAGCTTTGTGATACACACATGGCTCATCAAGATTTTGAGTGAAACCAAATTTCTTGATTTCTTCATCAAACTTATTGTTCCATTGCCTTGATGCTTGCTTCAACCCATAAATGGATCTTTGAAGTTTGCATACACGCTTCGGAAACTTTGGATTCACAAACCCTTCAGGCTGCGCCATATAGATATCCTCATCTAGGCGACCGTTTAAGAAGGCAGTTTTGACATCCATTTGCCATATCTCATAGTCATAGTACGCAGCTATGGCTATAAGAATCCTAATAGCTCTAATGTCTGCTACAGGAGAAAATGTCTCCTCGTAGTCTACCCCATAGGTTTGAGTATAACCTTGAGCTACAAGACGAGCTTTATAGGTGTGTGCATTGCCATCCATGTCAGTCTTTATCTTAAAGAGCCACTTACTTCCAACTACCTTAGCATTTGGAGGTAAGTCAACCTCTATCCAGACTTCGTTGTCTTTCATGGATTGCATTTCCCCATTCATTGCAACTCGCCATTTTTCCTTTTCAGGACTCATCATGGCAGCTTTATAGTTAGCAGGTTCACCAAGATCCCCTAACATATTTTCCTCAGCTTCTACGTTAAGACATAGACGCTCAGGTGCACGCGTAGTCCTTGCGGATCTACGAATGGGAATCACTTCAATCTCAGGTGGAACGCCCAGACTTTCAGGTTCTACTTGAGGTTGGCTAGTGTTTTCAGAAGGTGTTGTATCTTCTTGATCATCTTCCAGATCATATACTCTCCCACTGAATTCATGAGATATGAGATCCTTTTCAAGAAAGTCTCCATACCTAGCAACAATTACTTTGTTTTCAGGTGGAAAGTAAAAGTAGTAACCCATAGTTTCCTTTGGGTATCCTACGAAGACACACTTAACAGATCTTTGTTGCAGCTTATCAGCAGAGTCACGTTTAACAAACGCCTCACAACCCCAGACCTTTAAGTAAGACAAGTTGGGAGATTTCCCATACCACACTTCATAAGGAGTCTTATCAACCTTCTTAGTTGGAACCATATTCAATATGCGAACAGCAGTTTCCAAAGCATAATCCCAAAAGGATAAGGGAAGAGTCGTAAGATTAAACATCGATCGCACCATGTCTAGCAATGTACGATTCCTTCTCTCAGATACACCATTTTGTTGTGGAGTATAAGGAGATGTGAGTTGCTGGACAATACCACACTCAGCTAGATAATCTTTAAACTCTTGGCTTAAATATTCACCACCTCTATCAGATCGAAGAGCTTTAATCTTCTTTCCTAGTTGCAGTTCTACTTCACTCTTAAAAACCTTAAATGTTTCAAAGACTTCATGTTTATGTTTAAGTAAATAAACATAACCATAACGACTGAAATCATCAGTAAAGGTTAAGAAGTAGCTAGCACCCTTTCTTGACACATGTCTTAGTGGTCCACATACGTCAGTATGTATCACACCAAGAAGATCAGAAGCCCTTTCTAAACTATTTGTAAAAGGTTTCTTGGTCATCTTCCCAGATATGCAAGATTCGCATTTATCAAATGATTCATCATTGATGTCTTGCAAAAGCCCATCGTGTTGCAGCTGTTGCATGCGTTTCTTGCCTATAAGAGCAAGTCTACAAGGCCATAGAAATGAAGAATCCAAATCACTTTTGATTCTTTTATTATTGATGCTAAAGACAGAATTATTTTTATCAACAACATTATCATGCAAATCAATTTCAAACACACCATTTACTGGAATAACATTAAAGTAAAAAACATCATTTAAAGAAACAGAAATTCCATAATCAGTAAATGTATGAACGAAACCAATATCTTTTAACAAGGAAACAGAAACGACACCCCTAACAATGGAAGGTGCGTAATGACAATCGTTTAATGACAGTACTAAACCCGAAGGTAAAACTAAATCAAACGTGCCTATAGCTTCAACGACTGCATGTGCTCCATTACCCACGTGCAGGTATTGCTGTCCATAGGCAAGCTTCCTTGCTCCTCTAAGTCCCTGCAGTGTATTACATATGTGAATACCACATCCAGTATCATATACCCAGGAATTTATTTTATGAGGAAAAGCAAATAATTCTATCATCAAAAGAGTACCTGAAGTACTGGCCACAGTGCCAGTATTTTTATACCTCTTATTGCGCAACTCATCAAGGTACAATGGACAATTCCTCTTCCAGTGTCCAACCTCGGTGCAGTGATGACAAGCCTGATCCTTCTTCGGATTCTCACGCTTTTTGGGAGGGTACTTCTTGGGTTCTTGCTGATAAGTCATAACTTGTTTTCCCTTATCAGCTTTACCCTTACCTTTCCCTTTCTTGTTCGCTAGCGGCTTATTAGGCTTAGAAATTCTACCCTTCTGGATGGTCAAAACCGCAGGTGTAGAGGCCTTCTTGGGCAAACCTTTTTCGTAATCAATGAGCATTGCATGTACCTCACTGACTGTCTTCCCCGTGCAATGCATATTATAATTGCGCACGAAACCATCAAATTCCTTGTTAAGGGATCTGTTGATCAGGCCAATTTGTATGTCATTAGGGTAGACATAGTTCAAACGCCCCAACTGGTCCATGTAACTCATCATTTCCAGACAGTGGGCGCTTACAGGTTTCCCATCTCCTTGCTTGCAACTATGAAGAGCATCAATCAAGTCATACAGCTCTACAGTCACAGGCTTTTCAAACAACCTTTGCAATTCTTCCAGCATGAGATTAGGGAAGTAATTCTCAAATTGCTTTTGCAAGCTTGAGTTCATACTCCCGAGCATAATGCAGGCGACCTCATTATACTTGTCATACTCAGATTGCCATGCAGCTCGTGCTTCAGCAGTAGCATCAGCTGCAGGTTCAGGAGGACAAGGCGTAGTCAAATAATTGAGTCTTTTGGCAACCCTCAAGACAATTCTGAGTTGCCGATACCAATCATTGAAATTCGCGCTACCAGTCAATTTCTCTCGATCAAACATAGATTTGAACGACGAGGCTAGTGCAGTAGATTCAGCTTGAGCCATTTCTACAGAAATAAAAGTTCAAAAGTTAGTACTTTCGATAAGTAAACATTCAAGAAAATAAAATACCCTTTGGTCAATATTCATATTAACCATAGTATTTTCCTTGAATTTTGGATCCTCATTATCATAGTTCCACCACATCAGTTGATCTGCTAGTGGTGAAAGTATAGAATAGGTAATCGTTGAAAAACGATAATTGACAAACAAGTTTTCAATTCCAAAAGTTATGGGATTTACAATTTTGCCAAAACAATTAATGCAAAACGTAAGCATGTTTTATCCCATCTTATGCCTTAAGTTATAGGTCTCACTAACTAACTTAATTAAGTTGTCTAATTTAGAAACTGCAAATCATAAAGCTGAGGTCTCACACAACAAAATAATTCACCTCGTTATTGTAATCTAGATCAAGGTCTCACATAACTAAATTACAACTTCAAGTGTTTCATATCATTAGATGGCATAAACTTAAATTTTAAAGGGTACAATTTTTTTTGATGTGTAATCAAAACTTATGTATAAAGAAGCATGCATACAACTTTATAACATAAAATTTTCGAAAAAACTTACTAAAAGATTTTAATTGCTAAGATTGAATTCTACAAAGTTTTAATCGATGCGTTGAGAAACTTACAACTTTGCACTAAGATGCTTCGTACATAGAACGGTTATACTAGGTAGCTCCAATCGAACGCACAGGGGGCAGAGGACCAGGTAAGCGCTGAAGCATAACCTTAGACATCCATTCAGTGAGACTATGCTCACTTCTTAAATACCCCTTTATAGTTTGTTCTAGTGGGTGAGCCGTTCTAACCATTTAGTACAGTCGCATCAGTCAATTAAAAGTTCAAGAATAATTCTTAGATAACAAATCAATTTCGCCATTATTTAGTCCATTTAATTTTCTATTCATAAAAAACCCTTTTTGCTTACTAACATGTCAAACAATATATAAACAAAAAAGCATTTTAATAAAAATTAAACACACTCAAATAATATAAACATATAACTAAACAATTTAACATATGTAAAAAACAATTAGCCACATGCATAATTATTTCAATAAACTCTAATAACAATTCTAGGCGTAAATAAATGCATACATTAACTAGGACTTTCATCTCGCAAGGTAGATGAGCCACATACATCGACAAGTCGATTGCGTAAGCCGAAGTTAATAGTATACCAATTAGCACATAACGAATTTTATTAGTTATAATTGAGGTCTTCCCCAATTCAATAATTATTAAATAAATAAAACATGTGTGTATCACTTAACAATTAATCAATATACAATAAACAATACTCCATGGCAAAACATGCATGTTCCACCATGGATTCCGCATAACAATTATCACCCAAGATACGCATATTACATGACACATAACAATTATTCATTAATTAACCACATAAAATTAGCATGCAATCCTAGGGTTTCTACAAGTTTTACAAAATTAAAACCTAATTAAATAAATATTAGGGTAATCGACCCATATATATAAAAATTAGGGTTTCGAATTCAAAACCCTAGAAACCATAAAAAACATGCAAATAATCATAAAGATCCAAATTTTATGTGTTTCGGTAATTAATTACATCATATTAACGGCTCGTGATGCCACTGTTGGAATTTTATACTCATAACAATTATACATAAAACAAATAACATCATCAAAGCAAGCAGCGGAAGACTATAGGAATAATATATGTAATTAATTAACCAAACAAGAAAGTGCGTACCTTTTAGCAATTCAAGCAATCAAACGATGATGTGATCAAGTACCAAAACCCAAAACCCTAAATTAGGGTTTATACAAAATCGTCCCACCCAAAATCGACCACCAAGGAATACAAGCTCAAGTGTGCTTGTTCTTCGTTCTTGTACACACGTACTAATAGCGATTTGATGTGGAGAAGCTAGTTCCTTGAATCACTAATAAACCAAACACTTTATCTTTGAGCTAAGCAAAAATCGAACCACCCTTGAGGAGAGGGTATTCGACCGGCCACACAAAGAGGAGAGGAGAAGGAGAGAAATTAGGTTATCAAAGTGATCCAAGGTTAGTCAATAATGAATACATTGATTTGTATTTATAGTTAACATATCTTGGAGTACAAGTTTGAGTGGGATTGGGTTTGGAAACCCCCCACCGATCGGCCATTCAATCCCAAAGGGATTCTAGAACATTCCCGACATCTAATTTCATTCTTAGTCCTTCTAGTTAATATTTAACGACCGTTAACCAAACCTCGTTAATTATTTAACTATCGTTATGTTTTATTTAGTGATTAATAATTAATAATAATAACGTTTTATTTATATTAATTATGTACATCAATTCTCATACGTAATGTGTGCAATCCCGAAGTCTCGAGTTCGAATCCAGACATACTATTATTTAAATATCCATTAAAACCTTTCAATTAGTCAGTATCATACTACGCCATTTGGAAACCAACTTGAACCATAAAATTGGCCGACAAGTTTTTGGTCTTTGTGGCGATTCCTAACTAATCACAGTCAGTTACAGGTCACTATGGGTCGCGTGAGACTTCATTTTCTCATCTTCTCACAAAGTCACATCATCCGACTGGGACCCGCAAAATGAAAATGCAAAAATTGAAAACATTTCATGTGAGCTTGTTTGTCCCCATGTATATATTGCAACAGATCCAAAGCCCATCAATGGTATGCTCATCCTACCCGTGGGTAACACATACCCGCGGGCATGGGCAGACGCAAAAGATTGTACTCAATGGCAGGTGACAGGCAGGTGACGGGCAAGAGAAAAATCACAAGTGCGTGTATGTGGTAAAATCAATACAAGAGAAATACCGGATTTCGTATCTCAAAATAAAGTTTTATTGGCGACTTACTTTTATGATCACACTCTTCTTATACGAACAATATTTCCAAACGAAAAAATAATTGGTTTTTGCAAAAATAAAAATAGGGTCTTGAGTCCAAAAGCTCTAAGACTTTGCCCATGTCGTCATGCAGGCATTTCAAATTTTTTTTATTGAACTAGGCGAGTACCCGCGCCTGACGGCAGCGGTTCCTAGTGATATATAATTCACGATATGCGATATTGTGGCAAGTGTTTCGTTTAACATTCAAAATAAAACGTGAAAAGATCAAAATGTAATTACAAACGGTTGTAATATGCGACAATTCAACCCTAACAAAAAATCTTAACATGTATCAAACGACATATAAAGTGAAAACATTACATCAATTATGAAATACTAACTAACAACACACGTTACTCGTCGCATAAAACTTCTTGATACACGACATTTGAGGTATAGATTATTGCTTGACAGAACTCTTTGACTGGTTTAACCAATACCTTTGTTGTTGATATCCCTCTAGACAATGCCACATAAAGCTGGCCATGCGAGAAAATAAAATCTGGCAAATAGGCACCCACATTTGAAATTGTTTGGCCTTGAACGTTATTAATAGTCATCGCAAAGTTAAGGCGCAAGAGAAATTGTGTTCTTTTTAGATGTAAACAGTTAAATACCATATGAAAGGATGAACATCATATAAAAACATGAAAGTTTAGCTATCAGATGACCCAGGTAGATAGAAAGACTTGTAACTCTACAACTTTTCGTAGCAAACACGTCAAATATAATTGTAAACGTTATTAATATAATCTTACACAACAACCATTCGAAGCTCATATAGTGCATGCTCTCTTCACCAGTCAATGCACTTAATTAATGGGAATAGGAGTAGCAATCAAAGGTGTTGCCCTTAGCAATGTTAGGCCAAAAATATCATCCATGTCCATTTCTTCTCTAGCATAAGGAAGTTCCCAATCAAAATGATACACAAATGATGCCACCATTAAACTCACAAACCTAAGAGCTAATGGTATTCCAGGACACATTCTTCGGCCCGATCCAAATGGTGGAAACTTAAAATGTTGTCCAATGTAGTTCAAGTCGTTCCCCACGAACCTTTCTGGCTTGAACTATAACAACCCGTATTTTTTTTGGGTCGTAATTTAAACCTTAAAACTCAAAATAATTATTTTTTTAAAGTTTCAAATTCACTTCTGACTACTCGTAATGAGAAAACGACACCAACACGCGTACCGACACCGACTAGAAATGAGAAAACTGTTATAATATAAATTCTACGTAATAACTTGCGGGTACCGGGAAGGTATACATTAAGTAGAAACACGATAGAAAACGAAGTACAATTAAAACATTTTATTATTAATAATAAGTAACCTACTCTACCCTAACCCCACCATCCCCATTCGACACATCACTTTGCGAAAATTACATGAACCGTCAGAGTTTTACTTGTCTTGCAGAGGACCGATTTTTTCAACTTTTCTAAAATGTTAAGATTCTTCATGCCTACTCGTAACCGAAAATAAAACACACATGTCAACATTTTAATTAAACAAGAAAACGAAAAAAAAATTAGAAAAGGCATTTCGTGCCTAGGTTTAATCGAAATCCAAATCTTCTACTATTTGGTTCCACTTTATACTATTAACATTTGCAAAAAATAAAATGGGCATTTTGAGCATAGTTATACCCGAAATGAATAAAATGGAGCTTAAGAATTTGTGCACCATTTTATTTTTAAGGGTTTAGGGTTATGTTTGTTTAGTGTTTAGAAATCTAATATTTGCAATCTTTAGACACAATTTAGCATATATATATGTTGAAAATATTTTTGTTGGTTGTATGTTTTGCGTCCTTTCTGACGCGGTCTTCGAAACCATCTAATAATTGTTAAAATTGTAGTTAGTATGAATGAGATATTGAGTCTCAAAGTGAGTCACTTAAATGTTTTGTTGGTTTATAGTTTACGAAAGTTAATTTTCACAATTTTTGAAACGTTTTAGCATATATATATATATATATATATATATATATATATATATATATATATATATATATATATATATATATATATATATATATATATATATATATATATATATATATATATGTTGAAGATTTTTTTGTTGGTTGTACATTTTGCGTTTTTTTTACGAGGTCGTCGCAACCATCTAATAATTATTGAAATTGTAGTTAATATGAATGAGATGTCGAGTCTCAAAGTGAGTCACTTGAACGTTTTTAGCATTTCGTATTGTAATATCTATTTTTAATTAGCTGGATTGAAATTTATTTTCGAATACGAACTTTTATTCATTACATAAAAACGTTGGCACATTACACGAGTTAAACATATTATCGGGTTGACCCGTTTAACACATTTAACCCGCATAATAACATATAAATAATTTTGAGTTTATGAAAAAAAATCTTAAACGGGTTGGCGGGTCGACCCGCTTATTTTATTTCCAACCCGAACCTGACCTGTTTAATAAACGGGTTAGATAGGTCGACCCAAACATGACCCGAAATTTATTTAGCACAACTCGAACCTATTAATTTTCGTGTCGGTTTCAAGTCAGGTCAGAAATTGCCACCCCTAGTGTTTCATGTCCATACCTGAAAGTCACATGTGGGATGGTGACATTTTCGGGCGGTAACTGTCATTTTACCCTTTGTGGACTCTGTCTTGATTCTGCCATTCACTCTGATCAAGTATTGCTTACTCCTTATATCAAGTTTGACTTTAAGTCCGAAAGTAACCGTTAAGTCGAACGATCTTGTGAGGTTCGTTCGGAACTGAGGTCCATTCGGTGTGGGTCATTGGGCACATACGCTAGGAGACATTTTACTTAAGATTTAGATTCATTTAGTTATGTTTTTCAATTTTATAGAAAGAATAACTCAACTACAGTATTTTAGTAGATACATCATAAATAATGATAGGGTTTGATCATCATATTCATGCAATCCCACATAAAAGTTATTGATTAAAACACGATTCACATTATTTTCCTGAGATTTATTTCCAACTTTCAAATGGTTTCTTGGTCAAAAGTTGTAACAAAATTTTGAGATTTATGGCTTTAGCAAAAAAGATGTAAAATCAAAATTCTTAGTCCTCACATATAATATACATACTTACCTACTTAGCATCAATTAGAATTAGACTAAATACACCGTTGGTCCCTAAACTTGTATCGGAGGATCGCGATGGGACGAAACTGGCCATAATTATCGCCATAGGTCCAAACAGTAGCCATTAAATGCCAGATTAGTCCTTTGACCAAGTCAAAGTCTGATTTTTGTTTTGTAGTCGAGGGTATTTTAGTCCATACACATTTATACTTTTATAACACATTTATATTTTACCCCTTCATCTTTCATCCTCTTCATCTTCTACCAAAATCATTCATCTCCCCAACATTCATCTTTCATCCTGGAGTGAGAAAACCAGAGAGAAGGATGAGAGGGAAGCTTTGGAGGCTGGAGTGGGAAACATAGCTAACGGGGGAGCTTCAAAGTCACCATCAAAACAAGCTTGCTGAGCTTCAGGCCTTCATTGGTAAGCTCTTTCTTTTAATATTTTTTACTAATACTTTCTCATAGTTGATTTTGGTTCAAAATGGACCAGGTGAGGTTGACCTGCAAACACCATTTTGTCCGTTTCTATTTTTTTTTCCTATTATTTTTTTTGCAAAATCAATATTCGCTAAATAGTACTACAACAATGATCTATACTTCGGAGATTCATTGTATCGCTACCAATAGAATTCACTGTCAACACATTTGACCTGTTAGACCCATCTGACCAAGTGGCACTTTTTGCTAAATTATCTACTGGACCCGAACACAACTTAATTTGACCCATACATAAGTAAATGGGTCGAAATGCCCTCTTCTACTGCATCAAGTTGTAAAATAGAAAGGATTAATTGATTTTCCAAACAGCATGTTGCTAAAACCCATACATCGTCAATGAGAATATGTCTAGAGTAAGCACTTCCAATAGAGTAAGCACTTTCGTAAAGTTTTTGACCTACTTAGATGCAACAAAATTACTAGGGCACTTCTTGACCAAAGTTTTTCAATCTTGCAAGTTATAATATATTTACAAAAGAACAGCATTTGTTTGGAATGAAAAGTCAACTTTTGGATCCTTGATAAACTCTATTTAATCGACAGCGTATCTTTATTTTGGAGTTTTGTTTAAGGATGTTATGTTTTGTTATTCATTATGTGTTTTCTTGTTTTCAGTTATGATGTGCACCCTTGGCAATTCATATTTTTGACCGTCAGCTTATTGCAAAAAGAATCATCGCCTCATTCGAGAAAGGAGACATTGCCAATTTTCTTGTAGTCACCATATTCTTTTGTACAATTTTTGCAAGTTTGTGTTACGGGAGATATATGTATCGTGGCATTCCGTTTGGAGATGGTATTGCAATTAGCTTTGATGTGATGATCCCAGTTGTACATCTTATTGGATCCCTGATTTTTCATTTGCTACCAAACATGTGAGAAAATGCGTTTCTTGTTCTGTGGATTTTTTAAGCTGAAATATTTTTGCTCTCATTCGTCTTTATTAACAGCAAGTCCTGCTTATCTGATCTTGATCCTGTTCCTGGTATAAGTCAATGATGCTTGGATACACTATTCATTTTATAACACAATTCTTTGAAAATCCATCTATGTGAAAAACCTTAAAAGTCTGACATATTCTGTTTATAGGCGTGACTGCTGGTAGATATAACAAAGGACAAACAGGGTGAGATGTCTGCTTAGTCGAAGTAGCCCCTTTCAATAAATGTGTTGGAACATAGTCAAGTATAGATGATTTAGTTGGGGTTGGGTTGATTCTTAGACTCGTCGGTTTTCCACGGTATATTCACACTAAATATGTTAAATGCGATCACCTAAAAGTATTACACCAACATATCTTACTTTTGAAAGGTAAAATCAATAATATATCTATTGATTCAATTGACGGAAAACATAAGTTAATGGGCTGAACTCCCCATTCACAGCAACATGTATACATATTTTATTGACATTCTCTGATATTTGCTTTCAAGTATACTAGTATATGATGATCAAATTAAAATTCTAATAAGCATATAACATAAGAGTAGAATATAAGAGTAGGATATCCACCTGGCCATGATTGTTCTTTTACACCAATAACAAAGACGAGAAGCATAGTTCAAAAAAAAAAAAAAAAAAAAAAAAAAAAAAAAAAAAAAAAAAAAATCAAAGACGAGAAGCTGTGAATAATGCTAAGGTATCAAAGTATAAACATGAAAGGGTAAAATAGAACACGAGGCCATTAAATGGAGGAGTTGGACTAATCAGATCAAGTGTCAAGAATGTGTTCAGGTCATAAAATGTAACTTTTTTGCAATGAAAGATGAATGATGCATCCATTATTTTAGACCAGGATGAATGATGAATGATGATGTTGGGGAGATGATGATGTTGGGGAGATTAATGATTTGGGTAGATGATGAAGAGGATGAAAGATGAAGGGGTAAAATATAAATGTGTTATAAAAGTATAAATGTGTATGGACTAAAATACCCTCGACTACAAAACAAAAATCAGACTTTGACTTGGTCAAAGGACTTGTAGCGAATGAAAACCTTGAAACAGGGACCTCCGACGATGAAAAGGGCGAGTTTCGTCCCATCGCGATGCACCATGCCAAGTTTAAGGACCAACGGTGTATTTTAGTGTTAGAATTATAAATTCGTATGTGCACATTTTGGCTTTTTATTGTTTTGGGTATAAGAAGGCACGAAATGCCCTGACAACTGACAAGGAATATGGCAATTGTGATTTCGATTATACCTTGGCACGAAATGCATTTCTATTTTTTTTATTTTTTGTTTTTCTTGTTTAGTTAAAATGGCAAGTTGAAAAAAATGTTCCTCTCCATTTAACTAATTTTCGCCATCACTTTCTCTCTTTTTTTTCTTACTTTGTCGCCTCTTCCCACCCAAGAACACAGATCCATCACCATCATTCTTTCCCCTTTCGCTCCTTTTCAAAACCTTGACATCTCCCTTTCATTCTATGCTCCAAGGCTACATGGTCAAAAGTGGATACATCCACATCAACCTTATTTTTTTGACGTTACTGTGTTAACAAGTTTTCGATTCGAACCATTTTGTTTCGAGTAGTCATGTTGTTTGGTATTTGTTTTGCTGAACGATTCATAAAAAAAAAAAAAAAAAAAAAAAAAAAAAAAACTGATATTGTAGTAGTTGTTGTTGTTAAATTTGTGTGGCAAGACAATGATAAATCACAACTAGAACTATATTTGGATCTATGGAAATTAGAAGTGCTTATTTTCCTTGTGGTTTTGGTCTTGGTAAACAAAGAAGTACCCACGAGGGCTGTTTGTTTCTACCGTCAGGTAAACAACACATAAGGGTGTGTGTGTTCGGTTCGGTATAACAAGGTTAAATATTGATTAGTTGGATTCGGTTTGGTCAATTCACTGTTCAACAGTGAGTATTCATGTGTTTTTCTTTCTATTCTTGTTCACTAGTGGATGATTACATAATTTGGTTATGCGGGATTTGAGTTACATTTGGTTGTCTTGAGTGGTGTTTTGATTTGTTTGAAGGTTGAAACCATGGTGGTCGAACCACAGTGGTATTCTCTTTTCTCTATCTCGCACCTCGCTTGTGTAACCAGTAAGGTGTCGTGAGTTTTCTTACTTTCACTTAACTTATTTCATGGTGCTTATTTAGATTGGACAAAGATTGGTCTTGTGTTTTATTTTGGTTTGATTTGAGTTGGAAACTAAAAAGAATTTTGGAAAATGTTATGCTTGGCAAGAGAGACAGTGGGTTGATACCTACTCGAGCCAACATAGGAGCGTTTGGTTTTGTTCACCGGTTGTCACAAAATTTTTGAAATTAAGTTGCATGCTGAGTTTTGTTCATGTGCAGTTGTATTTGCTTATGTGTTTGTTTTGTTCGGTTAAAGAACCTCAAGACCATTGCATAGGGGCGCATTTGGTTTGAGTCATATCGTGAGGTTGAGTGTGTTCGGGTTCCTCATGACTTTTTCACTCAAGCTCGACATGGGAGCATGTGGTTTACTCGTCCCTGTGTCAAAACGTTTTCAACAGAAGTATATACAAACATAAAATCTATTAGTAAAATCCTAAAGTTGGGCTTATGTGCGTGTGCTTGGTTTTCTCTTTGTCCTGTTGTTGAACAGCTCTAAATAGGAGTGTTTATTTTTGCTTATTCAGCCCCAAAGGGGTGCTTTTTGTTCGCTGATTTTCAGCTCAAAAAGAGTACATTTATCTGCTGATTTTTCAGTTCAAATATGGTGTATTTGCCTGCTGATTTCCAGCCCCAATAAGGTGCGTTTGTCAGCTGATTTCCAGCTCGAATAGGGTGCGTTTGTTTACTGATTTTCTGCACGAAATAGGTGTGTTTGTTTTGCTGCAATTCAGCCCAAAAACCCGTGTTGGTTCTGCTTGTCTTCAGCCCACCAGGGGTGTTCGTTTCGGCTTGTTTTCAGCCCAACAAAAGGCTTTTGTTCCGCTTATTTGCAGCCCACAAAGGGGTGCGTTGGTTTGTATTTGGTCAACAAGAATCCCCGTGAGGGGTGTGCTATTTAGATTGCGACGTCCTGACTCATTCATCATATTCCTTGCACGACTCGATTTCGGTTTATCTCACGCCTTTTTCGACTCACCCGCCTTACCCGTTCTCGACGTTATTACTTGATGACTTGTAAGCACGAACTCTACTTCATAACTTGAAATCCAAAAACTTAAATTTTCTTTAAATACAAATATAACTTTAAAATCTTCATAACAAATGATGAGGATACAACATATGAACTTATACTAGTAAATACACCGTATAGTGATTTACTTATACTAAACGAAACTTCGACATTGGAAAAACAATATAACAACGGTTTATTATTGTGACACCTAGCCATCACTTACAAACTAAAACATATATACGGGTCGTGCCCGACTTTCGTCAAAATATATATAACTTATTATATTTTATGAGGAGTTTTATACTTTTATTGTATACATAAACTTATTATATTTTATGAGGAGTTTTATACTTTTATTATATACTGGTCATGCCCGACTTTCGTCAAAATATATATAACTTATTATATACATAAACTTATAAATGCTTTTATTTAACTAATAAATGAGAAATATAGGGATATATATGCATATATGTACACTAGTTTAAGCATATATACTTTTGACAATATTGTTACATAACCCGTTAACGTCTAATATTGTGTAATTATTTTTCGTACATCGTCTTTCAGTTGCCATCGAATATCGTTCGTCCTTGATACTTTCTATTACTTATTTACGCACTTCTAATAGCCAATACTTACAACATTTGAAAAACTGTTTTAAACTTAAGTGCTGCCATACAAGCAACAACAACACAAACTTGGTAAAACTTAAAAGGTTTCGTTAAACTTATCGAGTCTTAAACATGAATAAAGACTAAACTTGGCATACTACTTTAGGTTACGTGTCGGTGCCCTCCACAAATTCTATTTGACTACTGCTTTAGACTGCTGAATTACTAAGGTGAGTTTTCGTAGCCCCTTTTTCATTATGTTTCCTTTGGGGAAAAATGGTACTCGAATGATGTTTTTAACTGCTTTCATGCTGTGATTACTTTTTTCATGTTTTTGGACAATTATGTGTGTTTGATTGCAATATGTGCCTTATTGTGTGATTTTAGCATATGTGACATTTGTGCGCAACTGCTTAACTCTGTATTGGAGCCGTAGCATTGATAGTACTATCGGTAACATTGGAAACCGTGTACACGTGACATTTGTGAGGTTCAGTTGTCGCATGCATCGTGGTTTCAGTTAGTGCCTATATTTGTATATCATGCTTACTAATTATTCTACTCTATATTATTCACAGCTTAATGGTTTAACTCTTAAACCTACGAGCTCAACAACATTATGTTGACATTTTCGAGTATCCATTTTCAGGTGTTGTTAGCGATGTAGCTTAAGAGTTTGAATTGGCTGCTTAGCAGATGTAAGACAAGACCCCCATGGACTGCGTTTCGAGGAATTATGCATTTAGCTTATATTAAGGTTTCATAATGTTGGTGAACTTATGTATCAAGTCTTTTCTACACCCGACTCTTGGGATTATTGTAACTTGAATTATGTTGTGATATTCATTTAGTATTTCTATATTTTGGACGCCATGTGTTCTTGGCTATGAAGTCATGCCCCGTAAATGTCATTCCGCTGCACCATTTTTCAGGTGTGACAGAACATCTTTGGGTTTCCCAATACCTTGGATCCGGTGCCATGGCCATGCATTCACTGAAATTTGTGTGTTCTTTGGTATAATATATTTAGCTAGTTTAACTTGAGTATCAATTTTGTGAGGTATTAATAAAGGCACGGCTAAGTGAAGTCGCATTGTTTCTTTGGTGATTGCTTGTTCTGGAGACTTTTTCACGAACTTTCGAGGTCATATTAGGGTTAAGCAACAGCTCGTCATTGCCCACTCAGTTGTATTTCAACTTGTTTCAGTTCCTGCTAAAAATAGATCATGTAATACAACATAAATTTGTTACACGATATTAACAACATCATAATCTTCCATATGCATGTTGGTTTTGACTTTTGACAGACATGATTTTGTTCACAACTTCTAAGTTACCAAAGATAACAACTTTTCCACCACTCTGTCAATTTCTAAGTTACCAAAGATATTTTCCACTTTTCCACATTCTCACATTTTCCACTTTTTCACATTTTGACTTTTCATTTTTCTATTTTATGTAGTTAACATAAATAATATCGATTTACATAAAGGTGAAAGGCAAACGAGCAAAAAGGTGCGCCCGCTATCCCTTTTGGGATTGCAAAACTAATTTTTTTTAAAACAACATTTGTGGATTTAGGTGTTATAACATTACTCTGCATAACTCGTTAGTCTCTATTGAGGAGCTTTATTGCCTTAGGTGCAAGAAAACTAAAAGTATCAAACGCGAAAGGAATAAATATGTTGATTTTCAATGCATGCTTTCTCGTGTTTTATCACTTTGTACGAGGCGACTTTCAAAGCATTCTACCCCACTGTAAACCCTCGCTAGTCAAACCCACGTGATGAGAAACCTCTGTTAGATCCACACATGGTTGTTTCATTCTAACCCATCCAAAAACCAAAACTTCTGCCGGTCTAAGTACGAATCTTCCATCCAAAGAGTCAGTCAAAATATCATATGTGATTCTTTCTTAGCGGAGATCCCAACACACCTAAATACATAATAAGGATGCCCCTTACCATATCATGCATGTACATGAAGCCAGGGGCAGACTTACATACAACTTATGGGGGTGGTGCCCAGTGGCGGATCTAGAAATTCCACAAAGGGTTATGCACTATCCTAAGGTATACGTAGAAATATAAAGTGCGTAACAGGTCAAAGTGGGTCTGGTCGGTTTTCTTTGGGTCAAATGGGATCGGTCGGGTTTGTCCTACCCGTAAACACTTTATTGTTTTTTATTATTATAGACCATGGATTGCATAAATATCAATGTACAATAATAATAATCTAGACTTTGTAAATTATTATGTAAAATGGTTTAGTGGATTAACCGTAGAACGATGAATAATTTGCTTGATTTGTATATAAGTGGACCAAAAATCACCTCTAGATACCATATATAATGCAATAATTCAGTTTCAACAACAAGTATAAAAGCCAACAATAAGATGTAACTTTCTTTTGTAAAGCATTACGCACATAATTAGATTATCTATAACTATGTTTAAAGAATTTTCATACTTGCTAAATGATTAAGATATTGATTATAGCAATCTACATTCGGATATCAAAAAAAATATGACAAGAAAATAGTGAGAACAACAATAATAGAAAACACATTTCATTCAAAAAAAAATAAGGAAGCCCAATATTAAATATAAAATACAATGGGGTTTTAAGAAAATAAATTTGGAATTTACTTGGGCCCATTGATGATGTGAGGAAAAAATATTTAAAAAAACCATATCAGTTACTCTGTGGCCTCTTTCTTCTTCATTTTTCAACACAGAAGACGTAAACTCTAGAAATGGCAATCTTTACTTCTTTCTTCTTTAATTTTTTCCTTTTTTTGGGTATGCACTCGGATAAAACCCTTTTTTCTGGGCATGCACTCAATGCATTTGATCTATAAAAGCTTGAAAAAAATAATAATTTTACACTACAAGGTAGAACCACAGGGTATGCACGTGCATACCCTGTGTTGGCTTTAGATCCGCCTCTGGTGGTGCCCTCTATTATTCGCCAAATAAAATCAAATTTTAGTGTATTTTTTTTACCTTTTTATTAAAGTGTACCCCATCACAAAATCAAATTTGACTCCACCTTGAAGCCAAATAATGTAAAATCTTATGTCTCTATCTTCACTTTTGTGTGCACAACGACTTTTGTCAAAAAAAAAAAAAAAAAAAAAAAAAAAAAGTTGCCCATGTTTTCAACCTTCCTGTTTCCGCCATTGCTTGAAGCCCGGTAGCTTTTTGCAATGAACCACATGTTCTCCAAAAGAATCCAAATATATTTTTGTGGCTTTAAGGGCCCATTGTTAAAGGCGGGGGCGGCACGTACAACCCCTAATAAAAAAAATTTATAGTGTAAACTTTTAAAAAATAACAATTATTTTAGTAATTTATCCATTAACGAATCAATTTGTAATGTAATTTTTAAAACTTATCATAGTTTGACTCATCAACAATTACTTTTTGGTCCGGCACTACTAGCAATGTGAAAAGCCTAACCAAAGGCCAATTCCACTTCAAGAACCAATTACCCATTGTTTTTTCTCGGTTATCTCATACTTTCCCAGGCATTTATTTAAAGGTGTCTGTTTTTAGTGTCGAAACGTCAACATTATGTTAGTGTACGACGACACTTGAGTGAAAGGTTCATAGGTGCATTATCTATTTAGTGGTTAACAATAAATGACCATTATAAAGGAAATTACAATTCACCCAACTACCTTCGTACACACGAAGTGATTACACTACTCTTTGGCTATCTAAATAATGGGGTCATTAAAATAGAGAAAAACTTGCTATATAATGACGTATTAACATGGAGAAAAACTAGCGCATTATTCGAGTTTTCCTTTCGAAATATTTACTAAACCGAATCTAACAAGACTTACCAACACTCTCGAGGAATGTACTCGATCGCGTATAGTAAAGACTCGGTAAGACTGGGTTGTTTGCTGAAACGAGTGAAATTATAATGTATTAAAAAGTAAATTAAGTAAATGATAAATGTGTTGTAAATCCACACGATTATGAAATTGAAAAAAAAAACTAAAATGACAATAATTAAATAACTCGGAAATGAAAACGAAGAGTAAATCATTAAGATAAAAATATGCTGGCGTAGCTACTCCTCTAACCTATTAATGCCATGAAATGAATGTGCAATGTTCAACTAGCGATGTTTCAGTGAGTCGTTTGTAGTACAAGTCTAGTTCGGGTCGCTAGTCCTTACACACTTCATCATATAACTATCTATCCCGCCGGACGAGTGTGATATCTAATTATGATGAAAGCATTAAGTTCCTCAACTAACCTATATGACCTTGTTTTTATGTGTTTGTCACACACTTAATTACTAAGTAAGTTGCCACTAAATCTTAAACCCTGTCGTTTACCACTTTCAACGCTGTTTGGTCAGTAGATAACATTCTAACCACTAAGGGATACCGGTCAGTATATTAATGATTTAAATACTTTAATTTTCTGTATTTAACTTACTAATAAATTACTCTCAACATGCCGCTATGATAAATTCAAAAGCATAAGTCTATAACTACATATAAATTATCCAAACAAAGTTAATTAAACATAAACATTCATGTCGTTAATAAAAAAGATTTATAACTAGGCAAGCACAAAAGCAATTAGCCTAATAAAATAATAATAATAATAATAATAATAATAATAATAATAATAATAATAATAATTCGATAATGAAAAAGTATTCATAATGAAAACAATGATCTAAGCCGAATTAAACAACTGTTTATGATGCTATTAGTTTTCATTTCATGAATGATTACGTTCTTCAACAGTGGTTGTTGAAAAAGCCATAGAACCGAGCACCTATGCTCCCTTCTGTCCTCTCGTCGACTCCCCTCCAAAAGCAATAAATAAGAATGAATAATAATGGTACTATGTTAACCGTATGGCCATCTTTTTCATTTTTGCTGGTCCCATTGTTTTAATACCCACCGACCCACAATTAATGGTGGGCTAGTTTCAATTATGTCCGTTTCTTTTATTTAACTCTTGCCTCAATTCCAAATCACAAACACAGTGTAGATTACTAGTTTTCTTGTGTAGAAAAGCATATAGTCTTTTCTTGCTAAATTCCTTGAAACGAATTCTGTTCCAGCAAACAAAATCACAAACTAACTTCATATTTTCGTATGATTTGTTACTTAAAAGTGAAGATCTCTTTTTCCTATTTTGTTGGCCTTTTGAATCGACTAGAACGGAGCTCGGACGAAGAAGTTATAACCAAAACAGTGCAATAACGTTCAAATCCTTGACTTTTCTTCATTTTTAGCTCAATCATGCCATCCCGTATTAGTAATGGACACAGAAACAGGCATCCTACTTACTGAAATTGGAACCATTCTAAATGTAAATGTAGATATTTACTAAAACAATACCCTCATTAATTAATACAATAATTTACTTTGATTTAAAAATGTAATTAGAAGAAGAGTTAATTGCGTTTTTGTTCCCTGTGGTATGGTCAAATTGCATGTTTGATCCCTAAAACTTTGAAAGTGCAATGATAGTCTCTATTTTGAAGTTTGGATTGCATTTTTGGTCATTGATCAGTGTGAAATGACCAAATTACCCTTGTTTACTTTGAATAAGACAAAGGGTATTTTAGTCATTTCATTTTATCCAGAGACCAAAAATACAATCCAAACTTCAAAATAAAGACTATTATTGCACTTTCAAAGTTTTAGAGAACAAACATGCAATTTGGCCATACCACAAAGACCAAAAATGCAATTAACTCTTAGAAGAAGTAACAATTATTTGAGTTGATACATGTATAATTGAACTGTAGAAGTAACAATAATTTTCTATAGATGTTGACGTTGACTTAGGAAATTAAGTTTGTATACAAATTTGATGGAATGCTTTTCCAGATAATCACATTTCAGTTTTCACTCACACATTACATTATAATCTCTCTCACTACAATCTCCCGCTTAAGAAAAGGTATTCATTATCAGTTGTAACCTTTAGTCGAGTCATTGTGCATGTGAAATTTTTTGGTTAAATACTTACTATTATTAATGTTGCAGATGTCGCATCCCTCAAGTATCTTGATCCCTCCCCCTCCCCCTCCTCCCTCCCGCCGCCCTCCTTCCGCTCCGCATCGATACCCTGGAGATGTAATTGATGGTAATTGTTTCTATATATTACTCCTTTATTCAGTTACTGATATTTATCACCACAAATAATTCATTTAAAAAAAATACGGAGCAAAAAGAAGGTATTTAACATCATGGCTCCAGATTTTCAGTTTCAGTTTCCGCTATTCTTTCATTGTCAGTGACGGAACCGGGTGGCCAGGTGACGACACCTATATGCATTTTTGCAGCGTAGTGTTAGTTTTGTTTAAAAAACATGATTCTTTTTCTAAATGCATGTGCCCCTGAAAAGTGTTTGTAATCTAGTTTAGTTTATTTGAAGGGTTAATAACCTTTAAAAACACTATATTTGTCAAGAATGACAGTTCTGTGTTGCGAACTAAAAAAATAACTCTTTTAGACATTAAAGTTCACATTTTTGTCTTTCTTTAACTATTATGACCATTTTACCCTTTCTAAATTTTTTTCGAAATACTTTTTTTTCGAAATTTTTTTTCCAAAATATTTTTTTGAATTTTTTTTCGAAATTCTTTTTTATTTGAAGTTTCTGAATTTTTTTTCCGAATTTCTTTTTTTTTTGAAATATTTTTCGAAGGGCAAAATGGTCATAATATGATCATAATACTTAAAGAAAGACAAAAATGTCAGCTTTAATGTCTAAAAGAGTTATTTTTTTAGTTCGCTACCCAGAACTGCCATTCTTAACAAGTATAGTACTTTAAAAGTTATTAGCCTTTATTCTAATGCATCCTGCTACATCACTTTAGGAAAATGCTACATGTTCAAAAATTTTGTTTTTACAAAATATCCTACTCACTTGATGCTGACAATTACAAATATTAGAACAGACGGTTTGGATGCAAAGAGAGAACGAGTAAAAATAAACTATATAATATTATTGTGTGTGTAAAAAAATTTGTAAAAAGTAAAAGTAAAATATTGTAGCAAAGCTCGTTACTTTACATGTATTCCTTATTTGCCATTCCTTTAACCAGATAAAATAAATAAATAAATACATAAATTTATACCAAGAATATTAGGAAGGATTGCAATTAATGTTGCATTATTTAATTTCGTTTCTCTTAGACATAGGCACATAGCGCATGAAAAGGTCAAAGATGCATATTTGAATCTTTACTCCGAAGAAACTCAAATTTTAGTTTTGATAAATGTAAAAGTAAATGTAATGGCATTTGTTAAACAAATGGAAATGTAAATGTTGGTTTCGATTTGAAATGGATAAATTGGAATTGATTGGTCAATCCAAACTGATCTGGATTTAACAAAAGGGCAATTATATCAAGATATAAAATACAGGACTGAAAACATGTATAAAAAATCTCTATCCAACTATCTCTCAAGACATGTTTTTGCAGATTTATCTTTTTTAATTTTCACATTTGATCTTATCATATGTCTAGATTTGTATATTAGACATATATTAATGCTTGCACTTAGCGAAAATAAGAGTAAATTGCATAAATCGTCCATGTGGTATGTTTAAATTGTAGGTTCGGTCCCTACCATTTAGAATGTGCAAGCACCGTCCCTGTGGAGATTTTTCGGTTTGGTTTTGGTCCCTGCCTCAAAGTTAAATGATTAAATTACCTTTGTCTTCTTTCTCTTAAATTTACATTAGAATTTCAAGTTATCATTTTCTAAAGAATAACAGAGCATAAAGAATACTACACATCAAACTTTTTCCAGATTAAGTTTAGGGTGTGTTAGTATTGTTCTTGATGTTTTATCATTTTTTCTTAAAAGAAAAACTGAAATTCATGAGTACCGGGGACTAAAACCAAACCAAAACTTTTTCATAGGGACAGTGCTTGCACTTTTGAAATGACAGAAACCGAACTTGCAATTTTAACATACCACATGAACTATTTATGCAATTTACTCCGAAAATAATTTTGAAATGTTAGATCATATTCAATACTAACTACTCCGTATTTGCATTATAAGAAAGAGTACTAGCGACAGCATTAAAGAGACTAGGAAACAGACCAGAGAGAGAAGAATACTTCGATGTTCTCCCTCTATACGAAGCATCGATAAGATGTGATTGGAAAGCAGCTGAAGACATTTTGGATAAGAACCCAGATATGAATTTGCTAAGGTGTAGTCTCTCCAAAAATTGTGAAACCGCTCTTCATATCGCGGCATTCGCAAATACACCCAAAAAGGTGGAGAAGTTTGTCAGAAATCTGTTGGAAAAAATGGAAACGAGGGACTTGGAACTTGTAAACATTAATCAGAGCACCCCTCTCTATTTAGCAGTTACAGCTGGAAACCTTAAAACTGTTAAAATTATGATGGAAAAGAACACGACCTTGGACACGATCCCTGGTGATACAAGACGTATGATGCCACTGTATAGGGCTGTGTTAAATGGATATGAGGATGTGGCGAAGTATCTTTACGAATGTTCAGAAGACTTGCATAAACATGGTTGGAATGATGAGAATCGTAGGTTGCTTCTTGAGAAATGTGTCGAGAGTGACATGTTTGGTAAGCATTTACTTTCACTTAGATGTTGGACTTTTGGTACTTTTACCAGAGATTGGTTGTTTATTTGACATGTTAAAAACTAAAATGATCAATAGTATTTGAAATGACAGAAGAATGATTCAACTTAAGTCGGTTAATAAGACATAACAATGATTGTTGAATCATTTTTTATTTTGTGGTATAATTTGACCAACCTAATTTACTCATTTTCATATATTTTCCAGATATTGCATTAAAAATAGTGAGAAAGTATCCAGAGCTTCGAAGGAGCAGTATTTTACTTGAACTTTTAGCTCAAAAGCCTGAAGCATTCCATGGAAAGATTTCGATTACAGAATATATAAGAAGAACCATCAAGTCGGGTAAACATCTGTACTTAGGCACCATCATTTCATTTCATTCACGTAGAGCACTTTTCTTACTCTTTTGCAGTAAATGTCGTATCCATACACTTTTCTTTCCACAATTTTCTAAAGTGTGTAAAAATTAAAAAGTTTAAGAGATTACGGGCTGATTAAGAGGTTTAGAGAGATTCATATATTAGCCTCTTAAAAAGATAGATATAGGTTTTGGTGGATCTCTCAAGTGAGAGGAATACTTTCTTTCTCACTAAGAAGAAAGTAAACTGCCCTTAAAAGTTTTTATCCATGCTTTATGAGTAGTTATTAAGATATATAAAAATAATCACTAAACTTACACATTTAAAAATAGATATACAAAACGCATCTTGAATTAATGTTAGGCGCGGAGTATATAAAAATGCATACCGAGTATACTATAAAAATAAGTTCAACATACACACTTTTATATTTACATTTTAAAAAGATGTGTAAAATTTTATTTGTCTATTAACAATGTGTGAAAATTGATTACATTAATAAGTGTGATTTTTTTTACAACTATAGATTTTCCATGTTTATAATTGCACAAAAAAAAGTTATTCCAAAATTTCTCACAATTTTAATTGTGAAAATTTATTGTAACACTCAATTACTCCCTACTTGAGGAAGTGTGGAGAAACAGGAATGTGCAAATAACTTTCACACCTAGAAGTGTGAACATTTCTTATATTTATCCGCATTTAAAAGTGTGATTTTTTTATACAATTATAAACATGGAAAATCAATTGTTTTATATATTTTTTTCTAAATTTATTAATGTAACTAATTTTTACATATTATTAAGAGTTAATAAACTAATAAAATTCTTTAAACGTTTTAGAAGTGTGGAGAAAACATTTAGGAGATTAAACTAATTTTTTTAGTCTCGTCATAAAGCCCACTTTTCATAAGATTTCATATAATGATTACTCCCTTACTGATAAAGTTCGTGAACCGGAGATGATCCAATTGTTCGAGTCGTATATCACTTTGGCTTTCTTTCCTGCTTTCAGTTTGTGCATTCATTTGTTGTAAGGCGGGAACTCTTGTGAAAAAAAGTGACGCACTACCATTACTGAGATTCCTTTGGGAAGATATTGTGAAAACGCTGTCAAAGACGAATATAGATCGTATACTTATGGGGCCACCGGATTCGATTAAGTCAGGTTCTGGAAGGATCGTTCAAACTATACAGCTAAAACAACTCATTTTTTATCATCTTGACAAACTGGTTGCAGAAACCCAGACACTAGAGAAAGGCATACTAAGAGTTCAAAAACTAAAAGATATTGTATCTAAACATGTTGTAAACATGCATGTTGAAACCCAGAGCTTAATCAAGCAAGATAATACAACAAACGAAGATCAAGCTCTGGATCTACAAAAGCTCATTTCAGAATATATTGTGAACTTACATGATGAAACCGAAAAGATGATCGCCACTCGTTTTGTTGATAACGAGGATCAAGCTCAGAGTTTACTAGGCCTCATTTCTAACCATATTAGTAAAATGCGTGCTGAAACAGAGAAAAGAGAGACATACTCTTCTCGTGTTATGTTTATTGCTGCAGAAGTGGGCAATACTAACTTTGTACTTGAGCTCATCCGCAGACAGCCAGATCTAATATGGAAAGTAGATGATAACAATCAAACTATATTTCATGTTGCTATCAAACATCGCCATGAGGGTATCTACAATCTACTTTACGAAATAGGCTCAATGAAGGATACGGTAACTCATATCGAAGATAAAAACGGAAATAATATGTTGCATTTAGCAGCAATGAGTACCAGAAATAAAAACCTTGAGGAAGTATCAGGAGCTGCACTGCGGATGCAACGACAACTTTTATGGTTTAAGGTAGAAAATTTCCTCTCCATTTTCTCCCATCAAATTTTCTACCTTATACCAAATAGTAGTTTATGAATAAATTAGTTCTTTGTGTTGCAGGAAGTTGAACATATGATCCTTCCTTCTTCTAGAGTAAGGAAGAACAAAGATGGTTTCACACCACGTGAGTTATTCACCATGGAACACCAATATCTTATTGAACAAGGCGAAAAATGGATGAAATCAACAGCTAATCAATGTATGGTTGTGGCAACACTTATTGCCACGATAGTTTTTGCTGCGGCTTTTACAGTTCCAGGTGGATACAATCAAAACGATGGTATCCCCATGTTCAAATGGAAACTGTCCTTTGTGGCCTTTGTAGTCGCAGATGCCATATCCTTGTTCTTATCATCAGCTTCAATACTCACATTTTTATCCATCCTCACATCCCGTTATGCTGAACGTGATTTCGTGGCATCATTACCGAGGAAACTGATGTTAGGTCTAGTAACACTTTTTCTCTCTATCGGAACCATGATGGTCACTTTTAGCGTCAGCTTCTTCGTGCTATACCATAAAGAAATGAAATGGATACCTATCTTTATCAGCCTTTTTGCTGTCATACCATCCATCCTATATGTTGCACTCCAATTTCACCTGTTGGTCGATGTATTTCGCTCGACATATGGTGGTATATACCTCTTTAAGCCGACAAGACAAGTTCTTTTCTACGAAAACCCCAAGGTCTAACCAATATCGTCTTCTAGTTGTATTGTATTTCACTTCAAGATATTCTTTGTAAATGTGGGATGATTGTGAATTTTCCCAATGAGAATGTGTGCTTTTTTAGTACTAATTGTTAATTTAGACACTTTGTTGGATAACTATTTACAAATTTCATGTTGAATGGTATGAAGATTTATTTGTAACACACAACTAACTTTTAGTTCTACAAAACAGATGTAGTACAAGATTTCCATCAGAAAATATAGTAAACCATCTCACCAGGCCAGTGCAGAATACAAAACTACAAACCAAAGACATAATTTAGAAAGAAAACTAAAATACGAAAGATCAGAGTAAGCACAGAGGATGAATAAACACATGGTAAAGTGTAAGAATAGCTCAAAGCTATTATAATAACATGTAGACTGTAGAGCCTTAAAAGGTGTAAACTTTGCACTTAAATTTGTTCTAATCCAAAACTGAATCTAATGTTTATGTTCATTATTGCAAAGTACGAACAACTATAAAAAATAATGACATGTTGCCCGTTTCCTCTCAAAGTTTTAACATTAACTAATACAGTAATAGATATTTAAGAGGGGAGTCGCCAATAAACAATCACAATTAGTTGGCAAATAATGCGACCACCACCATAGTGCCCAGCCTAACATTCTTTATTTAAAACAAACTATAACAAAATCTCTTCTTATTTCAACCAAATATGTCTCTAAAGCACGTACAAAATATAATTTATTATAGGTCTCGAATCACTCTCATCCTGTCCAACACAATGTTTCAATCATTGCTCACCACATGCTCATCCTGCAAAGAAATCAGAAAATTCCATCGATCAATAAATTCACTTTTAACTTTTAAAATTACAACTTCTGCTGCATACATACAAGCAAAGATAGATAAGCTGATGTAAACTTTGAGATTAAGAGTCATAAATAGTTATAAGCACTTGAATCAGTAAACAAATTCTTTTCATCAAATAGCATTCAATTGAGCTAAAACTACCTTCTAGCATTAGATAACCGATCGATCACCAACAAGAAACTTTAGCCTTTTGCAGCCATGCGAGAAGCCTTAATGAATTATCCATACATGACTTTTTTCTTACCAAGTAATCACATAATCTGAACAAATATATCTAGACATTATAAAACTAGTTATTGCTATCACACACCAAACGCCCCTTACACCAGACACAAATTAGATACCAACACTTATATAAGCAAGATGAATCAGTTAGCAAACTACTTTATTAGCATAACATTAATCAAGTCAAGACTACAAAGTAACCAACACATATCAGCGGATCCGAAACAACAGGTTTCGTTTGACACATTTAATGAGCTAGACTAGGCCTTAATAATGTATTCAAAATTATATACTGGTATAATGACTCTTGATGACACATGCACAGGATGGAAACAAGTAAAGAAGCTAAATATAAGATGTTACATTTAACCATGAAAAAGGGTTTCGTATAATGCAAGCATTATTGCAGAACATGAGAGAATATCAACCTATCATTTATTTGTTGTGATTAAAATCGTTATGTACACACTAGATCCCTAATTATCTCTTGAATTATTTGTGATATTTTGAGATTTAGAAATTGAAGGTAAAAAGTGTGTCTAGTTCACTGATCTTGAGGTTTACACGAAATGCACGCCAAGTGCTTGATGAAATGAAAAAGAAAACCTCTGTTTACATAATGATGCTACGACTATTCGCATTCGATTTTGTGAGCATCGTCATTCACACGTACATAATAATTTCAACGTTGTAGCTACAACTAGATATTTCCAAATGTGGTCACTGACTTGCTTAATCATTAAACTTATGTTATCAATGTTTATATTTGATTAGTTTGGTGGTTTTATTACAATTCTAAGAAGATTGTATGTGATAACCTAACATGTAAGTTAGGTGTTTGATAAAATGCTGTAATGACAATAAATTTCGTTATGTTATTCTAGTCTCTATAGATTTTCAAGCTTAGTATTTGTTGCTTTATAGGTTTTATTAGTTTAGTGCTTTGTTTGCCTATATAACACATAACACTGATTGCATTTGCTTATTTGGTGGTTTTCCTATTTATTAATATGATCTGAAAGTTTGCAATTTCAAATACTCTGCTGGTTGTGTATATGTTATCGAGATGTAATTGCAAAATATGATATGTTACATCTCTAACGGGTGAAATTGGTGAACTGGGTCAAAATTTGCCTAAGTGTAGTTTGCATAAGAATGCCCACTATAATCCGAACTTTAAAGCATATGTTGTCCATGTTCGCATCATCTAGCTTGTTGACTCTAACCTCAAAAAAGACTAATATTCATTCATATATTATATTTGGAATTTCTTTTCTTCAATGACTGTCGAGGGAAAAAAGCACAGGCAAAATTTTGTTATAAATCCAGATTATTCATATGAGTATAAGTTCTCATGTTCTATTTCTAGTACACCAAGGTATTAATTAATTAATTAATATAAAAAGATTGATTGTTAATGGCCTAGGAGTTGGACTTAATATATATGTAGTTTAGATGGTTTTGGTTAACGGGGCGGTATAATGAAAAATCATTCCGGGAACCGGTGCTATGGATGGACGTTGTAGCTAAATGGTGCCATCAACGGAAGCTTGTTGCTCATAAACACATACCCTCAACCTAGTAAGCACTACTTTATTATCTTCAAGCTGCTGATGATAGGTATTTATAATCTTCTATTACATAGTACTCACATAAAATACACTATGTCACTCACTGTTTCCCTTATATATTAGCATTTAGACTCATGTTCACCTTACTCTGTGATGATATTTGCACTTTCAGGTCAATATATTTGTCTTGACTTCGTTTGAAGATACTTGTTACATTAAGTTTTTGCAATTTTCTCAAGAAGAACATCACTTGCTTAGTTTCACCATAATATGAACTTTCAACTAGTAGTTAGATTCGTCATTATTAGTATACCTGAAGAGGAAAAACATAGTATACCCTTGGTGTAGGTCCCTTCTTTCTTGACCGTTTGGTTTCATGTCTCGGGCGTTGGTTCTTTTCTATGGTGGTTTGTTTTTGGTTATTTTTTCTTCTTGTATGTTTGTCTAGCTTCTTGCTAGTTGTTTTGTGTTTTTTATAAAATTCCACTGTTTTAAAAAAAAAAAAAAAAAAAAAAAAAAAAAAAAGTATGGTTAAATGCAATACCTGATCATTTAGTGTTCTGATAAAACAATATGATTTAGCGTTAAATGAATCATGATACTGAATGAATCAAAGATGCTGAATAAACATGGTTCTGAATGAAAATGAATGTCTGATTAGTACCTTGAATGTGCGACGAAATGAACTACATATTACCTTGAACGTTTGAAAATGAACGTTTGATTAGAAGTCTAAATGTTTTTATAAATTAAGATCAAATGAACTATTTAGATTTATAAATATTTGGAGTTACATCATTTTTAAATTGTGAGATGATATAAATAAATGGTTAATGCAAAAAAGAAGCATTCTATTGTATACTTGAAAAAAAAAATCATAACATATGTAAATTTATTGGGAAATAAAATGTAGGAAAATACACGTAAAAGGCTAGAATCAAAGAAGCAAAAAAAAGAATTGTAAAAGAAATAGAAAAGATAGGAAGAAAAGTATAACTGAATGGCACAGCTACACCTCGTTATGTGGCCCATTCAGTACAAAATTGAATCATTTAGTGCAATCATTTTTCCTATCAAACAAGAGCTCCTCTGACCGACTAGGGAGTAAGTGATGGGCCATTCTATTCAGTTGCTATCAAACACCCCCTTAGTCAGTCTTGGTTTTATCTCTAGCTGAAAGAAGCAAGAAAAGAGAGTAGAATGTGGTTGTTAGATTTCATGTTCTGATCATGGTTTTAACGTTGTTGAATATGACACGGCTTGTGTAATCCAAGATCCGGACTCAACTAGAGTGTATAATAACAATGATTGAACATGCACAGCGGAATAATAAGAACACAATCAAAGTTACCAACAAGGTTTTTCAAATAGAACTAATGATCCTCTATTGATCTTTACACCCTCTCTATAGAGGTTTTTTCTTAAATGTTTTTGTGTGAAAGTTATCTCAATACAATAGACCTAAGTTCCTTTTATAGACAATGAACACTATTCCCTTTCTTGGGAAAAGAACAAGCATGCAAATAAATAAATGCAAACACATATAGACTACGCATGCACCTAGACAAGCATGTAACTAAGCATTTGTTTTGTCCCATACACATGCCCATGCTACCTTGGGCAGTACAATAATAAAGATGGGCTAATATATAAATAATACAGCGCCTGCCTTTCTTACGTGGATTCACACTATCAGCAGAATCACGATTTCTGCTTTACTACTTCAGCAGAAATATAACTTCAGCAGAATCCACTCTTTACTACATCAGCAGATTCCATAGCTACACTACTTCAGCAGATACACGGCTTCACTACTTTAGCAGAATCCATGGCTTCAGTACTTTAGCTGCTTCACTACTTCAGTAGATTCCACGGCTTCAGTACTTTAGCAGATTCCACTGCTTCAGTACTTCAGCTGCTTCACTACTTCAGCAGATTCCACGGCTTCAGTACTTCAGTAGACCTATATCTCCACTACTTCAGTAGAATAACTTCAGCATAGTTCCTACTTTTGTATGTTTATAGTACTTCAGCAGAAACTCTTTTTCAGCAGAATCCATTGTTTCTCGATCAGCAGAATCACTGTTTCACAGAATTCCCAACAATCCTCCCCTAAACTGGAATTTAAATGAGACTGATTGTAGAATCCAAGAGGATTGTATCATTTAAGTTCCAGTTTCCAGATCTTTAAAAAGTTCAGAACTAGAGGAATGTACCAACAAATGACAAAAATTTCCCAACAATCCTTCCCAACAATCTTTAACACTGCAGAACTAGAGGATTGTACTCGAACATCAGCAGCAAAGAAACAAAATAATTATATCTCTATGATGACACAACTTTGAAACACCAGATCTTTGCAGCAACAAATGACAACATGTACATCAAAACCTATAAGTTTCAGACTATTCTCATCACTTCCAGGTGTGTTAACTCCTGTGAGAGGTGAATCATTGAAAATAATGGGTTTGATGCCTCTTTACCAATAGCCATCACTACTGGAGTAGCCATATGTTTGAGTTCGAAAACTATGGTACACTGATAACCATCTGATTTATTGGCAAACCAGCAACCATATAAACGGATTTGATATGTCTTTACCTGTAGCCGTTTGCTCAGGACTAGCCAACCCTTTGATGGAATGTCGTCATCATCATGGTGAATTGATTACCATTTATGGATTTCCGCAGCCTTTACCACAAGCCATAATCTTGTGGGCTAGCCAACTCTTGTGTCAGAAAGACATGGTGAGATGAAAACCATGAGTGGTGTAGTAATGAACCAACACCAAAACCTGCAAGCAAGAGAAGAAACTGAACACAGGCAGGTTAGAGTTTTTTTTTTTTTTTTTTTTTTTTTTTTTTTTTTTAATAAATATAAAATTAAGAAAGAATAAAAATAACCAAGACATGTACAAGATACCAACAAGCAGTAGCAGAAACCAAAGACAATTGTAGTGTCAGCAGAAACACTAAGCCTACCCTCAGGCGTATGAGGATCCAAACAGCTGCAAAAATGGTTAGACTAAAAAAAATTACAACAATAAGCCTCCCCTTAGGCTTATGCCTCCCCTCAATCAATGCACCTGACACAGACTTTTGTTCTTGGGTACCTAGAATGAACGTTTCCTTTGAGTTTTCCAAGAATAACATGTTGAGGGCTTAACAACATTTGCCACACTAACTCCACCATGTGCCTTGGTCATATGAGATACATAAGGTGTATATGACTGAAAATAAGAACTTTTAGGTCTATAGGGCATAAGCCTAGCCTTACTGTTCCACCAACCAGTAGTCACTGGTGAAGAATATCCTCCACCAGAGGGAACTGGAAAAGGCCTATGAAGCCTGTTAGCAGAAACAGATGCATACACCTTTGGTTTACCAGTAGGAACTGGTTTACCTGCTCTCACATGTGCAGATTTGGGAACAAATGGAGGAATACTAGCAACATTAGTCCATGTGGGTCTAGAAGTCTTATGGCCAGAGGAAACACTCATCTTTTTCTCATGATAATCACAGTCTATAATAAGATGGAGTTTACTACCACACACAAAACATGATTTCTTCTTAAATGACTTATTATTAACACAACTTTGTTTATTACATTTAAACTTATCAAAAACAGATCTAGAAGCAAAATTGTGTTTAACAGAATAAGCAACTGGCTTTGTTTTGAGCTCATCATCAGCTACTATGTACTTGGGTGTGGTCATGGGTGTGTGCTTAGGTGAGTCAGACTTCTCACTTGAATCACATGAGGCATAGTCAGTGTACTTTAGGTCTGATGACTTGTCACTTGTAGAACAAGAGACAGAGTCATTAGTTTTACTACTAAGGACTGGCAAGTCACTTGACTTTTTGCTATATAAATTGTGTAATCCAGCAGTCGTTAGAGGACGAATAATGAAGTTTCCATCACGATCATTTCCAATCCTTTTTAAACTGTTGCCATTTTGGATTACCTTCCAGATATTCATATCATTATTCTTGATCCAATGTTCCATCTTCTTAGCCCAGACTTCGTACTCATGATCCATTAAATAAGGAAACATAACTTCATCCCTATTAATATCAAATTCTGCCATTCTGAGCTTGAACGCCATACAGAAACACAAGACGATATCAAATCAAATCTGCTCTTCTTGCTTCGATTCTTTTCCACCACTGCTGTAATAGAAAACACTTTATAAACCCAGATTTTTCGTATGATGACTCCTGCAAAAGAGTGTCTGAAGCAGTTTTCTATCCCTTATAACTTTCTGTCAGAGGCTCAGATCAACGATCCCTCCGGTGGAAACCTTCCTTGGTATACCAAGAACTTCCAGTCCAAATTTTATGCCGATCCAACGGTTAACGAAGAAGATATGACTGTTTCAAAACAGTGCTGAAGTATCCTTACGAAACTTTTTCAGCAGACTTTTACAGCTTATAACTTTTGATTGGAAGCTCTGATTGACAATCCCTCCGGTGAAACTTTAGATTACAATATAGAGATGCACCAGAAAAAATTGTAGCTCGATCCAACGGTTCAAGAAAAAGTTATTGCTGTTTAAAAAACAGCCCGGCAGAAACACTTCGAAAATTATTAACAGCTACGAATTTTTGTATCTTTTCTTCGAAAAACCTTGTAAAATCAAGATCTAGAGCCACCCGCTCTGATACCAATTGTGTAATCCAAGATCCGGACTCAACTAGAGTGTATAATAACAATGATTGAACATGCACAGCGGAATAATAAGAACACAATCAAAGTTACCAACAAGGTTTTTCAAATAGAACTAATGATCCTCTATTGATCTTTACACCCTTTCTATAGAGGTTTTTTCTTAAATGTTTTTGTGTGAAAGTTATCTCAATACAATAGACCTAAGTTCCTTTTATAGACAAGGAACACTATTCCCTTTCTTGGGAAAAGAACAAGCATGCAAATAAATAAATGCAAACACATATAGACTACGCATGCACCTAGACAAGCATGCAACTAAGCATTTGTTTTGTCCCATACACATGCCCATGCTACCTTGGGCAGTACAATAATAAATATGGGCTAATATATAAATAATACAGCGCCTGCCTTTCTTACGTGGATTCACACTATCAGCATAATCACGATTTCTGCTTTACTACTTCAGCAGAAATATAACTTCAGCAGAATCCACTCTTTACTACATCAGCAGATTCCATAGCTACACTACTTCAGCAGATACACGGCTTCACTACTTTAGCAGAATCCATGGCTTCAGTACTTCAGCTGCTTCACTACTTTAGTAGATTCCACGGCTTCAGTACTTTAGCAGATTCCACTGCTTCAGTACTTCAGCTGCTTCACTACTTCAGCAGATTCCACGGCTTCAGTACTTCAGTAGACCTATATCTCCACTACTTCAGTAGAATAACTTCAGCATAGTTCCTACTTTTGTATGTTTATAGTACTTCAGCAGAAACTCTTCTTCAGCAGAATCCATTGTTTCTCGATCAGCAGAATCACTGTTTCACAGAATTCCCAACACGGCTTTTGTTTGTTTATTGACATAAGCATAAGAGTTGCACACGAGCTTGATGTCCGATTGGGTGATGAAGTTGGTTATGCTATAAGATTTGAGGACAGGACTTCAGGGAGAACTCGTATTGAGTAAACTCACCCATTTTAATAAGCTTAGTTGTTGTTATTGCATTATCCACATTTATATCCGAAAACTTATGCAAAATTCTTATCTTTATACAGTATATGGTTAGGTATCTTACTGATATAGTACTACTTCGTGAAAGTCTTTCTGCCTGAGTTGAAAGAATATTAAGTAATCATATTGGATGAAGCTCACGAAAGGAGTCTAAACATGTAAGGCCTTATACTTTATCCTCAACTTAACCTAAAATATAAAAATAATGCATACGTTAATGTACCTTTCTGCACTCTTTCACTTTGCATTGTCACTCAGCATTAATTAGGATGACAGAGAAGTTTGAATACTCATAGTTTTTTGGGTAAAAGGGCCTTAAAACCCCGGTAAATATATCCAAAAATTCAAAAGTACAATTGACATGGACGTACATCCCATGCCCTCTGCCCGTTAAATAGGCGATATGACTCTACATATGTAACTAAGCTAAACAAGCCGCTAAGCGCAGCAACAAACACTAAACTGCTTTAACAAACATAATAGAAAACAAATTACATTCAAATTAACAATCTAAATGTAAACTAAGTCCAGGTTCAAAGAACCACTTCCATAGTGTACAGCTCCGTCTTCAATCATCATTTGTCGACCTCCGAGTACAACACTAACTTCCATGCCATTAGACAATGATGCACCTGCCCTACCCACACTAGAAGAGGGCAAAAGGTCCAAGCACATCAACAAGGGTGAGAACCAGCCACTACAACTCGGTAACCAGCATGAACTCTGTTACAAACCCATGCCAAGCAACCAAGAATCTAGGTAACCAACTAAAGTAAGATGACTCTAGTACCATCATGCCCTAGCCGAACCACCACAAGCCACCATAGCCGGTTGATTTTTTACATGCACCCAACCCTAGCTAGAACAGCCACGACCAAGCAACACAACAATCAACCGGCCATGCAATCAAGACCAGATTGTCGAATAAAAGACAACCAGCCACAACCAAATCATGACCGAACAGCCATGAACCGTATAGCAAGCAACCAAACAGAAAGAACCCATGCAAGCGTATGAACCCTAGCATCGATACCCCATTGATTGCAACCCAAAGCTGATTCCATCAACCCCTAATCGGACTTGAGATCAAAATCAGCCAACCACCAAGATCATGAAGCTTGAACCCCCAACGAAGACAAACCCCACAATCCACAGCATTGCCGAGCCACATAAACCCTAACCGGAATGAACCCAACTCAGCAAGACACCCACGATCATGGAGAAAATAACCCACGATCAACACCAGCAATTCAAAGAAGGAAATCTCCTGGACTCGCACCACAGCAGATCCAGGCAAAACCTCCCAAGAATTGCATAACAATGAAACAAGGATGATGAAAAATCCGTAACAAACTGTTAAGAATCATCATCACAAACGATCCTTGTTCAACTTCCATCAAAACCGAATGGTTTTGAAACCCTAATAAATCCAGCCGGCTGCCCCAATCTAAAAAACCTAACCGGTTTGAATGAAACAAAGGATTGGTTTCTCTCTAAACAAAAATCTAAGCGATTAATGTAGATTAACATAACTTGAATCTTGATTGGAAGAATTAAGTCCCTAGAAGATTGAAAATCGAAACTAGGGTTTCAAGCTAAGAAAATCGCCCATAAGGGCTAGAGAGAGAGAGAGAGCCGGACTTTTTATTAAAAACAGATAAATAAAAATTTAGGATGACATAGAGAAGTTGGTATCGATACTGGAGGATAAAATGTAGAGCCTTGAGGTTGGATCGTGTGTTGTAATAGTTGATATATCTTGCTATGACAGGTTCCATAATTATCTTTGTTTTAATGCATTGTTAGCGTACAAGGTCGGGATTGATGCCGAGAGTTAGTGGGTCGAATTTTCTATCACCAAATATTATTATCTGGGATTTTGATTCAGGAGATCTTCTACATTTTTTTTTTCTTTCTCTCTATATTAAACTTCACAACTAGCCATTTTGTGTTAAATGCAAAGCTTGAACCGATTATACAAAATGGTCATGTACACATTCAAGGAAGTGTCCCTGTGAATTTAGTCAAAAATGGTCACCTACAAAATTTTCCAAAATTTGTGTTTAACATGTACATGTAATAAGATTTTCTGCTGTCTAGGACTCTACGCGTTTCACAACTTGTAATTTGTTGATTCTTGCCTTTTCTCTTTCTTGTTAATCTATTTAATGTTCTCTGTACGATAGTATCAGCAACAATAGATAAACAACAGAACTTTTATTCAAACCTAAGCCTCAATAGTCGGCTTAGATTAAATCAACAGTAGTATCCAAGTGTTACAAGATTAGATTAATGTCAATGAGACAATAATCATACAAATACAAAGAAGAAACAAGATCAGTGAAATGATCAGAAAGAAAAGAGTGTAAGACAATGACTGCACACACAGTTATTGCTAACCCTAGATTAAGGGACTTATTAAATAGGAGATTAAGATACATAAAGACCCCTCTAACGGCTATAAAACACTCATCAGCAGAAATGAGAAATGCTTCAGCAGAAATGAACTTCTTGAAACTTTAAATCATTTATGCTTTGTCCATGATAAACCACTGTAATAAGCCTGCACTGAACATAACTCGAAGACCATTAGCAATTGATAGAATGATATGTTTGCCACAGATTAATACCCAAAATTTAACATTCCCCCTTAATCTGATGGGCAAACATATCAAACAATATCAATTTTTCACACAAGAATTTATGCTGATAAACAGGGAGGTTTTTAGTAAGTATGTCTGCAGTTTGGTTTGAAGAGCCAATCTTTTTTGCACTTATAACACCTCTTGCAATTTTTTCCCTGATGAAGTGAACATCAATTTCAAAGTGTTTTGATCTTTCATGGAAGACAGGATTGACAGCAAGTTGTAAAGCAGATTTGTTATCACAAAAAAGATTAACAGGGAGATTGATATCAACTTTTAGATCTTTTAAGATTTTTTGAATCCAAATAATTTCACAGGCAGCAGTAGACATAGATCTATACTCTGCTTCTGTGGAAGATTTTGAAAGAGTATTTTGTTTTTTACTTTTCCATGAGATCAAACAATCATTAAAGAAAACACAATAACCTGTGACAGATTTCCTGGTTTTCTTGCATTTAGCCCAGTTTGCATCACTATATCCTTCAAGATGATTTTCAGAGTTGCTGAAATTGTACCTTAGACCTTTTCCTGGAGCTCCTTTTAGATATCTCAGAACATTGATGGCACATTCTAGATGAGATTTCAAGGGAGAATGCATATATTGTGCCAGACAATGAACTGAGTATGAGATGTTAGGTCTTGTATGGGTGAGATAGATAAGTTTCCCAAGTAACTTCTGATAACCAGTGATGTTGACAAGTAAGGGATCATCAGCAGTGGGAATGTATGGAAGGACAGAGTTGGGTTCCATAGGAGTGGACACAGGTTTGCACCAAGAAGACCAAATTCTTTGAGGAGTTCAAGACAGTATTTTCTTTGGGTGAGACATATGTCATTCCCAGTTTTTAAAACCTCAATGCCAAGAAAATATTTTAAGTTTCCCAAGTCTTTGATATGAAATTTTGATTTTAGAAACTCTTTGAATAGGTTTATCTCATCAATACAGTTTCCAGTAAGGACAATATCATCCACATAAACAAGCAGAGCAATAAACTTGTTATTCTCTATTTTGGTGAACAAAGAATGATCATTGACAGATTGAACAAAGTTATTTTCCTTTAAAACACTAACAAGTTTTTCATTCCATTTCCTGGGAGCTTGTTTTAGGCCATATAGAGACGTGACAAGTTTGCAAACTTTATTTTTATTATTCTCATTACAGAACCCCTTAGGGATGGTCATATAGATATCCTCATCAAGATCTCCATACAAGAAAGCATTGTTAACATCAAGTTGGAAAAGAGGCCATTTGTTTTTCACATCTAAGGCAATAAGACATCTAACAGTAGACATTTTTACAACAGGAGAAAAAGTTTCATCATAGTCTATTCCTTCCCTTTGGTTATAACCTTTAACAGCTAGTCTAGCCTTGTATCTATCAACTTCACCATTGGCTTTATATTTGATTTTAAAGATCCATTTGTAACCAATGGGAGTTCTATTAGGAGGTAGATCAGTTATATCCCAAGCATGATTTTCATTTGAGGCCTCAATTTCAGAGTTCATAGCATCAACCCAATTACTATCAAGAATAGCTTCTTCATAACAGGTAGGTTCAATACTTTTATTAAGACTAGAAGCAAAGCAGTAATTTTCTTTGTTAAGGTTAGAGTAATTAACAACCTTTTCAACACCATATTTGACTTTCCCTTCTACAATAAAGTCATTAAGATTACTGGGCAACTTAGAAACTCTGGTTGACCTTCTAGCAGCAGTGGCTGGCAAGCCTCTTTCTTGTTCAGAGTTCTGATTTGAATCAGATGATGTATCAGCAGAATCAGAAGATGCATCAGCAGGATGTGATTCATGTGATATGGTGCCCTCAGGGTGTGTATTATCATCTATAGATGTTGTAACAGGTTCATCATCCCTAGTAGGATGACTCAACACTGTGCTATCATCATAGGATGTCACTCTCCCTTCATCATTGGGACTTATTTGTGAGTCAAAGAAATTTTTGTGATTTAAGTCTTTAGGCACATAAGTTTCAACAAAAGGTTTTGACAAAGTATTTTTCATTTTGAAGGGAAAAACAGTTTCATAAAATTTGACATCTCTGGAATAAAAGATATTTTTTGTTTCTAAGCTCAAAAGTTTATAACCTTTTTTCTCATTTGAATAACCAATAAAGACACTTTTCTCAGACCTACTACCAAATTTATCAGAGATGTTGAGAATGGTGGCATAGCATAAGCAGCCAAAGACTCTAAGGAGAGAGAGTGAAGGGTCATGCCCATACACAAGGGAGAAGGGAGACTTGCCAGACAACACTGAAGAGGGTAACCTGTTTATGACATAAGCAGCAGTTAGAACACATTCAGGCCAAAGATATAGAGGTAATTCCCCCTGAAACATAAGGGATCTAGCCACATTAAGGAGATGCCTATGTTTCCTTTCTGCAATACCATTTTGTTGTGGTGTATAAACACAAGAGGTTTGATGTAAAATTCCCTTTTCATGAAAGAAGTGCTGAAGTTTGTTATTGACAAATTCTGTCCCATTATCACTTATGAATATCTTAACATTGTGTTCAAATTGATTTGATAGCATATGAGTAAAGTTAACAATTGAAACATAAACATCATCCTTTCTCTTACGCATATAAACCCAGACAGCCCTAGAATAGTCATCAACAATGGTTAAAAAATATTTGTAACCATCTCTGCTAGTGACTTTATATGGTCCCCATACATCTAGATGAACAAGTTGGCCAATTTTAGTTGACTTATGTTCACTTAGAGGGAATGGTTCCCTGGTTTGTTTAGCTTTATTGCAAGTATCACAAAGATGGTCAGATTCAGATGTACTATCAAGTTTAAGAGTGGGTTTAAGTATATGTAGGACTTGGTCAGAGGGATGACCAAGTCTTTGATGCCAGAGATTTGAAGAAACATGGCAAACAGAAATGCAGTTATTAGAAGTAATCTTACATGTAGAATCAATATCAAACATATATAACCCATTGCATTGTTTACCAATCCCCACAATCCTTTTTTGATGTAAATCCTGTATATAGCAATTAGATTCATTAAACCCAACAAACATCTTATTGTCTCTAGCAATCTTATGAACAGACAACAGACTGACATTGTACTCAGGAACAACCAGAACATCAAAAAGAGTTAGGTCATTATTGACCTTTAAATCACCAGTTTTAGTAATTAAGGCCTGAGTACCATTGGGATGTCCAACAGTTAGGCCAAGATTAGAAATGTCAACAACATTAATTATAAATTTGGCAGAAACAGTCATGTGCTGATTTGCACCAGAGTCAACAATCCAACCAAGACTGATGTTTCCAGATAAGGTTTTTGTGTTGTTGTTAAAAAATTTGTTGAAGTTTATGTTAAACTTGACACTGCCATTAAAGAAAGTTCCTGAAAAATTTTTACTTGTCATGTTAGCATTAGCAGAAGACACATTGTTGTCATTAAGAAGACTCATAAGTCTGGAGAGCTGTTCATTAGACAAAGAGACAGGGGAGTTGCTAGCTCTATTATCAGTGATATGATTAGCATCAGTGGAAACATTGTTGCTGACAGGTTTAGCATTAAAATTCCTTTTGACATATCCAGCAGGATAACCAACAAGATCATAACATCTATCAACAGTGTGACCAGGTTTTTTGCAGTTAGTACATTTGAGATTCATGTTTGGTCCTCTGTTGTTTGAGCTGTTACCAGCATTAAAACCAGAACTTTTAAAATTGTTGTTGTTAAATCCTTTTTTGTTATCAAAAAATTTTCCACCATCAGAAGTTTTTGCAGCAAAAGCCGTAGCATTGGGTTTAGCAGAGCTATTCCCAGATGAAACATTTATGTGAGATTCTTCTCCAGAGACAACAGAGAATGCAGTTTTGACATTAGGCAAAGGATCTCTGGTTAAAATATTGCTTCTGATGGGAACATAGGAGTCATCAAGACCCATAAGAAATTGCATTAACTTGATTAGCTGATTGTGTTTTTCAAAATGTTTTGCAGCCTCACAAGTGCAGGGAGGCAAGCTAATCATACAATCAAATTGTTTTCATAAAGAGTTAAGGTTGTTATAATAATCAGCAAGAGAGGACCCACTTTGACTAAGAGAGTTTATATTTTTATGCAAATTAAAAATAGCTGAACCATCAACCTTATCATAAGTATCTTTAAGATCATTTCACATTTCATAAGCAGTTTTAGCATAGATAGCACCAGCAAATAGTTCAAGGCTGAGAGAGTTAAGAATCCAAGTAACCACAACAGAGTTACAAGTGTCCCATTGGTTAACAAGACTAGGGTTCAAATCATATCTTATGCAAGTACCATCAATAAACCCTAACTTATTATGATTCCTTAAGGCAAAGGTCATGGCCATATTCCATATTTTATAATTTTCAATTCCAGTGAGTTTGATAGAAATAATGGGAGTACCATTGGTGTTATTAGGGTGTAAATACAAAGCATCACCCAAGGATAAGCTTTTCTCAGTGGAAGAACCACCACCACCACCACCACCACCACCACCAGTATTATCATCACCAACAGCCATAATGCAATCAATAAGATAGACAGATAACACAGACAGAGAATAACAACTAGAGCAGATAGACAGATAAAGAAATAAATAAGACTTTGTAATTAAGAAACAACAAGCACCAAGTCTGTGGACTAGGGTAAACCAGAGCAGGTATTCATACCACTCAAAGGTGGCAGATCAAGATGTTAGTCTACCCGTTTGCACCCACAAAGACTTAAGTACTGTATGTTTGAAGAAGAGATTAGACTCAGACTTACAGAGCAATATGCAGCGGAAAGAACAAATCACAATAAGAAATAACCAGTGATTATGCCAATAGCAATAACCCCAAACCACCAACTTGTTGCTGAAGAGATGTCCCCAAGTTTCTATGAAGAAACCCTTGGATGGTGAATCAATAATGATAATGAGCCTGACGCTCTGATACCATGTACGATAGTATCAGCAACAATAGATAAACAACAGAACTTTTATTCAAACCTAAGCCTCAATAGTCGGCTTAGATTAAATCAACAGTAGTATCCAAGTGTTACAAGATTAGATTAATGTCAATGAGACAATAATCATACAAATACAAAGAAGAAACAAGATCAGTGAAATGATCAGAAAGAAGAGAGTGTGAGACAATGACTGCACACAGTTATTGCTAACCCTAGATTAAGGGACTTATTAAATAGGAGATTAAGATACATAAAGACCCCTCTAACGGCTATAAAAGACTCATCAGCAGAAATGAGAAATGCTTCAGCAGAAATGAACTTCTTGGAACTTTAAATCATTTATGCTTTGTCCATGATTAACCCCTGTAATAAGCCTGCACTGAACATAACTCGAAGACCATTAGCAATTGATAGAATGATATGTTTGCCACAGATTAATACCCCAAAATTTAACATTCTCCCATATGACAATCATAGGTATGTTATCGACTCCGGTTATGTGAAGCAGCGGCAGTATAATCCATCAACAGGAATGTGTTCCCTTGATGTAGATGAGATCAGTAGGCATATGTCGTTTCTTAAATTTACTTATACCACTGAAAAGTATTTCTCATGTGACAACCCTATTAGTCATTTACGTCTCTTAATTTAAATAAATAAATAAAAATACAATGATACTGTAAAATTTTATTTAAATTAATTAGGGTGCAAGCCAACCAACGAGCAGGACGAGCCGGGATAACACGGTCTGGGATGTGCTACTGGCTATATCCATTGGCTGTTTACCATGACATTGTACTGGAAGCTACTGTTCCTGAAGTACAACGATCTTCTCTAGCTGGCAATGTTCTATATTTATAATCATTGGACCTTCCTGAATAATCCTGATATATTGATATCCTGAAATTTGATGTGATAACACTTATTTGAGAATTGCAGATTCTATTTTTTATTTTTTATTTTTTTTTGTATTTTGAGCAATGTGCTTTGATTATTTTTATAGATCAAAAGAACAAAGTATAGATGAAATTTCTTGATTATGGAATTGATTTTTTGCAGGAATTTAACGCATTTTCTTACTAAAAAGTTCAGTCATTATAGTCATTTTGTAGAAAACCTGTATGGCCTTTAGTGACTAAAAGATATAGTCACTAACTCTTTTGAACTTTTCCTCGCTAAACCTTTAGTAACAATACACTTTTAGACTAAATTAACTTTTAGTGGTCCTTTTGCTGATAAATTAACTTTTAGTGACTGTTTTTTATCTTTTGCTTACACTTACCTTTAGTGAGCAAATGTCATTAATTTTGTAATGACAATCGTCTTTTGTTTCAAACCCCTTTCAACTCACTCTATACTATATATACTAAGGGTGTTAATAATCCGAGCCGAGTCGAGTTTTGGCCTAAACAAGCTAGGCTCGTTTATTAACTACTCGGCTCGAGCTTGAATAAACTTTTATGAATTGACTCGAGCTAGAGCCCGGATATTTTGTTGTTATTCGAACTCGAGCTAGAAGCTCGTTTAAAAATTTAAACGTTATTTTTTAATCTTACAATAAACTAATTTCAAGCTTAATATGCTCGTATAAAAGATCGAACTTGATACGCTCGTTTATTAACTCAAGCTCGAGCTCAAAAGCTCGTTTACAATTATAAAAATTGTTCTAATGTTCAAACTAAAGTTTATGAAACTTATAATAAGCACTAGTTTGCATATAAAGCACAAGAGTGTAATATACTTGAACTTATTCCTTTTATAATTTCAAGTAAATGTAGTTCCCTTATGAAAAATGAACTGGGTCTTTGTATTATAGTAGCGCCTGCGATTGCTAGTGCGGTAGAAGATAATGTAAGGGAGTTGCATTTGTTTATTTGGAGATGTAGGTGTTGCAGTTCACAAGGTCAGACTATGTTTTATCTTTGACGATCAGATGACAATAAAATGATTATGCTTGAAAGAATATTTATCTTTACTCAAACTTAGATTTTTATTAGACTGATATTAGTTTTGTAATCGTATTTGACACGCTACTGATGTATGAAAAATTTAGAAACTTTGGGACAAAAATAGGTATTTTTGGTCAACCGGAACTTGTTTCAGACCACGTTATATGTTACGCACTATGACTCGTTACCGGACATAACTTAGTCAAATGACACATGAATTAAACAGGTGTATGTGAAAAATCGGTGGAAGTATGAAGCTAGGAAAATGAGAAGGCAAAAAGCATTGAGGAATTGAATACTAATTAGTCTCTGGGATCACCAGAAATGTTAAAGAAAATCTTGATGATGGTATGCTTTAACCTCGTGAAAAACCCGAATACGTATGCTAGCATACTTGGTTTGAGTTGGGCTCCGGTTCTTGAAAATTCGGTTACTATTCTATCAAATGTAAGCTTAGGAATGGCTATGTTTAGTTTAGGTATGAATATATCAATTTTGACATGTTCACACACGATTGGGTCGATTTATGTTATGATTAATCTAAACAGGTTGAAAGTTGCCCAAAGTCTATTTTTAATGCATGCATCCTTTTGACTCGTTTTATTAGAAGAGTTGAATTATAATCTTAATCCCAAGTAACTAATCAGTGTATAAGAAAAATGAACCAAATATTGTTTGTGATTACCCGGAACCCATTTGGACTCATTACCCAAAGCCACAGTCACTGACCTAGCCATCTTGCCACATTTACTTAAAAATAACTGTCTTTGGTGTTCAAGGTTTGTTCATGGCTTCACAGCTGAAGCTTATAGCCTGCGGGAACAGGTTAGCAGCATATGGAATGGTAGCTAGGTTTGTTGCCGGACCGGCTGTGATGGCAGTTGCATCTATTGGTGCAGGTCTAAGAGGCACCATTCTACAAGTTTCTATTGTACAAGCTTCTTTACCACAAGGGATTGTTCCCTTTGTGTTTGCTCGGGAGTACAACTTGCATCCCGATGTTCTAAGCAATGCGTAAGCCACTAGTGTTGCACTCATCCTTTTAGAGGCGGCAAATTTGAAGGATTTACTTATGAATAGAATTGCCAATTTTGCCACCTGTGGTTACTTTTTTATGTCGATCTTAAATCATTTACTAACATAACTATTTTTTTACAGGGTGATATTTGGAATGATAATCTCATTACCGATCACAATGTTGTATTACATCTTACTAGGTCTCTAAATGAAGCAAAGGCGTTTTGGAAAACTGGAAAGAAGGAATAATTGATCGATGAGTATTCATGATTATGTCGAGACAGAGGCATACATCAACTACGGATGTCAAACAAAGTAGCGGGATCTTCATTTCAGCTTAATGTCTTGATGGTATAGGCAGCACTATAGTTAGTATATTTTACGCCATTTGGAAACCAACTCGAACCATAAAATAAACTGACAAGTTTTTTGTTCTATGTGGCGATTCCTATCTAATCTCAGTCAGTTACAGGTCACTATGGGTCGTGTGAGACTTCATTTTCTCATCTTCTTACAAAGTCACATCATCTGACAGGAACCACACAATGTAAACGCGAAAATTGAAAACATGCCATGTGAGCTTGTTTGTCCCCTAAAATGTATGTATTGCAACATATACAAAGCCCAACAATGGTATGCTCATCCTACGTCGTACTGATATTTAATTTTGTTGGCAAAACTCAAAAACATTAGACCGCCCCTATAATAATAAACGTTAAAATTTGTCCCAAGTGTTACATCCAGAGTCATGTCATAAGACAACATAAGAAAAAAGTGTCCCATGATACAGCCATCAGTCACACTTGGCACGGGCAAACTCTTTATCAGATTATACCGATAGTGAACGCAAAGTTCACATTCCCCACTTTCTATCTTTCCCTTTTCTAGACGTTTTAATTTTGCTTTTAGCTCAATGACTTCCTTTTCTAAACGTTGATTTTGGTTTTTCAAAAACTTGTTTTTGTTGATTACTTTTAAACTAATTTTGCAAAGTTTATCATATTTATTATGCAATGAGTCATCATCTAATGATGAACTACTATAGTATTCGTGACATACCTCGTCATTTGCCATGAGACAAATTTCTTCGTCTTCCTCCTCGCTCGTTCCCCACGAGCCGCTCACAAATACTCTTTGTTCATCACGTTTAGGACACTTACTAATAAAGTGGTTTGGGTCCCCACATTTAAAGCAATCGCGATCATACCTTGCCTTCTCGTCCTCTTTGCTTTTCTGGAATCCTTTCTTGTCGTCATATGGTTGCTTGACATATCTTCCCTTTCTTTTAAAGAACTTCTTGAAGTCCCTTACTGCCATGGCATACTCCTCGTCATCACTATCCAAAGAGGAGTTCTCTTCATCGCTTGAAACCTTCTTGGCTTTAAGGGCAAGAGATATGTGCTTCTCTTTAACTTTTGAGGCTTCGGAATCGTTAGCGAGGACAAGCTCATAGACTTTTAAATTTCCTATGAGTTCATCAAGGGTAAGGATTGACAAGTCTTTTGATTCTTCGATTGCCTTCACCTTAGATCTCCACTTGGATGGAAGTGTCCTTAGATATCTCCTAACATGATTACGGCTAGAGAAAGATTCATCAAATGCTTGTAATGATGTAATTATAGTATTAAAGTTAGCAAAAGAGTGATCTATAGTATCCTCATCCGATATTAAAAATGGTTCATATTGTTGAAAAAATAAATCTATTTTATTGTTTTTAACTTGTTGATTACCTTGATGAGTTACAACTAAAGAATTCCAAATTTCTTTAGAGGTTTTAATCATGAAAATTCTTTCGAATTCCTTTTTGGGTAAAGCATTATATAAAACCATTTTAGCTTCACTATTTTTGGAAAGCTTTTTCTTAATATCATCGGTGAGTTTATCATGAGGTATGTTAACAAGTTTCCATTTTCATCTTTTGCAGTGGCTTCAAAATCGCCTTCAACAATGATGTACCAAAGATCAATATCTTTAGACTTCACATACGTTTCGAATCTATTTTTCCAATATATAAAACCATTAGTTTCAAGAAGTGGAGGTCGTTGCATGGATTGCCCTTCCTTGTAATTTTCAGAACCCATAGTGATCGAAAAGTTTTTAAAATACGGTTTACTTTAAAACTTTTATAAACTTAGCTTTTGATGCCAATTGTGGAAAACAAGAAGGGGGTTGAATAGTTTTGCCGAGTTTAAATTAGTTTCAAAAAAATTTAGATTCGATGTTATGTGAAATCATATGGATGTAGAGATGGTATAGATCTAAGAGTAATGCAAATAAAGTAAGTAAAGTAAAGGATAGAAATGACACAACCGATTTATAGTGGTTCGGCTACAAGGACACCTTCCTTGCCCTACTCCACTCCCCGAGTCACCTACTCGAGAGTTCAAGCACTATGTCAACAAACTCCTTCAACTAGGCGGAGAAGCCTTCACAACGTTGCTTACACCTTTTTCCGGTACAAAGCTAAATACCGAGTCTGTAACACGGAGGACCAAACCAACACTGCTATAACACAAGAAATATGTGAAATATGGAATACAAGATCTTCGCTACAGAAATCTTGTGGAGGAACAAATCAATCAAGGACCCCTTGCTTGGATGACTTGTAGAATGCTCGTGATCTCGCCTTAGAGAATGACCTATATGAGAATCACAATATAAGAAAGAAGAACAACTCCTTTGATCAAGTGATCTTTTGTTAGAAGAGTGTAAGAATATATGAGAGAGTTTGTAAGAAGAGGGGTGAGTAAAATGAAGAAATGACTCTCTATTTATAGGCAAATTCTTGCCAATGTTGCACGGATCCCTTGCTTGAGGGATCTGTCTAGTGTAACTCCAGGGATCCGTGAGACGCTCCTCTTTGCCCATGGGTTTTTGGGTTATGGGTCATGGGTTATGGTTTGAACCATGGGTATCTAAGTAGATACAATGTATCTAATAGATGCAATGCATCTAGTCAAATGGGTATGGGTTATGGATATGCTCCATGGGTATGGGTCATGGGTTGTGGTTTTTACCCATCCTAATAAACTATTTCAACAAATGAATTATTACAACAATTTGTATGAAATGACTATATGTATATGCTTTACAAAAATAACATGTATCCTTATAGTTTTACTTATGATAACATTATATTTGTTATCAACAAAACACAAAGAGATCCGCTAAATATTAATAAACATTTTTACGGTTTATTTGTATTAACACCATCTACAGAAAAAGTTTAAAAAACTATAATTAGTATTTTGATAATTTTCCTTTTCAACAAAATTAAATACCCAAGGTTTATATTCATATAACTAATTAATTATTATTGAAAACTAGGATCCAAATTGTAATAATCTTATCACATCAGTTGATATGCTTGTAATGAAATTATACAAAATGGTACGAGCCCTTGCCCAATTGCCAATTTCAATTGCAATTCCTAGATTTATGGGATTTACATTTAGCCAATTTCAATTGCAATGTAAACATGTTTTATCCCCATTTTATGCCTTGAGTTGCCAGTTCTCACCGCATAACTCAATTAAGTTGTCCAACTTAAGAAACTGCAAAATCATCCATGCCCGTTCTCATGACACGTGGATATTTTACCCTTTGATTACGATCTAAATCACGTTCTCACGCAAATAAAAGGTAATCTCAGGTGTTTCCGTTTCATTGGATGGCATACAACTTAAATTAAGGGTAATAAATTTGATTTTTGGTGTCAAATCAAATATCTACAAACATGTTATGCATTCATCTTCGTAGCATAAGTCTTTATTAAAAAAATTATATCCTTGTTTTAATTTTTAAGCCTTTCATCATCAAACTTTAATCGAGGTATTGGTTAACCAATTAAAGAATTACCTTTAATTACCACTATATCCTACTGTTGCATGAGTCATAAGACCCAAGTTATTCGGATAATTACCACAAAAGTGGCGCGCATAATTTAAGGTCAATTCACCCTTAAGATTTTATGCACATTATATAGGAATACTTGGTAACTCCATAAAAACGCACAAACGAGCGGAGAATTAGGTCAGCGCGAAGCATATTACATACCTTCTTTTTTAAGGTCACAATTTAATGCGTACCAACCTTATACCCATCTTATAGTTTGTCATTAATGGGTGCGCCGTTCTAACTATTTTGTGCATAACCATCAATCAATTAAACGTTTACGACTAATATTCTTAAAAAATACATGTTTCACCATTGTTTAGATCAATTTATATTTCTTATAAAAATACCCTTGTCACACAAAACAAACAAGCAAGTATTTAAAAAAAATATATAAACACATAAACAATGAATACATAACTTAACAATTAATCATGCATATCAAATAGCCACATGCAAACCTTTTGATAAATCCTATTAATAATCAATTCTAGATCTGTCAATATGTATATATCTAATTAAGACTTTCACCCATTTTCATCTATGTACAAGGTGAGCCACATGCATCGATTCATCAATTGTGTAAGTCAAAATTAAACACATTACCACATAGGACATAATTGATTTATTAATAATTATGATTGAGGTCTTCCGCACTTTTAGATCTATCAAAATTACAATTAAAGCATAAAATAAAAGCAGATCAATGACAAAACATGCATGTTTTTATCATGGACATAAATTATACTTAACAATTAATGCAATTAATCAACAGTTACGCAATTTAATACCCATAAATTTGCATGCAACCTAGGGTTTTCTTATCCAATTAAAAACAATGTTTACAAAACCTTAATTAGGGCACAAAAAAAGCCCCCCCCCCCCCCCCCACACACACACACACAAAAAAAAAATTAGGTTTTAGGTTTTGCAAACCCTAGATCTAAGCATACAATTAATAAAACAATACAACTTATTTGTTTTATGCGTTTCAGTAATTAATTACTCATTATAACGGCTCGTGATGCCACTGTTGAGGTTATGAAACATGATATACAATAAATAATATGTATGACACCACATAGTACACATCGGAAGACTTATGAATATAATAGCAATTCATTAACTGAAAACATAAATGCGCAACATACCTCTTGCAATTGGTTAGATCTCTTTAACAAAGATGATGAAGTGGTTTAAAGAGTTGTCCCTTACAGTTTTACAACTCAAACCAAATTGGTGTAAGAAAAATGTCTTACCACCACTGTTTTGTATACACGAATTAACCACGAATCAAGAGATTGCTAAATCTAACACAAACTCTTGTTTTATAAGAAAAACAAAACCAAAACACCCTATGGAGGGGGGTTCGGCCGAGTATGCAAGAGAGAGAGTGAGGAGAGATCTAGGGTTAATTCAATGCACAAAAGTTAACCTTAAACATTCACCCTAGGTTTGTTTATATAGTGAATGAAAATCTTAGGGAACAAGTTATTGTTTAGGTTTGTAAAACCCCCTTAGGGTTGGCCTTGATCAAGCCCAAGGGACACCCAAATCTTTTTCATTTTAAGATTTTTCACTACTAGTCCTTCTCTTTACATTTAATGGTCGTTAGTCATTTCTTGTTAAATACTTAACGATCGTTAGTCGGGTTTTGTGTAATAATTAATCGTAATCATTTTACATTAATTTTAACTTTAATTCTCATTCGCTAATGTGTGCAATCCCGTGGTCACGAATTCGAATCTGGACATGCACGGTTTTATAAATATATACATATTCCAACATCACAAAGATGGGGTGTGATCCTATGATCGAGATCAAAATGTTTTAGATAATAATACTTAGTTTCCTTACATACACTGTCAAGCGTTTAGTTATGCTTCATCTACAGCTTCTGCATAATTTTGTTTATCAAATCTCCAATAATACAGCAAGAGCACATGTGTCGAAAACTGTGAAATTGTGAAAAACTGTATATATCAGGCGTTTTATTAGTTCATTATTATTATTACCGTATATTTTTTGCAATTTGTATTAATATGTGTGTAAGTTGCAATTCTTCACTCTATTTTACAAGATTTCTTATGAAAGTTATGACACTTTTATAGATCATATTTGACACAACTTTATTTACAAGCGTTATAGATCAACTCAAAGTGAACTATCCTTTTTTGTCCCATATGCAAGAATTGGTTGTTTTGACCCATCATCCGACACGCACATTTTACTTTCTCGACTCCTCTAGAGCATATCATAACAAGCAAGACGACCTTTCGGGAAACAGGACTGCTCCCACTTTCTGAAGATGTATTTAAATGAATATAAGGCTAGGAGTATGATAAACTGACGATATAATCATGCGACCATTCTGTTGCCTGAACATCTGAAAACTAACGAGCAAATAACAATCAAAGGGATTTTCCAACAATGAAGCAGTCATCATACGTGATGTACATTCATAAGCGTTGACCATTCTTTTTAAAACAAGATTGACCATTTTTTTTAAAAGTCAATTTCTTCACTTCATACACTTAAATTTAGTCACACATCTAAAATACCCCTCACCAAATTGGCCCAGTGGTGAGGTGTTTTTAAAGGTCTCGTTCAAATTTTAAAAGATCTAGGTTCAAATCTCGTTAGTTGAGATGACAGGATAAAAGTCTGACAGTTAAGCCGCGTACACCAAAGCCAAAAAGGCTTGTGTTTCTATGATTAACTTGAACACATATCCCCCGCCATCGACTCATTTCCGGTTACTAAAGCGCAAAACCAAAGTGTGGCATTTTACTTGGGAAATAAATGAGATAAACAACAATCATGGCTTGGAAAGAAGAAAATACTACAAATGACAAAATGAACGAATTGACTTAACAAACTACTTGCAATATGAGTATGACCTCATTTAGGAAGAAACGTTTAATAAAAGCTAAACACGACTAAACAAAACAACTTTTTTTAGACCATCAAGATTTTTTGAAAAAATTTAGCAGTACAATGCAAAATTTCATAAGTTTCTTGTGAAGCCTAGAGCCCACCCTTGTTACTTTCGAAAGAGAGTCTTTAACTCAAATGTACGCGGCTTAACTAGACTATCTCCGTATGTTTTCAACCTTTCCATGACATAGATAACTAGTGCAGTTTGAACTCTTGACCTTTTACAACTAACTGGCTTATCAGTAAACCAATTTGTAACAAACTAAGTAAATAAAAAAATATTTCATCTTTTCAAAGTTACTAAATGCATACTTTTTGATAGTTAAGTATATAAATGTTGTGTTTTTACAAATTAGTGACGTCTACAAATATTTTTAGAGCATAAGGTGTCATAGCAAGCCTCACCCTCTTCATCAGTGCAACCTCAGCGCCACATCAGCATCCCACTTCTCTACAACTAACCACAACAAACCCCCCCTCACTCACAACAAACCTCAACTTACTCATTTGGGTCCCACATACACATTTATCACACACACAACCACAATTAAAAAAAAAAGTACAAAAAGTAAACAATGTCAGCTCGTTGTGGTGACGATTAAGGGTTCGACGACGAGCGACGGCAAGCCCAGCCGGTGTGGTGACGAGCGACCACGAGCTTGCCACGGTGGCGACGAAGAGGACGGCGAAGACCACACCTTATGCTCTTATAAATTCATCAAATGAATAAAATAAAAATTCATTGCCTTAAATACAATTTTTTTAAAAGTTTAATAACATCATGCAAGGTAAAAGCCATAAAATAGCCATGTACTTTTCTAAATGTACCGACTTGAAACACTTACTTTTTTATTGACATATACTTCTACGTACTTTCAAATTTTATCCGACTTCACCCATATGATCGATTTATATTAATATAATATCATATTAAAATAATATTATTTTATTGCAATATGGGTGAAGTCGGATAAAATTTGAAAGTACGTAAGTGTATATGTTAATAAAAAAATAAGTGTTTCAAGTTAGTACATTTCGAAAAGTATGTTGATATTTTATATTTTTTACCCTAACGTGTATATTAACTCTAATAAAATAACCTTTTATCTCTTACATTTTCTTTTTACAAAAACTAAAAAACGCGGCAACACGTAAACACCCACACACCTCACCCCACCAGAACACCCCCTCCCACAATTTGGCGGGACAATTTTCTACCTATATAAACCCATCTCCTCATTTCATATCATTTCATTCCCCCAAGTTTTATAAAAAATGAAAGTTAGGTCAAAATCAAGTACTAATAATAATCCGATCAATTGAAAAACACAATTAACCGGACGTGAAAGCTTAATTCTTCATACCTCAACCCAAGGCGTGACAATTTTAAGTTTTTGACTCATATCTGGATGAGGTAAGCTAAAGCATCGTCTTTTCTTTTCAGCATATGCCTTAGTCCAATAATACGAAATAGCTTCACCCGAACCTTGTTCACTCCTTTTTGTAACTGCAAAACGCGCTCTACTAGCTTTCATATTATTTGAGTTCATGATTGCTTATCCCCTTTTCTTTCGTTGATTTTCAGACTGCAACCTTTTTAGCTCTTCCAGCATTATCAACTTGTCCTCTTCCATCCTTAACCTCTTCTCTTGTTGCATCAACTGCTGCTCTTTTAACCGAGCACTTTGTAATTCTTCATGTCGCAACCTTAATTCTTCTTGGATAATAAATTCCTGTCAACGTTTATATAGGTACTACCGTTATAAGATGTTATGGTACGGAAAGGGTTTTACACATGCCTACTGATTTTGTAAATTACCTTTGCAAAATCGTCATCATAAAAATCATCTAGCCGCGCTGATACACTAGTATCAATGCTTGACTGACTTGACTCAAACAAGTCAAGAGAATCATGATTAAGCTCATCACAAAACTGTGCACTTAGATGCCGAAGATCATTAGTTAACTCCAATTTCTCCTAAGAATGAAAAAAAGTATTTATAAAAAACATATATACGAAAAATAAATGAGTCAAAAAGGATGTCAAAGCATACATACGAAAAATAAATGAATCAAAAAGGATATATTACTCCATTTCTTTCTCGAGCAAGAACCTGAAAAGAATACAAAATATTAAGGACATATATTATTATCAGTAGCCGTGTGATTATTCATGGGTCTATGAGGAGAATATAAAGTATAAATAACCTGAATAATTGCCTCGAGTTTGAACAAATGCTTATTTAACTCTGTAATAACACCATCATGTATTATGTTGATCTCTATACTGCTCTCACTCCTGCGTATAATAAGTAAATGTTTCCTTTCAATCTTGCCACGTTTGCGTGCTGCGGCCATCTTCTTCAACCACTCGTCGTAAAGATGTGTGGTTTACACTGGTGGAGTTCTAGGTATGTAATCATGGAAAAACGCCATAAACTTTATATACCAATCAGATCTCCTCTCAGCTATTGTCGATCTAAGTTCTTTAACAGGATTGGAATCCTTAAAAATGAAATAATAATATTGAAAATTTAATTTAGAATAAAAGATTGCATTAATAAGACAAATTTGATGAAGACTTTTACCTTTCCTAAAAGAAACTTATAATCAGATCTTTTGAAGGGTGTATTCTTTGACCACGCTACTCCTCTTGGCATAATATCAGGAACTTTATTCCACCATAGAATGCTTCTTTCAAATGACTCCAGTATCCATATCTATACAATGTTTACGGATGTTTCAAGTTCAATAAAAAAACATAACATAAAATATTGATACATAAAATGACTCCAATGTATATTGATACATAAAATATTAACCTTGAAAGCCCAAATGAATCCCAACAGTGTATAGGTTGGAACAAACTTGTAGTCTTTGTTAATACCTTGTAGGAAATCCCACTTGTGTTTATCAGCAACATCCAAAATTTCATCATACAAATGCCTCCAAATATGCTCCCCCCATGGAAAGGCATCCCAATCATCTAGGTTTTCAACTAATCGCATGAGAGTATCATCAACTTCCTGAACCAATAATCTGCCCATGAAATAAACTCCAAAGCTAACAATAGACAAAGACGTACTGCATCTTCGTCGCATATGATACCAAATACCTCTTCATCCTCAATTAGACCAAGAATATCTAAGTTTGTAATTTTTGAACCTGAACGTTTTGGGAAAACCCTTGACCTAAAATTGAGGTGTCCAGACCTATATTTTTCAAAACTTACTTTACCAAAATGAAAACCAGTGACAAGCGAAAATTTTGGACGACCGAAATGTAGGGGACGGTATTCAATATAATATACAATCGACATATCATAATGATTGTCATTCGGATAACATTGTTTTTGTAAAATATAATCTATCATATGTGCTTCGTGGTCAAAATAAGAAAGGTCCAACCATTTACCGAAACAAGTTCTCCGAAACAACTTCCTTCGTTTTTTCTCCAACTTGGATTTTATTAAAGAAAAGTAGTTTGGTCTACTTCTGATGATGATTTTCGCCTCATATTCCTACAAATAAAAAATAAAAATACTCAAAAACATATTCTACTTAATTACATGTAAGGGGAGTAACAAAGCTGCATTGAATCATATTGTGGCAGACATTGCCAATCATCCAAGCATGCACATTATTTATAATGAATGCATATTGTACAATTTAGTTAATAAATGCTATATATTACTTCATTCTTTAGTGTACTTATTGCAAATGTACTACAACAAAGCAGCACATCTCCAAACACCAGATAAATTAAAAACCTCAAGTCAATTAAAAACTTTAGCTAAGTTAAATAAACAAAATTGTTCTTGCAAAACTACGATTAAACATGATTAATTTCAAATAAAATACGGAAAAAACTAAGATACGAACAATTTATATATTTCAATATACGTAAGTAAAAACCAATTTTAATGTAAAAATAGAAATACATACCCGAATACGAAACATTTTTTTTCAGTAACCTGGATTTCGAGAAGATGGATAGATCTTGGTTTGTGGGAGTATTTTGTAATGTATGTGTTATTCTAATCATCGAATAAGGTTAGGAAGATCTGTCATATGAAAAAGCGCTTAAAGTAATTCGCTTAAACTTTGGAAACTATTATCTAAAAAGTATTTAAAAGTTCTGTAAAAAAAATTATAAAAGTACAAAAGTACAAAGTTAAAAAGGCGCTCAAAGTAATTTGCTTAAGTTGCTCAGCATTGGGAAGGCGCTAAATGAATAAAATAATAGTTTCCAAAGTTTGACTTTTTTCTTGAAAAAAAAAAAAGAGAATTAAGATCTCGCTCGAATCTTAAAAATTCGCTGGATCTAGGTTGATTAAAAACTATAGGTACGAAAAGTAAAATTCAATCATTGGGTTCTGAAAAGTGGATGGGCACTTGGCGCTCCTTAAATGGAAGAAAAAAGTTGCAAGTCTCAAGGTCTAGTTAAGGAATACGCCAACTTTTTTCATAGAAAGTGTTGCCACCTTGAGCGGAAGGTGCATTGCCATAATTGCCCCTTTAATTATTTGACTGTATCAATGCCTAGTAGGTAACAAAAAGATTTCATTTTATTCTGAGTATAGTACTAGTATTATTTATAGGTAAGGGTTTTATATCAGACAGGTTTACCCAACTTTCTCATTTTGTTCGCCTAAGTTACCAAACTTTCATTTTGTTCACTTAGGTTACTGAACTTTAGTTAAGCATTCAACCTCCATTTTTCAGTGTAATCAAAGTAACCCAAATGCATTTTTTTAGGTAAGTTAAGTAACCCAAATGCATTTTTTAGGTAAGTTAAGTAACCTAAATGTCTCATTTTACAAATTCAGTAACATGAATGTCAACTCCGTGTAGTCCAATACCCTGTTTGCACACAAAAAAAAAAGTTTAGTAACTTAGGCGAACAAAGTGGGAAAGTTGGGTAACCTGTCTGATATAAAACCCTATAGGTAATGATGTGCACACTTTTATAATTTAGGGTTTTGGCCGTACAATAGCAGCGTACTTTTTCAAATGTACCGATCTAGTACGCGTATTATTTTTTGTTCCACTTAATGTAACGTACTTTCATTTTTTGTTCCATTCTACCCCACCAAACTTGTTTAACCGGCACCAATTTTTTTTGCCCATCTTTGCACGTTTTTGTCCGGTTTGCACGTTTTTATCCGTTTTACAGGTTTTCTTCCGTTTTTAAATGTTTTTGCACGTTAACACACTTTTTCATCCGTTTTTGCATGTTTTTGCACGTTTTCGTTCGTTTTCGCCCGTTTTCGTCTGTTTTCGCATGTTTTTGAACTTTTTTGCCTGTTTTTGGATGCTTTTATACATTTTTGCCCGTTTTCGTCCGTTTTTGCACATTTTCACACGTTTTTGCATGATTTCATCCATTCTTACACGTTTTTGTTTGTTTTTACGCATTTTCATTCGTTTTTACATGTTTTCACCTGTTTTTGCATTTTTTTTCTGTTTCTGCACGTTTTCGTGCGTTTTTACATATTTTTGCATGTTTTTGTCCATTTTTGCATGTTTTTAAACATTTTCGCTCGTTTTTGCACGTTTTCGGCTATTTTTGCATATTTTCGTCCGTTTTTGTCTGCTTTTGTATGTTTTCGTCTATTTTAGCACGTTTTTAAACGTGTAAAAATGGATGAAAATGTGCGAAAACGTTCAAACATGCGAAAACAGATGAAAATGTGCGAAAACATGCAAAAATAGACGAAAATGGACAAAAACATGCAAAAAGTTCAAAAACTTGCGAAAACATATGAAAACGGGCGAAAACGAATGAAAACGTGCAAAAACATGCAAAAACGGATGAAAACGTGCAAAAATGGACAAAAATGTGCAAAAACAGGCGAGAACATGTAAAAATGAATGAAAATGTGTAAAAACGAACAAAAACGTGTGAGAACGGACGAAAAACATGCAAAAACGTGTGAAAATGTGCAAAAACAGACGAAAACGGGCAAAAACGGACAAAAGCTTGTGAAAATAAAAGTAAGTTATATTAAGTGGGACAAAAAGTTGTACGCGTACTAGATCGGTACATTTGAAAAAGTACGTTGCTATTATACAGCCAAAACTCTTAATAAAAAATGTCAGGTATGATGCATAGCCGGTTTCCAAACTTTTTTCCCGGTAGCCGGTCATCTTATGGGTAGAATGGAACAAAAATTGAAAGTTTGTTACATTAAGTGGAACAAAAAATAGTACGTGTACTAGATCGGTACATTTGAAAAAGTACGTTGCTATTGTACGGCCAAAACCCTATAATTTATTTGCACACTTAAGATACAAATAGTTGAAGCAAAATATTTAATATTATATAAGTATTGAATGTAAAAATAGAAATGTCTCAATCAATTAACAAAATGTGCAAATCAGTTCTCATTTCTCATTATTTATATAGTAAATAACTAAATCTTTCTTTTTTATAAATAACATGAGTTTGTACTTTGTACGAGTAACTCATTACCATGTCTGGAGCCATATAAAAACGCTTGTGTTTATATAGTTTAGGGTCTTTAGATTTTCATTATTTTTGAGATTTTTAGTATTACGTAAAAGGTTTTATATTTTCGTTACTTGAAATCAACATAAAAGGATTTAACAACCTAAACATTAAACAATCACTTATTCATTAGAAGAAGAAAAATAAACAGTTGCCTTTTGAGTTCCAGAGTGTGTTTGTTAAAACTTAAAAGTTACACTGAGTAGTAGCTGTAAGCAGTAGTCATAACTCATCGCTTTTTGAGATAACATTGTAAAAATGAGTATTCTTAAAAAATAGCAAAGTTAACCGCTCGTTCACCAAACAACTATTAAAAACCAAAATGCTCATTGCTCATCGCTCGCCACTCTAAAAAGCCATAAAGCTCCGTGCCAAATATAACCTTTCATTGTAACTTTTTTTCTCTGTTTGTTTTTCTTGATAAAAGTTTTCTATTCTCATTACAAACTTTTTTTTTTTTTTGTTAGTTTTATGATTACATTGTTAGAAATTGTGTGTACCCAACTTTTGAGAAGAAAAAAGAAATTTGCCCTCTATATTCGATTTTTCTGGCTCCGCCACTGTATAACATTGATTTTCTCACTCAATAGTTACTGCAACTCAGTTTAAATCTCGAAGGTATGCTTTACTGTGATATTTTGTTTGTTTTTTATTTTCTCAAATCACATCTACATTTCATCCTGTTTAACTTATAGTATATCCTCAAATGAAACCTGATTGTTATATGTCCTTTTCATATGAGATGCTTCACATTCTTATGCTTTCATACTTGCCTTGTTCATACACACTAACAATGTTGCCATAAAATTTCAATTCAGAGTCACTTCAACACACCCATTTTACTCTCTCGACTCCTCTAGAGCATATCATAACAAGCTAGACGACATTTCAGAAAACAAGGCTGCTCCCACTTTCTGAAAATGAATATAAGGTTATGAGCATGAGTGCATGACAAACTGACAATATAATCATGCGACCATTCTGTTGCGCGAACATTTGAAAAACTAACGAGCAATTAACAACCAAAGTGATTTTCCAACAATAAAGCAATCATCATACTTGTCGTACATTCATAAGTGTTGACCATTTTTTTAAAACAAGATTTAAAAAGCATGAAAAGTCAATTTCTTTAACTTCTTCATACACTTAAATTTAGTCACATATCTAAAATACCCCTCGTCAGATTGGCCTAGTGGTAAAGGTGTTTTTAAAGGTCTCATAAGAGACCCGGGTTCAAATTTCAAAAGTTCTAGGTTCAAATCTCGTTAGTTGAGATGACTGGGGGAAAGTTTGACGGTTAAGCCGTGTACATCAAAACCAAAAAGGCTCGTGTCTCTATGATTAACTTGAAAACAAATCCCGCTCCATTGACTCCTTTACGGTTATTAAAGCGCAAACAAAAGTGTTGCGTTTAACTTAGGTATGTATTTGGGGTACACGAACCCTTGCTCAAAGTAATTGAGATGACCAACAATCATGGTTTGGAAAAAAGAAAATACTACAAATGACAAAATGACGAATTAACTTAACAAACTACTTGCAATATGAGTATGACCTATACAGTTTAAATGATCTCTTAACACTAGTTACAATATGACTATGACCTCATTTAGGACGAAACGTTTAATAAAAGCTAAACACGACTAAACAAAACAACGTTTTTTAGACCATCAAGATTTTTTTTTTAAACAATTAGCGGTACATTGAAAAAATTCATGAGTTTCTTGTGAACCCTAGAGCCCACTCTCATTACTTTAGAAGGTGAGTCTTTAACTCAAATGCATGCGGCTTAATCAGAGTATCTCTGTAACGATTTTTGACCTTTCCTTGACATATACTCCCTCCGTCTCAATTTAATTGTCAAGAGAGAGAAATCACAAAGTTTAATAAAAGTGGGGCCACTTTAATTTTCAACCACACGAATAGAATATTCCCTCTTTAGATTCTTTAGTTTTACTAAAAAAAAGAAAGCGTACAATCTTTTTGAGACATTCAAAAATAGAAATATGGAAAATTAAATTAAAACGGAGGGAGTATATAACTATTGTAGTTTGAACTCTTGACCTTTTACGGTTGACTTATCAGTAAACCAATTTGTAACAAACTAAGTAAATAAAAAAATATTTCATCTTTTCAAAGTTACTAAACGCATACTATTTGATAGTTAAGTATAGGGATGAGCATTTCGACCCGAATCCCGAAACCGAACGGGAACTGTACCGATTCTTGATATACGGTACGGTACCGGGACTACGAAATAAGGTGAAAAAAATTCGGGACCACTAATTCGGTACGGGACCGGTACCAAATCGAGAAATTCCCAAAAAAAGATGAAACCCCGATTTCACGGTACCGGTACCGATACCGGTACCGATATCCAAATCCCGTTCGATACGGTACCGGTACCACTAATTTATGCTCGGGAAAAAATCGGTACCACTAGTTCGGTACGGGATCGGTACGGGACTGGTACCCTGCTCATCCCTAGTTAAGTATATAAATGTCGTGTTTTTACAATTTAGTGATGTCTACGCTTATTTTTATAAATTCATCAAATGAATAAATTGAAAATTAATTACCTTAAATACATTTTCTTAAAAAGTTTAATAACATGTATATTAAATCAAATAAAAATAAACATCTTATCTTTTACAAAAAGTAAAAAACGCGGCAACACGTAAACGACCGTACACCTCACCCCACGAGAACCCCTCCCACAATTTGGCGGGATTTCTTCCTATAAAAACCCACCTCCTCATTTTCATTTCCCCCAAATTTTATAAAAAAAAGATGAAAATTAGGTCAAAACCAAATAATAATAACAATAATCGGACGTTCATGAACATAAATGTACGGACGCAACTTTTGTTATGTTCGTTCATTTAACTAAACGAACGTAAAATATGGTTCATGTTCGTTCATTTAATAAATAAACGAACATAAACGAATTTTTATCGAGCGGTTCATTAAATGTTCACTGAACGTTCAATTCGTTTACATCCCTATATCAAATGAATAAAATGAAAATTAATTACCTTAAATACATTTTTTTAAGAGAAAATTACCAAAATGGGATTTTTTTTTTCATGTGTGGTCTATTTTTAAGACCTTTTTCTCATCTCTTTCCCAAAAGAGCCTGATCAATTGCTCAACTCTATTATTTTGATGACATGTGTCATGTGGTAGGTGAAGATATTTTTTACCTTTTAACTCAAATGACTAATTTACCCTCAAACAAATATATAAAAGACATCACATATTTCATTTTTTCTAATTTTTTTTTTCTCTCTCTCTCTAACCTCAATCCAAGATCCGGCCATATCTCCGGCCATGGGAAAAGATCCGGCCATATCTCCACCACCACCACCACCGCTGCTCAACTGCTCGACTACCACTGCTCAACTGCTCGACCACCACTGCTCACCACCTTAGCAGTCCATAACCACCACCACCACCGCTGCTCAATTGCTCGACTACTACTGCTCAACTGCTCGACCACCACTGCTCACCACCTTAGCAGTCCATAACCACCACCACCGCTCAACTGATCGACTACCACTGCTCACCACCTTAGCAGTCCATAACCACCACCACCACCACTGCTCAACCACAAAAATTATCTATACTTACAAAAATTAATATATCATATTACACTAGTATTACAATAATAATGTGCTTATTACCACTAAGATTTAAGGAAGAAAAAATGAAATACTTCGTATAATGTCAAAGATAACGTGTTGACATTTTCTTCACCATAATTTAATTTAAAACAAAACACCCCTTTGACATTTTAACAAGTCAATACTAAAACTAGCCTTAAAAAAAAAAAAAAAAAAAAAAAAAAAAAAAAAAAAACCCTACGCATAAAAAAAAAACATATAACTAACAAGATTGATGGTGAAAACACAAGAACATTCAGATCTCGCCGGAATCATATAACTAACAAACAGATCTGTGACCGAAACTAACAAGATTGATGGTAAAAACCACGCCTCGTCTTTAAAATTGATGGTAAAAAAATACATATAACTAACAAGATTGATGGTAAAAACCACGCCTCGTCTTTAAAATCTCGCCGGAATCTGCTGCTATCGCCGGAATCATTCAGATCTGTGACCGAAACTTTTTCAACAACTAATGACTTGAACACTTCACGTAGCGAATCAAGAGAACGCGTAACCACGAGACTTATTCGAGTTTCCATTTGTGTATCATTCATATCTGCTACTGCTGCTATGAGATCTCGTCTGAAATTAAACCACTCATACCGTCTCTTCTCAAGTCACAAATATATAAACCAAACACTCGAATCTCTCTGACAAAACAGATTCATTTAGGTGATGAAGAACAACAATAATTGAATGTACTCTTTATAGTCTGGTTTGCCTATTAAGTTATTCCATCTCAATATAGCTTCAAACAGAACGAGTCTTGTTTACTTGTAGCAAACTGCAGACACACACATGTATTTGTACTTGTGCGATTGAAAAAAAAAATCATGCGTAAGTTTTTAAAACATAAAGATATACTCGTGTGTACATGTACCTGTAAATGAAGAACAACAATAATTGAAGAGAGATGGTACTATTTATATAGAGGGCATATTTGTCATTTAATAAAAAGTAAAAAAGCATGTCTACTTAACTCGTGACACTTGTCACTAAAGTGGTGGAGTTGAGCAGTTGAGCGTGACTCTTTTAGGAAAGAGATGAGAAAAAAGTCTTAAAAACGAACCACACTTAAAAAAAATCCCCTTTTTGATAATTTTCTCTTTTAAAAAAAGTTTAATATCATGTATATTAACTCAAATAAAAATAACCTTTTCACAATTTGGCGGGACAATTTGTTCCTATATAAACCCACCCACTCATTTCAATTCCCCCAAATTTTATAAAAAAATGAAAGTTAGGTCAAAATCAAATACTAATAATAATCCAATCAATCGAAAAACACAATTAACCGGACGTGAAAGCTTAATCCGCTTAATCGGAAAACGACGTCGCTTCCTACCTAATCGTCACTCAATCATCTCATCTCCACTTCAGGTCCTTTTTTTTTTTTTTTTTTTTTTTTTTTATTTTGATTATGTTATTATTATAATTTTTGTTATCGTTTTAGCTATAGTAAATTTGGTTCAGTTATTTTTTATTTTTTTAAAAATTTGTTGCCACTGTAGTTATGTTATCGCTTGTAGTAATAAGTATTCACTCGACGCAATTGATTGATAGTAAAAGTTTCTTAATGGGAAAAAGGCGATGACATGTCACTTAAGGTGTGTTTGGAATTTTGTCAATGAAAAACGTTGGTAACGTAGCTGTAGGTGTAATCGTAATGTGTAAAAGAGCTTCAAAATGCTTAAATCTACTAAATGCTACTTCATGAAGCGTTCAAAAAGGAGCATTTCAAAAAGAAAAGATAAAGCCACTTGCTACTTGCCAAACGAGCATTAAAAAGAATCGCTTAAGGGTGGCCTAGTGGCAAAAGGGTTTGTGGCTATCACTCTAAAATGTGTGAGGTCTCGAGTACAATCCCTGCTAGGTGCAAACAACCTTAAGTGGCCACGCTAACCTCCTGGAAAGGGAGGGCTTGTCTTGGTTTGAGTCTGTGTAGCGGTGGGTTCAAACCCCGCGAATTAGTCGGCCAAAAGATAAGAAATCATGGTTACCAAAAAAAAAAAAAAAAAAAAAAAACGAGCTTTAAAAATACGACGCTCTACTCTTGCTTACCGCTCCCAAATGCGCTCATAAACGCTATGCGGCAAACACACCCTTACTTGATTGGGTTGATAGTTAAAGTTTATTACGGATGCTTTAAAGGAGTGTTTGGGATTGTGTTCTGGGAACAAATTATGGTTGTGTTTTTGCAAAATGGCGTAGTGGTAAGGCCCTTGGTCTAAGGTTCAAACCTTACTAGGTGCACATTTGAGGTGACCAGGGAAGTGTCGGAAACGATCAACAGATACTTTGATTAAAAATAATAAATAAAATGGTCTCATATCATAGATAATCATTTTTTTAAAAGGTTTTTCAAACAGTTTTAGCTGATTACCTGTGTTTTTCATACTATATAGTTTGATAATCTCCTCCAAAACGGAATCCCAAACACCCCTAAAAAGGGAGTAGTTTTCCTTTTGTGCTAATAATAGCAAGTTTTTTAGCCTTGGCCTACTGTAATCAGTAGAAGAGAGAAAATAATTTGCTATTGTATGTGACTATGTAATTAACCCTAGATGTCAATACTGAGTATAATTTGTTTTGATATTGTAGATATGTTCGACTGTAGTGAAAGATGAGAATGGAGAAGAAAAGCTGGTAGTGGATCGAAATGATTGTTTGGTTGGGACTTCCGGTTCGGATAAGGTTAATTGTCCGGTTTGTGGAAATGAGGTTCGAGGGGGAGAGTACATGATCAACTCTCATTTGGGTAGGCATTAAGTTCAACTTTTCTTTATTATTTTTTCTTGAAATTGCTAGTGTTGTAGAATTGGTGGTCTGTTTGGTAATTGGGTACCCCCGATAGTGTCTGGACCTAGTGATTATTCTATTTTATATCAGTATAATTGACCTGTTTGTTAGATCTTACTTATGTGGCATTTTGATCTCATAAGGTGGGCTTATCACTAAATTACGGACTAGTCTATTTCACAATAATAAATTAAGCAAACTAAGGCATTTAATTTTTTTTTTTGTGGCTAATTTACCGAAGTAGCCAATTTTTTTCTGAAAGAGGCTCGCCATGTCATTATTCGTATGGGCAATACTGGTTGCTTCTCATTTCAGAACAAAAGTGTAGTGAGCTGGTTGGGACATTATTGAGTATAATTACCTTATGCACCCACCCACCAAGGGGCTTGGCTGTTCTATGATTTTAGCCGTTTTATAAATAATTGAGATCCTTATGATCACACATATTGACCTATTGCCAAAAGCTTTACTTCGTGGTATTTGACACAATACTTAGATATCACCCTGAGTAGTTGATTCTCTTTCATCTAGATGTCCTGTTTCTTTGGTTTTCTAGGCATGCTGAGCTTAGTTCTATCAATGGTTCAAATGGCCTTTTCATTTGAGTGTTTGTTTGTTGGTTTGTTATAGTTTATCATCTTTTATGATTCTGAAAATCTTGTATTGATCCTTTTTTAGTTTGTTATTATATGTTTCCAACTTCACTTATGCCTTCTGGATGCATTTGGTTCAGATGCATGTTTAACAAGAGGGACCAAACGGAAATTAAGCCAACAGACACTTCTTCAGTTCAACTTCAGCCCCAGATCGAAAATAAAAGTTTATTCGGTCGATTCTGATGATACGAAGTCTAAACCGGCTAGTCATGATAAGGATACACTAGCTTTAAGTGTGGTGAGTATCGAAGAAACCATAGAATACGAGTCATCCTCAAGTTCAGACAATGTTGCACTTGCACTTATAGATAACTCAGCAGAAACATCGGTGAATGATGACAGAATCATCACGTATGGTTCAACTGTAAATGAACTCGAGGTCTGTGAAAATGACAGTGCCAATTCCGATGATGACATTTTGGGGAAGTTGCTTGCAACATTTATTGTTGGCCGAAGATATGGTGAAGAAGTGGAATTATGTGCCGGAGATACTATATCTTTATGTAGAGATCCTGAAAATACCAAGGACCCTAATGCTGTTAAGGTAAATATAATCATTGGTTAAGCTACATTTGATTTCACGTGTTATGAAAACGTTAAAAAATCAGATGGTCTTTGATACAGGTTCTTTCCGCAGAATCTAATAAAGCTCTTGGTTATATACCTCGTGAACTAGCTCAACATTTGTCAAAGTTAATGGATACATGCGGCTTGAACTTTGAGGTACAATAGTATCTCATGAGACACTACCTATAGATTTGAATTTTGAGGTATAATGGGGTTGTATTGCAGGGTCGTATTATGTCGGTTCCTGAACAGTCTCGTGCCGTTGTTCCAGTTCAGATTTCGTGTCAAGAGAACATTCCTTGTAGTGAATTAGAAGGTGAAAAACTTCAGGTTTTCAAGTCATTATGTCGACATGTTTTAACCGCTGTCAAATTAAGTGAGGCGTTCCCCCTTGGCATGGTGAAGTATCAACACAACTTTTTCGTGTTGCTACAAGAGGTTTTAAAGACGACTTCTCATGTTTTTACACACGATGAAAAAACCTTGTTAGGTGCATGTATCCTACTTACTGTTGTTTATACATGTCTTTGTTTCTGTAGACTCATATACTAACATTATCTTTATGCATGTTTGTGCTTGCAGAAAATTTTCTTTTGCTTTCTAATGATAGCCAAAGGCTCTTCATACGTCTTTATACACGTAAAGGTGTTACTTTCTTTCTTTTCCAACCATTCGATCACTTTGAAGTGTAATCCATTGTTTTCAGTTGTCTGTACACCCTGCAGATATGATATTAATGTATGTTTTTTTACTTCAGGGCCATGGTTTCGGCTATCTAGTATTTCTTACGCTGAAATACTAGACTACCAACTTGCAGTGAAGGAACTCTCTGGTAATTTAAATTTTGTGTAAAGAATCATTAATTCATTATAGCTTCTTATCTTCGTCAATAGTTGTAAGGTTATAATTTCAAATTTATCTGATGAAGACGAGGTTGCATTTTTGTCATCATACAGCAGCAGGATATCTATGCTCTGTTGAAACCACAAGTGAATTAGATAAAGATGATTTGGAGGGGATCTTGAACATTTTTACTGTTGCTGAGCTGCGGGAAATGTTATCTGTGATCAATAAGGTGTGCATTGCACTAGATTACCAAAATAATAAGTTGTCCATTGCATAGACTATATAAGTACCAAAATAGCATATCTTTATGTCTAGTTGACCTTTTTTCTTTGATACATATCTTTTAATGTTGAGAGCCTTGATTATGTGAACATGTGTGTTTATTCCGTTTCAATTGTTCTGACTTTGTTGGGCACACCTTATTCTATTTTAAAAATTGAGTTAAGTAATAAAGTACCTGTTTCTTTTTATAAATTGATAGTAGTGTTTTTGTAAGGCTGTTCATTATGATTTTTAATGTAATAGACACTGATTGGAGCATTCCGGAGGGATCATCCTAAATTTGGTTGATACTGTGGTTATGCTCCTAAAGCTATTGGCTTCTGATGACCACACAGGAAGAGAACTACTGTGTGGACAGATACGGGCCATACATTGTTATTAACTAATTATGTATGCATTTCATCTAGCTCCAGGGTAAATGCGCAACTACTATAACGTCACCTCCATTGCTACCAACTCTGCTTATAAATTAAACCGCATTGAATGTTTATTGTCTGTACATGCTGGATTATTGCCCCCTTTTTTTCTTTCATTGTAATGTCGCTTCCTTGAAGGTTAGTGTATCATTTCTGAACTTGGAATATTCTTCTGACAAATCTTGTTTTTTCAGAAATGCGGTCATAGTTTGTGTAAGCAAGATTCCATATCTGCACTCCTTTCTACATATCGGGATGGATCAAGGTCTTAATTGTTTTCCAAGTTCTCCACTTTATTCGTGTTATATTTCTTTCTTCTAATAATTACATTCATTTATGCGCAGCTCATTGCTAAATAAAATGGTCTTGCAGAAAACAGGCTCCTGCATACGTATTTCTTTACTAGCTGATTCCCTGATCTGGCGTGTTGAGGTAATGTATTATGATATCACATAAATAGGGTGTTTGTTAGAGGTTAAACTTAGATTCAAAGAGTTTAATTACTATGAAAATAAAGTATAGATTTCAAGTTGATGAAAGTGAATTGGTTGATACTTCACAATAATTGTGAACCGTTGTTTATTAATTTTTTCACATATGAATTAGTCATTCAAGATGTTTGTGTTAGGCTTTCAAGTTGTCAGGGTTGATGTTGCTCTGAATATTTTTAATCTATGAGACTTTTGTTTCACCTAGAAAATGGTAATTCAATATAGAATATCTGTGTATTCTGATCAACATCCACCAATACAACTTGCAAGCATAGTAAGTAATTGAGGGAATCCTAAGCCCAAACATCTTAGAATTGGGTTCTTGAGATGTAAAGAAGTTAACAAAAGACCAGAAACCATTGACGTGAAGTATGGTCAACTAATACACTTATATCGACCTCAATCCAAACAATCCATCTTTTTTCATACCCAATATACACAAAATCTGATATATCTTATATGTGTTGTCTCTCAGAGGCTTTTCTTCTGCAATGGAGAGCAAGATCTGTCAGCATTTTTACTTGTGGATTTGGGAATTGTAAAGTATCCAACTTACACTTGTGTAGTCACTGACCAGATATTCTCTAGTCGAAATGATCTCATAACTTATGAGGAGGTATGCCTGAGATATCCCACTTCTTTTATGTATCCTTTAGCCTTATTAAACTAATAGAAGCTGTCAATAGGCACTCGAAGTAGCTCAAATTATGGATGAATCTCTTGTAGAAAATGACTCATCAATGGTTTTGAGATGTATTGCAATATCCGACTCTTGCATATGCAGCTCTGCTGCAAAAACAGTGAAAGTCTCAACCTCTAAACAATTGTCTGCACCCTTTCCATGCTTTTCAGCTTCATGGATTTATTCGAAGGTGGTTCTCTTAGGTGTTTCTTTTCTTGAGTCCGAGCGTAGGTATGGGCTCTTTCCTTTTTGTGTTTCACCAAAACTATATAACCATTTCAATGCAGTTCACTCTTTAGTTTAGTATAAAGAGCTGGTTCTTTCTTTTCGTATGTGATTGTAAGAGATTTTTAGAGATGAAATAATTTTTTTCTCAGGTACAATGTGGCAATAGATCTACTCAAACGCCTTTTGCTTTATTTTACTTGTGATAGAAGAAGAGGATATTGGACATTGAGACTGTCCATTGATTTGGAACATATGAGTCGTGTCAATGAGAGCCTATCTGTTGCTGAAACTGGATTAGATGATCCATGGGTCCGTGCTGGTTCAAGAATATCATTGCAAAGACGGGTACTTCGTTTGGGAAAACCGCCAAGACGGTGGAAAGTTCCTAGCTTTTCAGAGTCTGTCAAAAGGAAGATACCTGAGGTTGTTACTTGTTGCTTTATACTTATCATTAGGATGTGTGCTTTGGAAGTGAATATGTGATAGTTTTATATTTTTACTTAACAAGTGTCTTTTGTACAACTATGACGTAGGTTAATGTTCAAGGTAGGCCACTTAACTGCAAAACTGGAACAAAAAGCAGGTTTTACGGTGAAGATGGAGAACAGTGTGGGGTAGAGGAGCTCGCTCTTCAGTATTATGCTGGAGAAGAAGGTGGTGGTTGGCAAGGTGTTCATTCTGAAAGCGGCATCTGGCTAACTTTGTTCGGCCTGCTTATGTGGGATGTCATCTTTGCTCACGTGCCTAAGGCTTGTCGCAGTGGGCACCTTGGACATCGGTTTAGCATGCAAAATACACACCCACGACCGATGTTAAATCGGTTGGGTACCAATGTGGGAGATCGGTTGTGAGTTCGGTTGGCCAAGGAATTTGTGGACATCGAGTGCTTCGGCGCTCGATATTGGAGCATGTTTAAATCCTTCCCAACGCATTCAATAATACAACTTTTAAAAATTAGACCGTTTGGTCATACAAAAAAAAAAAAAAAAAAAAAAAAATTTCAAACCTATTTTACCACTCTATAAATACACACATTACCTCAAACACAATTCACAACTTACCATTTTCATCTATATTCAACTCAATCTAATTCTTATCCAAATTGAAAATGTCAAAGAAAAATACACCACAATCAAAAACCCGACGATCACGACTACCCCAAAATGCCTCGGATCTAAATTTCTCGCCGGAAAACAACTTCGAGTTAACCGGCATATCACCACAACAAAACCGGCCTCCTATTCGCTTTCGTCCGCAAAGTTTTGATTATCAATCACAACTACCCCAACCAAATCAAAACCAAAACGCGTTTTATCTTAACCGTCCTTTTGTCCCACCGCAACGTTCTTACCAAGATTACCGGCAAGAACCTAGTGGGTCTGGTTACCATCCAAACATGGACTTCATTTATCCTTCTCAACCGTATCAACCTTATTCCCCTATTCGAAGCACTAATCTAGACATGAATTTGGAAGATTGGATGGGGGAGTATCCGACACAAAACTACCCAAGTCAAAACTACCCAAGTCAAGATGCTTCGATGGGACAAGGTTCGGGTCACGGTTCGCACCACGGTTCGTTCCATGGTTCCATTCCCGTTGATGATTCTGATGATGAGAAAACCGCTTCGGCTGAAGAGATGTCCCCCATCAAACCAAGGCAGCCATCTAGACGTGCTTCAAAGGCCAAGGACAAAGGCAAGATGCCGGAAACAAGTAAGGGGAAAAACAAGAAGGTAGCAGATCCATGGACAAAGGAGGAAGAGGTGGTGCTTTGTAAAGCTTGGGTCTATGTGTCAGAAAACGCGGTGAGAGGAAACGCCCAAAACCGCTTCAAGTTTTGGGAGCAAGTGATCGAGTACTTTAACAAAGAAACAGGCAAAGACCGAACCTATGACTCCATCACTACCAAATGGAAGAGCAGGATTCGTAACAGGGTTGGAAATTATTGTGCTATCATGGAGAATATCAAGAACACCCATGGAAGCGGTGAGAATGATATCGACGACACCTCAAAAGCTCTTAAAGAATACCGTATGACGTACGGTCATGATTTCACTTTAGAGGAGTGCTACGATGTGTTAAAGGGTCATGTTGCTTGGAAGGAGGTTGAGTTGCCGGCTATATCAACAAATAGTCGGAAGAAAACAAAGGGTTCTAGCACTACCTCTGGTTCAACTGCAGCTCGTGATCCTTTCGATGTCTATGACGTTGATGATTCTGCTGAGGAAGCGACTAGAGAATCACGACCGGTTGGTCGTGACAAAGGAAAGAAGAAAGCATCCTCCTCCTCTCGTGATGGTGATGTTCCATCAGACTCATTTATGCAATCGTTGGCCAAAAATTTCTTAAGGACCAAGAAGCCGTCAAAAGAGGATAAAGATAAGAATAAGCAGGGTTTAGAGGATACTTGGTTACGGTTAAGGGAAAAAGAGCTCGAGATAAAACAGGCAAAACTTGAGCTCATGAGGACATCAAAACGAGAGTCAGACATCATCTTCTACAACACCCCAATCGATCCAAATTTGACCGGCCGCCAACTAGAAGAGTTGGAGAAAGTTAAGGCAGCAATCAAAGAACGTTACAATTTAGATTATTAGTTTAAGTATTCTAGTGCTTATTTGAATTTCGTATTGTAATATTTTTATTTATTTATTTTTTTTTTTAATTTCGCAGTGTAATGTTTTTTTTAATTTGAATGAAATTTAAATTTAATGTTAAAAATGTTTGAATTAAAAAAAAAAAAAAAAAAAAAAAAAAAAAAAAAAAAAAAAATCCTCGGGTCGTCGACTGGGGCATCCGGGTTGTCTCAGGTTGCTGGAGAGAAAAAGCTGACGTGGCGCAGGTTGTCTCAGGTTGTCCCAGGTTGCGACTGGGACTAGCCTAATGTTTTTTTGACCAGATTCCAGGTACCAAAATAATGAAATATAGTTGCTCTAGGGATAAGGGTTTTATATTCTCAGTTTTTTTGGGGCTGGTATCTGTCTCGCCTAGTGTTACAACATGAAAATGTATCTTTCTTCACTTATAATCTAACTTTTTAAAGCAATCATTTTTGTTGCATCGAAAATGCATTTTGGGCAACTTTCCTACTGTTTGACCCATTTCTTTATCCTCTGTTTCATTTTCAATTGCAGACCTCGCCCTTAGATTTAGACACAGATTATTTTTACGAAGCAAGAAAAGCACTCATAGAACCTCTACTATCAAAGATTCAAGAAGGCATGGCAGAGGAGATTCTCATAACCTCATATGAATCCCATTTTGAAACATCGTGTCGAGGCGTTGACTGGAACAGGCACTCATTAACTGAGCTTAGAGCAGTTGTGACATGTATAGGTGGCCGTTGTTTGGCCCTAATCTTTCGACACCTGGCGCAAGATTACAGGAGTTGGTCTAGTGGTATGCCTGATTTATTATTGTGGCGTTTTCATTCTGATTATAGTGGTAAGCTCGTGGAAGTTAAAGGGCCTAGAGACCGTCTTTCTGAACAACAACGTGCATGGCTTCTGTTTTTTATGGATTCTGGTTTTAGTGCTGAGGTTTGCAAGGTGAATCCTCCAGTTACCAAGTAAGATTGTTACATCGTCCGTTTTTCTCAGAGTATTTGTAGTTTGGCTGAAATCGACTAAATCTGGTCAAAGTAAACAATTTGACCGGATGTATTATGTCGGTTTACGGCTTAAAGCGTCGAAAGAGCTTTTTCAGCCGTAGCGGATCAAACAAGTAATTTTTATATTACATTTGTATTTATTTCATGTATACATGTATAGTATAACTTATTGATACGTTCAAATTGGTGCCATTTTAAAATGACACGAGTTAGAGACCCTAGGCCTTCATTTTTTTTAAAACTGTTATGTTATGGTTCTTTATAGGCAACTGATTACATGTTTATGTTTTAATTTATATATTATTTTTTTAGCACACCTGGTTATACTGTTATATTATGCATGTGTACATGAAATATAATGCATGTATTAGGAATATGGTTTGGCTGAACAACTACCTCAAAGCCCCAAATCTTAAACCAAACGGCATATCCTGGTTTAATAAATTCTAAACTAGTTGACCAAGTAATGGATGGGCAAACCGGCCAAATTGCTTGTGTTTGCCTGTTTGATCTGATTCAAACCAAACCATATACACCCATACCTTGAAGTTATGTTTGTGTCTTTGGGCCTATATATGAAGGATGTGGGAACCCCATCTGAGTGTGTATAAACAATGTGAAGTATATAATCACTTAGCTAGCAGTAACTACTGAGAGGTCTCAAGTTCAAATCTTGCTAGTTGCAAACAACCCTAAGTTGCCACGCCGACCTTTCTGAAAAGAGGAGGGCTTTACGCGGCTTGAGTTTGTGTGGCAGTGAGCTCAAATCTCGTGGATTGGTCGGCCAAAATCTCGGAAACCATGGTTAGGAAAAAAAAAAATGTTAAAAGTATACAAATTTGTCGAACTTATCACTTATGGAAGTTAATAGTTCTTGTTTACCACAAAACAAAAATGTTCATACATATGTGTTTTCAAAGTACTTAAAGCATGACTAAACAAAGTGATTAAAGCTAGATTAGTCACATAAGTCTCTTCAAAAGATAGTTTTGTTGCGGCAACCCATCATAATAGCTCTCAAACACTTCGCTTTATATCAATTTCCTGGATTCTTCATATTATACATGTTGACTTATTTTTCCTCGAAAGGTTTAGATTGATGGGAAAACCCTAACCTCGTGCTCCTTTTTAGGGTGCCGACTAAGTTGTTGAGTATTTTTCACATCACCATATGCACTCACCTTATCTTTTTATTTTCATATGATACACCCATAAGTTGTAGATATCAAATGTAAATATTATGGTACATGCTTATTGATACAAGGATACAAGGGGGTGTTTGATTGTCACTTAATAGGATGGGCCAGCACTGAATAATGAATCGGGCAGCACACAGTTTGTTTGACTGGAAGATTTCGTCACCTCTGAGCGAGTGAATTGATGCTGACCGATTCTACTATATGTGGTCCCTAAACCATTCAGTGATAGAAATTATAAGGTGATGCTTGCTATTCTCCTATTCACGTGTCCATCTTATAATTTATTTTATTAGTATGTTACCCACTTCATTTGGTCAATTTCTATTGTCGTGTTGCTATATTTGAAGTATATAATAATTGATTTGCTTGTGTGACTGACACATAGATGACAATATTGATTGGCACATAGATGACAAATATGTATATACTTTTGAATATGTGTACTTCGTGTATTTGTTGATACTTTTAGTTTTTAGTATTCTTAAAGTGCAAAAATGGTTTTATACTCACATAATAACCATAAAATGATGGTCATGATAAAATTAAAAATAGTAATTTTAGTCATTCAGAATGTTGATTCATACTAGCTATCAAACAGGTGAAACTAAATCCCACAGAGCTTCAAGTCATTCAGAGAACAAAATCATTCAGCGCTAAATCATTTTATTTTATCAAACAACCCCTTAATGGGGCCAATTTTTGAATCTTTTATTCAACCTTCATTTATTTCCATATTTGTCTTGTTCCCCTTCTTTTCAATCTTTCATCCCGCCCTACTATAGTACTATTTCGTAACCATGTTACTCCGTAGTCCATGGTGGACCGAGCCATGTCAAAAGCTTCTTACGATGGTGGAGCCAGGCGGTTTGGAAGAAACTCGCACGTCGACCTTGCAAAAGTGTGTGGTAGTTACATGTGACATATAACTAGAAGATGCCCTTACAAGAACCTTTATGATAGCCTAAGCAATCTAATCCGACTTGACAAGTTGATGATCCACACCATCTGTTAGGTATACACGTACGTACATTGGGACTTTTTTACTAGATTTCTCTACAACGTAAACACGTAAATAAGAAAAGAAAAGAAAAAAGGTTACTACAATATATTATGTCTAAGAAATCACTGTTATTGTAAAACAAAAAGGTAAGTATAGCTCTGGTGGCCATATCGACCAGTCTCACAACTAACATGAGAGAGGTAAATCACATAACACCATGATTTAATGAACACGGGGCCAAGATTTGAACCCATGACCTCCACTCTAGCTACGTGTCACCAACCATTGGCCTGACACTATGACTTGTGAAGTGTGCTAACAAAAGTTATGTCCAGTTTCGTGTCGTTACTTGCACCATACAAGTCAATAATGCATTATTGAGACCATTTAAGACATCAAAATCCATGTTTATAAACCAAGAAGCAACTCCCATAACCACTTAAAGCATCTCCTTTTCTACTTTTCCTTCAAATCTAAAGATTCAAGAGAATTACAAGCTTTATTGACTTGTATAGTGTTATGTAGTTAGCTGTACCTTAAATTTGCACTCCTAAACTATAACAAACTCCCACTCAGCTTCTTCAAAACATCTCATTTTCCCTCCAAAAGTGTTGAATCAGCCAACAATATGATCAACTTTGCAGACTTATATTGTGTCCTAACCGCAGTTGTACCTCTATACGTTACCATGTTTTTAGCTTATGCCTCAGTAAAATGCAACATTTTCACACCACAACAGTGTGGAGGTATCAACAGATTTGTAGCCATTTTTGCCGTCCCACTATTGTCCTTCGAGTTCATTTCAAGGATCAATCCATACAAAATGAACCTGAAATTCATAGCAGCAGATGGCGTGTCAAAGATTTTGACATTAATAGTTTTATTTCTATGGACTAATTTATCCAAGAAAGGTAACTTAGATTGGGCTATCACCATGTTCTCGCTATCTACGCTTCCAAACACTCTTGTTATGGGAATCCCGCTTTTGAAATCCATGTATGGCGATGATAAAGGAACGATCATGGTACAAGCAGTTGTGTTGCAGTGTATAATATGGTACACGTTGCTTTTGTTCTTGTTTGAGTATCGGGAAGCTAAGAATTTGTTGTTGGTATCTTATGAAAAGGATAGTAGTGAGTGTAGTGTTGATAGTAGTATGGAAGTTCAAGAAAGAGTTGAGAGAAGAAGCTGTAATGATGACGATATTGTGAATGTGATTCTTTCAACGCCTTCTAATCCACATATGCTTCAGAGCTTGAATAGAGTAGCGCCTGCGATTGCTAGTGCGGTAGAAGATAACGTAAGGGAGTTGCATTTGTTTATTTGGAGATGTAGGTGCTGCACTTCACCAGGTAAGGCTATGTTTTATCTTTAACGGTCTGATGAAAATTTTAAAAAATTGTAGAAAAAAATATGTTTTAGGTCAACCCGAACTTGTTTCAGGCCACAATATGACTCGTTACCTGACATAACTGAATCAAATGACACATGAATTAAATACGTGTATGTGAACAATCGGTGGAAGTATGCAGCAGAGAAAATGAGAAGGCAGAAAGCGTTGAGGAATCAAATACTAATCAGTCTCTGGGATCACCAGAAATGTTAAAGAAAATCTTGATGATGGTATGCTTTAAGCTCGTGAAAAACCCGAATACGTATGCTAGCATACTTGGTTTAAGTTGGGCTCTAGTTTCTTGCAGGTAACTAGCACTTAGTTCAGAGGAATTAATGTTATCAAAGATCAAGATCGAACTCTTTTTAACATCTTTTTCTGTTTTCAATGATATACGCAGATGGGGAATACAGAAACCACAAATCCTTGAAAATTCGGTTACTATTCTATCAAATGCAGGCTTAGGAATGGCTATGTTTAGTTTAGGGGTTATGGTACACGAAAGTTACTAAAGTTTCCAAAAAATTTGTCCTAAGTTACTATAGTTTCATTTTGGTCATTCAGGTTACCAATGTTATCGGGTTTGTTAATTAGGTCTCTATACGTTTAAAAGTACTACGCTAAGGTCATTGAGTGGAGTGGCAACCGGCTACTAGCCAGTCTCCTATGCCACATGGGCAGACATACTTCTCCACCTCATTCCCACGTAAGATTTCCACTTTCTACTATGTAACTTTTATTTTATCACTATGAAAATGACTTTCTTCTTCTTCCCAAACCCACTTCCACCAATCTCCGGCCAACACCACCACCAATCCAACCCAGATTCCGGCGACCTCAGCCAAGATTCCGGCGACTCCAACCCAGATATTCTATAGTTTCTCTTTCACACACATGTCTTCTCTTTCACACACATGTCTTCTTTCACAACCCATACCACCACCAACACAAAAAATTTCAGCACCATCATACAACCTCAGACACTACTGCCATCGAGAGAATAAACCAAATTCAACAACTTTCTCTTTATAAAAAAAACTCGACAACTCTCTTTTCCTACAATATCCGACCACTCTTTGTCAGCCGACCACCGTTGGTCGTGAAACAACAACAATCCCCGATCTAAACACCATTTCGTCCCAAACTCCCATGTTCGTGTGGTGGTGGACAGAAACGGGAAGGGAATGGTGTTTGGGTTTGTTGTTGTTCGATTGGTGGACAAAAACTGATTGTGTTTGTGGGCGTCGTTTGGGTGTTTGAGGGAGGGAGAGAGAGAGAGAGAGAGAGTGGTTTAATGGAGTGTTTTAGAATTAGGGTGGAAATGGTGGCTGTGAAAAGAGTGTTTGAGGGAGAGAGTAGTTTGACGGAGTGTGTGAGATTGAGGGTTTGTATTGGTGGGTTGAAACATAAATATGTGTGTCCGGGTATAAAATAATACAAGTGGCCACGTAGGATTGTAACCGGGTAATATAAGTTGGATAAAACATGGTAACCTAATGAACCGGTCACGTTAACATGGGTAACCTGGATGACCAAAATGAAACTATAGTAACTTAGGACAAATTTTTGGAAACTTTAGTAACTTTTGTGTACCATAACCCTTAGTTTAGGTATAAATATATCAATTTTGACATGTTTACGTACGACTGGTCGGTTTATGATTACCCGAACCTAAACCCTTTTTGACTCGTTACCCAAAGCCACAGTCACAAACCTACCCATCTTGCCACCTTTACTTATAGATAACTGTTGTCTTTGGTGTTCAAGGTTTGTTCATGGCTTCACAACCGAAGCTTATAGCCTGCGGGAACAGATTAGCAGCATATGGAATGGTAGCCAGGTTTGTTGCAGGACCGGCTGTGATGGCAGTTGCATCTATTGGTGTAGGTCTAAGAGGCACCATCCTACAAGTTTCTATTGTGCAAGCCTCTCTACCACAAGGGATTGTACCCTTTGTGTTTGCTCGAGAGTACAACTTGCATCCAGATGTTCTAAGCACTGCGTAAGCCACTAGTTTTGCACTAATCCTTTCAGAGGTGGCAACTTCGAATGATTTACTTGTGACTAGAATTGCCGATTTTGCCACCTGTGGTTACTTTTTTATGCCGATCTTAAATCATTTACTAACATAATTGTTTTTTTACAGGGTGATATTTGGAATGATAATCTCATTACCGATCACAATGTTGTATTACATCTTACTAGGTCTCTAAATGAAGCAAAGGCGTTTTGGAAAACTGAAAGGAAGGAATAATTGATCTATGAGTATTCATGAATATGTCGAGACAGAGGCATCCAATAACTACAGGTGTCAAACGAAGTAGCAGGATCTTCATTTCAGCTTAATGTCTTGATAGTATAGGCAGCACAATAGTTAGTAATAGGTGTTTTTGTTCTGCAGCTTTTACTTCCATGAACAAACGCACTAATATGATAATATTAGTCAATATCATATTTTACGCCATTTGGAAACCAACTTGAACCACAAAATAGACCGACAAGTTTTTTGGTCTATGTGGCGATTCCTATCTAATCTCAGTCAGTTACAGGTCACTATGGGTCGCGTGAGACTTCATTTTCTCATCTTCTCACAAAGTCACATCATCCGATTGGGTCCTGCATAATGAAAACGCGAAAATTGAAAACATGTCCATGTGAGCTTGTTTGTCCTCTAAAATGTATGTATAGTATTGCAACATATCCAAAGCCCAACAATGGTATGATCATCCTACGTCGTACTAATATTTGATTTTGTTGGCAAAACTCAAAAACATTAGACCGCCCCTATAATAATAAACGTTAAAATTTGTCCCAAGTGTTACATCCAGAGTCACGTCATAAGACAACATAAAAAAAAGTGTCCCATGATACAGCCATCAGTCACTCTGTGTGACTGGGGCCGTGGGACCCACAAAATGAAAACGCTTAAAACTTAAAAAACACATTTCATGTGAGCTTGTTTGGCCCCTATAAATGTATATATTGCCACATATGCAACGCCCATCAATGGTATGCTCATCCACCAGTGCATACTGTCGTAGTCATATTTGATTTTACTCGCAAAACTCAAAATATGAGACTGCCCCTACAATAATAAACATTGAAAGTCGTACCAAGTGTTACATCACTTTATAAGACAACGTAAGAAAAAGTGTCCCATGAAACGGCCATCAGTCACACTTGGCACGGGCAAACTCTTTTTCAGATTATACCGACAGTGAGATGCTGCTAGCTGGTGTTTTACATATGGCTCAAGAGTACAATCATAAAGCATCATTATCAGTTGTAGTTTGTTTGGTAACTAACATAGGGGACAATGATACATCAGCTTCATGTGACTTGTTTCGTCAAGGCCAAAAACATGCACGGCCATGTGGACGGTCCGATAAGACTTACAAACGGTATTGACTTATTGAACTTTGTGATTTTGGTTATTGAGATAAACAATCAACATATTACCGACGTCATGCGGCCTTACGTCTCAGCCTGGTTTCAGGATGTTAGTGAAATAAAAATGAGAGAGTTTACACTATATGGTCTAGCTTTCTTTATAATGATTTTATCTTCAATCTACATATTCTTTAAACTAATCCATCACTTTGTAATCAAGATCATTTAAGTTTTTCAACACTGCTTCTAGCATAATAACATAATTATCCAAAAATTGTAATTTCCATCCTAATGAGCCGAATTACGAAAATCGGTATCTCTATACACAAACGTTATAAACCAACTATTTGCAACTTCTATATATAATAATAAATCATCATTTTGAACCATCAAAACTCATTTGTTTCATCTCTTTATGGTAGATTAAGAATGAAACTACTTGATTAACCAATAACCATTTGCAAAAATATGGTTTGTTTGTTTGTTTATTTTTTTAAAGGGTTTTTACCATCGTAAAATGTATAAATAACAATGAAGAAGTTCGGTCAATGTGATAAATCACCATATTGACTTGTACAAACAAACGCACCATTTGTGCTTCCAAATACAACTCAAAAGATCGACAAGCCAATCTAAAAAACAAACTACATAGCCTAGCCGAAACAAAAAAAAAAAAAAAAAAAAAAAAAACATTTAGCACATGACTAGAATACAAAGCAAAACATTACGTAACGTTGTCCATAATCACGGACGATGGAAGATTCCAAAATAGCAGTAGTCCTCTCTACACGACTCGTCCTCTTGAAACGAAATGTTAGAAGTTTAAGCCGAACAGTAGAGATAATAGCATCAATCACTTGCCCTTTGGTTCTCTTCTCGTGCCTAAACTATGGTTATGTGGCATATGAACTTAATTATAAATCATTAAGACACTAATAGCATAATGACAAATAATTCCATTTGTGGGCTCAATCACCCTTCCTCAATTAGTCCAACAATCACAACTCAGTTAGTTGAAATGTACATCATAACCAATGTACTTGTACCAACCAATACCCTTTTTTCAAACCAAAAACACCAAAATCCAAATAAATGCACATCTTTCATTCCACATTGCACAAATCAACCAAACATAACTTTTCATCATTTAACATTAGTTGGTGGGACTATTGCATCATGCATCAATTAGGCTATGCACAATGGGAGGTCGGGAGGGTCGGTCGACCGAAGGTCGCTGTCGATCGCCCCATTGTGGGTGTTTGGTCATCGTCGGTCGAGCAAGGACAAGAAGCAACACTCGGTCGAATTTTTGACCAAGTCTTTAAAAAAAAAAAAAAAAAAAAAAAAAAAAAAAAAAACCTTATTCATTTATTTGGTATACTTGGTTTGAATTTTGCTTGTTTTCCTTTTTATTTTTTTTTCTTTTTTTGATTTAACTTGATGTTTGGTATATGTTTTGGTGTGTGTTTTGAGTGTGTGTTTTGGGGTGTGTGTGTGTTGCACCTATTTGTGATGAGGAAGAAGATGAGATGGTGATAGTGTGGTGTGTGGTGAAAAGCTCATCCCATTTGTACATTATATTTATTGTGTTTTTTAGTTTTTTTAATTATGTATTGTAATTTATAGTTTAGTTTAAAAAATATTATTTATTATTATCTATTTGTTGTTTTAAAAAATAAATAAATAAATATATAAAAAATAATTCGGTCGCTGTTGTGACAACTTGGTCGTTTGAAAATCGCCAGAGGGAAAAAGCTGATGTAGCATACAAAATCATGGTTGTGCTAAGTCATGATTGTGCATAGCCTTAAATGTCATCTAAGCTTACTAAAACTACTTTTGATTGGTTAAAATATGAAAATGGACATGTATTTTGAGAGAATCTAATATAAAAGGATGAACATATAGATCGGGACAAAAGGAGTATAAGAGGAGCTTTTGACAAGCTAATTCTTTTAAAAACATAATTACTATTGTATGGTATGTTCAATGTACGAGAGTATTAGCAACACAAGATAAACAATAGAACCTTTATTCAAACCTAAGTCTCAATAGTCGGCTTAGATTAATCAACAATAGTATCCAAAGTGTTACAAGATTAGATTAATGTCAATGAGACAATAATCATACAAATACAAAGAGAAGACAAGATCAATGAAATGATCAGATAAGAAAAGAATGTGAGACAATGACTGCACTCACAGTTGTATCTAACCCTAGATTAAGGGACTTATTAAATAGGAGATAAAGATACACTAAGACCCCTCTAACGGCTATAAATGACTCATCAGCAGAAACAAGAAAGGCTTCAGTAGAATTGAACGTCTTGGAACTTTAAATCATTTATGCTATGTCCATGATTAACCTCTGTAATATCCCTGCAAAGATCACAACTTGAAAGCCATTAGCAATTGATAGAGTGACATGTTTGCCACAGATTAATACCCCAAAATTTAACATTCCCCCTTAATCTGATGGGCAAACATATCAAACAATATCAATTTTTCACAAAAAATTTATGCTGATAAACAGGGAGGTTTTTTGTAAGTATGTCTGCAGTTTGGTTTTAAGAGCCAATCTTTTTGGCACTTATAACACCTCTTGCAATTTTTTCCCTGATGAAGTGAACATCAATCTCAAAGTGTTTTGATCTTTCATGGAAAACAGGATTGACAGCAAGTTGTAAAGCAGATTTGTTATCACAAAAAAGATTAACAGGGAGATTGATATCAACTTTTAGATCTTTTAAGATTTTTTGGATCCATATGATTTCACAAGCAGCAGTAGACATAGATCTATACTCTGCTTCTGTGGAATATTTTGAAAGATTATTTTGTTTTTTACTTTTCCATGAGATCAAACAATCATTAAAGAAAACACAATAACCTGTGACAGATTTTCTGGTTTTCTTGCATTTGGCCCAATCTGCATCACTATATCCTTCAAGATAATTTTCAGAGTTGCTGAAATTGTACCTTAGACCTTTTCCTGGAGCTCCTTTTAGATATCTCAGTACATTGAGGGCACATTCTAGATGAGATTTTAAAGGAGAATGCATATATTGTGCCAGACAATGAACTGAGTATGAGATGTCAGGTCTTGTATGGGTGAGATAGATAAGTTTCCCAAGTAACTTCTGATAACCAGTGATGTTGATAAGTAAGGGATCATCAGCAGTGGGAATGTAAGGAAGGACAGAGTTGGGTTCCATAGGAGTGGACACATGTTTGCACCCAAGAAGACCAAATTCTTTGAGGAAGACAGTATTTTCTTTGGGAGAGACAAATATCATTCCCAGTTTTTAAAACCTCAATACCAAGAAAGTATTTTAAGTTTCCCAAGTCTTTGATATGAAATTTTGATTTTAGAAACTCTTTGAATAGGTTTATCTCATCAATACAGTTTCCAGTGAGGACTATATCATCCACATAAACAAGCAGAGCAATAAACTTGTTATTCTCTGTTTTGGTGAACAAAGAATGATCATTGACAGATTGAACAAAATTATTTTCCTTTAAAATACTGACAAGTTTTTCATTCCATTTCCTGGGAGCTTGTTTTAGGCCATATAGAGACTTCACAAGTTTACAGACTTTATTCTTATTGTTCTCATTACAGAACCCCTTGGGGATGGTCATATAGATATCCTCATCAAGATCTCCATACAAGAAAGCATTATTAACATCAAGTTGAAAAAGAGGCCATTTGTTTTTTACAGCTAAGGCAATAAGACATCAAACAGTAGACATTTTCACAACAGGAGAAAAAGTTTCATCATAGTCTATTCCTTCTCTTTGGTTATAGCCTTTAACAACTAATTTAGCCTTGTATTTATCAACTTCATCATTGGCTTTGTATTTGATTTTAAAGATCCATTTGTAACCAATAGGAGTTCTATTAGGAGGCAGATCAGTTATATCCCAAGCATGGTTTTCATTTAAGGCCTCAATTTCAGAGTTCATAGCATCAACCTAATTACTATCAAGGATAGCTTCTTCATAACAATTAGGTTCAATACTTTTATTAAGACTAGAAGCAAAGCAGTAATTTTCTTTGTTAAGATTAGAGTAATTAACAACATTTTCAACACTATATTTGACTTTTCCTTCTACAACAAAGTCATTAAGATTACTGGGCAACTTAGAGACTCTGGTTGACCTTCTAACAGTAGTGGCTGGCAAGCCTCTTTCTTGTTCAACAGAATCAGGTGATGTATTAGCAGAATCAGAAGATGCATCAGCAGGATGTGATTCATGAGATATGGTGCCCTCAGGGTGTGTATTATCATCTATAGATGTTGCAACCGGTTCATTAATCCTAGTAGGATGACTTACCACAGTGCAATCATCATAGGATGTCACTCTCCCTTCATCATTGGGACTTATTTGTGAGTCAAAGAAATTTTTATGATTTAGATCTTTAGGCACATAAGTTTCAACAAAAGGTTTTGACAAAGAATTTTTCATTTTGAAGGGAAAAACAGTTTCATAAAATTTGACATCTCTGGAATAAAAGATATTTTTTGTTTCTAAGCTCAAGAGTTTGTAACCTTTTTTCTCATTTGAATAGCCAATAAAGACACTTTTTTCAGATCTACTACCAAATTTATCAGAGATGTTGAGAATGGTGGCATAGCATAAGCAGCCAAAGACTCTAAGGAGAGAGAGTGAAGGGTCATGCCCATACACAAGGAAGAAAGGAGACTTGCCAGACAACACAGAAGAGGGTAACCTGTTTATGACATAAGCAGCAGTTAGAACACATTCAGGCCAAAGATATAGAGGTAATTCCCCCTGAAACATAAGGGATCTAGCCACATTAAGAAGATGCCTATGTTTCCTTTCTGCAATACCATTTCGTTGAGGTGTGTAAACACAAGAGGTTTGATGTAAAATTCCCTTTTCATGCAAGAAGTGTTGAAGTTTGTTATTGACAAATTCTGTCCCATTATCACTTCTGAATATCTTAAAATTGTGTTCAAATTGATTGGATAGCATATGAGTAAAGTTAACAATGGAAACATAAACATCATCCTTTCTCTTAAGCATATAAACCCAGACTGCCCTAGAATAGTCATCAACAATGGTCAAAAAATATTTGTAACCATCTCTGCTAGTGACTTTATATGGTCCCCATACATCTAGATGAACAAGTTGACCAATTTTAGTTGATTTATGTTCACTTAAAGGAAATGGTTCCATGGTTTGTTTAGCTTTATTGCTAGTATCACAAAGATGGTCAGATTCAGAGGTTCCATCAAAATTAAGTGTGGGTTTAAGTATATGTAGGACTTGGTCAGAGGGATGACCAAGTCTTTGATGCCAGAGATTTCTAGAAACATGACAAACAGAAATGCAGTTATTAGAAGCAATCTTACATGTGGAATCAATATCAAACATATATAACCCATTTCATTGTTTACCAATCCCCACAATCCTTTTTTGATGTAAATCCTGTATATAGCAATTAGATTCATTAAAGCCAACAAACATTTTATTGTCTCTAGCAATCTTATGAACAGACAGCAGACTGACATTGTACTCAGGAACAACCAGAACATCAAAGAGAGTTAGGTTATTATTGACCTTTAAATCACCAATTTTAGTAATTAAGGCCTGAGTACCATTGGGATGACCAACGGTTAGACCAAGATTTGAAATGTCAACAACATTAATTAAATTTTTTGCAGAAACAGTCATGTGCTGATTTGCACCAGAGTCAACAATCCAACCAAGACTTATGCTTCCAGATAAGGTTTTAGTATTGTTGTTAAAGAATTTATCAAAGTTTATGTTAAACTTGACACTGCCATTAAAGAAGGTTCCTGAAAAAATTTTACCTGCTACGTTGGCATTAGCAGAAGACACATTGTTGTCATTAAGCAGACTCATAAGTCTGGAGAGCTGTTCATTAGACAAAGAGACAGGAGAGTTGCTAGCTCCATTATTAGTGGAAAGATTAGTGTCAGCAGAAACGTTGTTACTGCTGAAGGGTTTGGAATTAAAATTCCTTTTGACATATCCAGCAGGATAACCAACCAGATCATAACATCTATCAACAGTGTGACCAGGTTTTTTGCAGTTAGTACATTTGAGATTCATGTTTGGTCCTCTGTTGTTTAATCTGTTACCAGCATTAAAACCAAAACTTTTAAAATTGTTGTTGTTAAATCCTTTTTTGTTATCAAAAAATTTTCCACCATCAGAAGTTTTTGCAGCAAAAGCTGTAGCATTGGGTTTAGCATAGCTATTCCCAGATGAAACATTTATGTGAGATTCTTCTCCAGAGACAACAGAGAAAGCAATTTTGACATTAGGCAAAGGATCTCTGGTTAAAATATTGCTTCTGATGGGAACATAGGAGTCATCAAGACCCATAAGAAATTGCATTAACTTGATTAGTTGATTGTGTTTTTCAAAATGTTTTGCAGCCTCACAAGTGCAAGGAGGCAAGCTAATCATACAATCAAATTGTTTCCATAAAGAGTTAAGGTTGTTATAATAATCAGCAAGAGAGGACCCATTTTGACTAAGAGAGTTTATATTTTTATGCAAATTAAAGATAGCTGAACCATCAACCTTATCATAGGTATCTTTAAGATCATTCCACATTTCATAAGCAGTTTTAGCATATATAGCACCAACAAATAGTTCAGGGCTGAGAGAATTAAGAATCCAAGTAACCACAACAGAGTTACAAGTATCCCATTGATTAGCAAGACTAGGGTTCGAATCATCTCTTATGCAAGTACCATCAATAAACCCTAACTTATTATGGTTCATTAAGGCAAAGGTCATGGCCATATTCCATATTTTGTAATTTTCAGTTCCAGTGAGTTTGATAGTAATAATGGGAGTACCATTTGTGTTATTGGGGTGTAAATACAAAGCATCTCCAAAGGATAAGCTTTTCTCAGTGGAAGAACCACCACCACCAATATTATCATCACCAATAGCCATAATACAACCAATAAGACAGACAGATATAATAAGATAGACAAAGGTACAGACAAAAATAAAAACAAGAGCAGATAGACAGATAAAGAAATAAATAAGACTTTGTAATTAAGAAACAACAAGCACCAAGCCTGTGAACTGGGGTAAACCAGAGCAGGTATTCATACCACTCAGAGGTGGCAGATCAAGATGTTAGTTTACCCGTTTGCACCCACAAAGACTTAAGTACTGTTTGTTTGAAGAAGAGATTAGATTTAGACTTACAGAGCAATATGCAGCGGAAAGAACAAATTACAATAAGAAATAACCAGTGATTATGCCAATAGTAATGACCACAAACCACCACGTTGTTGCTGAAGAGATCTCCCCAAGTTTCCACAAAAAAACCCTTGGATGTAGAATCAATAATGACTATGAGCCTGAAGCTCTGATACCATGTACGAGAGTATTAGCAACACAAGATAAACAATAGAACCTTTATTCAAACCTAAGCCTCAATAGTCGGCTTAGATTAATCAACAATAGTATCCAAAGTGTTACAAGATTAGATTAATGTCAATGAGACAATAATCATACAAATACAAAGAGAAGACAAGATCAATGAAATGATTAGATAAGAAAAGAATGTGAGACAATGACTGCACTCACAGTTGTATCTAACCCTAGATTAAGGGACTTATTAAATAAGAGATAAAGACACTAAGACCCCTCTAACGGCTATAAATGACTCATCAGCAGAAACAAGAAAGGCTTCAACAGAAATGAACGTCTTGGAACTTTAAATCATTTATGCTATGTCCATGATTAACCCCTGTAATATCCCTGCAAAGATCATAACTTGAAAGCCATTAGCAATTGATAGAGTGACATGTTTGCCACAGATTAATACCCCAAAATTTAACATCCAAAAGGATTGCCTATTATATAGTGTTGTACGTTATTTCTCAATATTATTCTTTCATTCATGATTTTAGTCCATTTCTTATAATTAAATATACAATGTCATCGAGTGTTGGGAACTAAATTCGAATCTTTTTATTGTTAAAAGACATCAGTTGTGGTTCCATCAACCCATTTTTCATACTCATGCATATGATTAGAGAGTTACAAATGCATTCCTTCAATTAGTTGAAAAGGAAAAAAAAATCAAATTGCAATTCATGCCAAATGAAAAATATTTGAAATCGTTTGTAGGATTAGTTCGTTATCGAAATATCGTACCCGATATAATTTAGTCACCTCCAAAATGTTCATCTAAAACAAACAAATGAAAAGTAACTTATGAACCAAACAAAATATATATAAAATATTAAATAATTCTTATAAGATAATATGTTTACATCAACAACCTGCATCCTTTCTGATGTTTGTGCAGATTTTATTGACGATTCGAGTGTTGAGGTATCACGTGTTACAGGTACTTCCATGTGTTTTTTTGAAAGTGTTAATTTAAATTTTGATTGGTATTATAGTTGTTTATGCCTAGGTTGTTTAATTTTTCGTGGATGTTGTCCGTTTTCTCCCCAGAAAGTGCGCAACTTTCAAGGCGACGAGGCTAGGACCTTCGGGTCACACCAGACGCTGAAGATTCAAAGGAGGTTTATCCAGTTTTTTTATCTCAAAATACTAGAATAATTTGTCTTCGATTCCTAACTACGGTATGGTTTTCATGGTTTTATGTTATTTCGTGAAAGAACAGGGGCTGAAGCCTGGTGGTGTGTCTCAGGTTAGTGAGAAAAAGTGATAAAAATTGACTAGGATGTGGTTGCAGCTGTGGAGTGCGGCAGGAGGTGGTTATATGGGCTGCAATACCAAAAAAACAAAAGGTAATATAATTTTTAGTTTAAGTTTTTAGTTTTAAGTGAGTAGTTAGATTATCTATAAGATTGAATCACATTTACAGCTCTTAGGATACGCTTTTAACAAAAATATGCAGTTAATAAACACTCAACGTGTGTTCGTTATGAGGGATTTGGAATGTGGGAATCATTTGTTTAGTGAGCAGTAGAGCCAAACACTTTTTTGATCTTATATATTTAGTGAAAAGTCGTGAATTATGAGCCGGCCTTTTTAGATTCGTTTAGGTTGAAATGTTTTAGATCGATAAAAAACTAAATGAATTTATCTGCTTTTTTGTCTGATACAAAATACATATGGATCAAATATTTAGCGCTACCTACTTGGGAAGTTGGGATGAATAAAAACCATATGAGAAAAGAAAAAAGATTCCCACTTTGAGTATCTTGTGTAAAACCCTAAAAATCGTAACGTGATAAAAGACCAGTTTGCCCTCCAATTAATACTTATGGAATACGTATAATGTGTCAAGCTCATTAAATGTTAAATTTTAACCTAACTACTAAATGTTTACCAAACTTAATGTACGAGATCATTAAAATACTTAACGCTGCGTCTAAAATTAATTACACGTTTTAATATTTGTACATGGGCCGAAATTTTCCTAAATATGTTAACTAAACTCAAGCCCACTTAAAGATTGGATGTGGCCCATTGTCTCCCTCCCTAAGATCAGTAAAAAACGAATTTCCATTCATCCCTTCCCTCTTTTATTTTTTTTACGTTTCACGTTTTACTCTCCCACTCAAAACCCTAGACCTAAAAAAAAAAGTGACGGCAGTTTTGGTTTCCCTCTCCTCCACTCGATCTCAACAGCAAACAAGGGAGATTTGGAAGACGTTGCAAGGAGGTCGTGGGTTTTGGTCCGAGGAATGGCTGTTCGTGGGTTTCTAGATCGATGGTGGTATTGAGATCGTGGGTTCTTGGTGCTCTTGGTTTTTGTTTCATTCCATTCGATTCCCCAAGGTATCTCTTGCGTTTTGTTCTTGTTAAATTCATATACGCGACACACATATGTTTATACAAGCGGGTCTAAATGTTATCATGCCTAATAAATTCGAAACCCTAATTGGAATGGAACCCTAAGTGTAATTAATGGTCTAAACATGTGTTATGATGGCCTAATATGAACCCTAAAACTGGACAGCATCATATGTCAAAATTGTGTGGGTTATAAATCGATATTTATAAGTGCAATAATCTGGGTTTTTGTTGGAAAAGTTTATTTTATGTCTTAGTTAAGTTTTCCAAGTGGTTTGGTCGAATTTGGATTTATCTAAGTCGTATTTTTAAATTTTACAAGATCAAGTGTCAAAGCTGAGAAAACGGGTCTGAAATTTAGTTGGATTGTTTGAGTTTTAATTTTCAAACCATAAAGAATTGGGAGCTCTCCTTTTACAGGAGTGACATTTAGGATATAAATGAATTTCTGGGAGTTTTGGGAATTTTTCCAAGGTGTCTAAACAGGTCCAATAAGTGTAAACTTTTAAGGTGTATTTTCTGATTACTTTCTGGACAGATCTGGACTTGTGATTTTCCATAGGCCATTTGGCATAGAGATAGAAACCACCAATTTTTGGAGACTCTTTTAACTCATATGGGAACCCCTGGGAATTTCCTTGATTTTATTTGAGCTAAGTAAGTATTTTATAAAAATCGTTAAATTCTGGTCCAATTATGAGTTTAGGGAAATGAAAGATAGAAAAAGGATATCAATAAGTAAAACACTTACACATGCATAAGAAGCTTATAAAATGAGTATATAAGTAATATATGATATCAATTCGTGTAGATACGTTAAAGGAGATACGACGTTGCTTCCCGGTGTAACTTTTTTGTTTGCTTTGATTTCGTTGCTAAGGTACAGATATTCTATCCCTTTTCAGTAGGGATTTCTCCTGAATTTTTCGATCCTTGACTTTGCTTCACTTATGATATTCCTTTGCTATGATTTCCTTATGCTATGATCCTTTTGATATGATTCCGACATAATCCTTTGATATGATTCTGTTCGATATGATATTCGTTTGTTTTGATTCTGAACTTATGATTATGAACCATCTGATATGAACCTTTGACTTTTGAACCTTATGATTATGAACCATCTGATATGAACCTTTGACTTTTGAACCTTATGATTATGAACCATCTGATATGAACCTTTGACTTTTGAACCTTTGACTTATGAACTTTGATATGAACCCTTATGATATGATATGGTTATGCTTTGACCCGTCAGTTTGATACCCGAGCCAAATATGTGTTCCTAGTCATGGAGGTAACATGACCGTGTCATTGATGCACCAATGGCATGACTCCAGTGTGTACGAGTGATGTTACACACCGTCCCCATTATGGTATGATATGATTATGAGCTCACTATATGTATATGATTTGGCCACTATGATATGTTCCGGGGGGCGTATGGATGCATCCTAGATATGATATGATATTAGTGGATTTAATATAATATGATATGATTTATATGGTGAATGATGTCGTGTGCAATACGCGTCTACACATTCCGAGAGCTAGCTACTCCATTTGTTACTGAGGTCTCCCCTCCTATTATGTGTGGTATTCCGAGGTCACCCCTCCGAATACAATGGTTACTTATGATATGATATGATATGATATGATATGTTCCGGGCTCGTGGTAGATTTCTGACAACCCTTACACCTTTGATATACCTATATTGTACCTTTTGTATTCCCCAACGCACCATATTCTATGTTAATTGTTCATTACTCAGTACCCTTATATGACTCACTCTACTACCAAGATATATATATTCCTTTGCTCTGATCTGTCACACTCTCATTCCGTTACTTCAGGCTATCGTTCCATTCACGTACCGGGTTATTATATGCTTATTGAATTTGATTATGCTATTCATGTTTTATGTGGCTACTGATTATCCTGCTATGATGTGATTATTATGCGGTTATCTGAGTTACCTGTTTCCATCTGATGATATGTGATCTCACTGTTATGTGACCCTCTGAATTGTCTGGTGACCATGCTAATGTGTAATCGATAGTTTTGTCTGTTTATTATGTGTACTTCGTTCATTTAATCTCGTGGACTATGACTATTCCGTTGTGTCCTTATCTACTTATTGTTGACATGCCATGTTTACATTTCTGTCTATGCTACGGTTTGATTGGGTAAATGGTTCAACTTGTGACGTCTGGCTTGTTAATTTGTTTAGTTGCCATGCTATGCCTTAATTCATTTAATTATATCGGTTTTACTGTATTCCTACTTATTACGTGTGACTGCCATGTGTTGACTGCTGTTAGTACTTCCGTTGATCATGATACTGGTTGTGTTTTCAACTAAGTGTTTTTGACATGTGTGTTTGCCATGTTCACTTACTAATCAATTGCTTCCGCTTGCCTTAGGTTTCTCTTTGACTTGTATGTCTTATGGTTTCCTGAATCGATTGTATGCCATATATATGTTGTGTGAATATGACGTCTGCTATGCTTGTTTATGTTTCAGTACTTGTACGCTTGGTTTGTATGTGCTTGTATATATGTCATCAATGCTTTGCTTTGCTTCGTTCTCCTTGTTATCTGTTCTTTTTGGATATCTGTATAATTGTGTTCTGCAGGATCCTCTTTGACTCATTGTACTCTGTTCGCTGCGACTTTGTTATCAGTTCCTTTGTTTCATTTCGTTTCTGCTTTTATTTAGCTTTCGTTTTGTTATATCTGTTCACTGGGCTTTTTAAGCTCAGCCGTATTTCTTTTCCTACGGCAGGTTTTAGGTTTGAAGATGGGCTTTGATGGGCTGAGAGTTGGATTATCTGAGTGGACCAACCCTAGTTACTGATGAGTGTGTAAATACTCATCATTTTTGTACAAATTAGACTGTAAAAACATCTGAAAACACTCAGAAATGCATCAGAATGATAAAAATATCACAAATAAGTGTTTTATGTGTTTTAAATGCAAAAAATATCAAAATCTGGTGAAAAACGTATCAAGTTTGCATAATTGGCAGTTTTAGTCCCCCAAGTTTGAAAAGTTGTCAAAAACAGTCCCTGGTAAAACCAAATAAAGAAAAATATCATTTTAAGTCCTTAGGGATTCAAAAGTTGTCAAAATTGGTCCTTGAGATTCAAATTTACAAAATTACAACTTTAGTCCCTGGACTTTGGAATTTGGCAAAAATAGTCCTTTGAAAATGTGAAAATGTCAAGTCTAGTCCTTGCACTATTGAAGGTTGTCAATTTCAGTCCTTATGGTAACTTTGGAAATATTGGCAGTTTGGTCCCTCAACTTTGGAGTATTTACAGTTTTGGTCCTTGTCTAAACTAAGCCCAAGCCTTGTCAAAACTACTCTTGACCCCCCTGCCATTATTCTATTTTGAGCCCCTGTCAAAAAGCCCTTGACCCTCCCATTTTTGACCCCTTGGTCAAAATAAGTCAAAAAACAGAAAACCCGCCACCTCCTACTTCTTCCCCGACCAACACCCTGCAACACTCCACCTTCTTCCCATCACCTTTTCCCCTGTTTTCCACCACCCCCATCATCACTTGACCCCCCACAATTAATGCCACCCCTTCCCTAGTTGATAAAGCAGGGCTACAAGTCAAAAATCCCACTTCCCGCCAAAATGGAAAAACAGGTAAAACACTCAAAACTCACCCATTGGTTGAATTGGGAGGTGGGATCTGCTCAGAAGGCCACGTGGAAGGATTTTCAAGCATAAAAGAAGAAGAAAGGAAAGAGATGAAGGCAGTAGTGTAATTTTAATTTTAGTCTTGTCGTTTTTAAGTTTTCAAGTTTTTAAGTTTATGTTTAAACCTTCAAGCGTTTTGTAATCATTTTCCAGTGTAATAAAGATATAATTCCAGTTTCAATTTCAAGTTTTGTGTACGAACTCAGTTTTTACCATTTTTAAGCTAAAATTCTCAAATTCGACTTATGTTACTTATGGTTGTTATTCTGGGTTAAATAAGCTTATATAAGCTCTTAGAAGCTTGTTTAAGCTATTAAAAACCTTTATCATTCAGTTTAGATTCAAAATTCATAAATACCAAAAATTACTCAAAAATTAGTTAAAATTCAAAAATCATGGGCATGATGATCAAGAGTTAAAGCAGAGCTGGAATTGGACTGCTATTGGGTTTAGAGCTTATTGGTAAGCAATAGGGTGGGTTATCAGACTTTGGTTCTCTATTTTGAGCTTGAACTCATTTTGTAAGGCATTCTCTCAAATTTTGCATTTAATAGTTTAAGTATTTAAATAGTAATAATTCTAGTGTAAATCTGTTTTAGTTAAACTAATTCAAGATATTAAATAGATTGCTTGGTGTATAAACTTGTTTTAGTATAAAAACCTTCATAACAGTTAGATAAAGTGATGTTTGGAATTGATTAGTTATCTGTTATAGAGAACTGTGGTGTTGTTGTTTGTAATTGTTTTATGTTTCTTTAGTACTCAATATCTCATTTCAAGCATAAAAACCAGTGGTTACTAGTAAAAAGTCAAAATTCAGTGTAATCTCATAGTATTTGTTAACTGTTAGGAAACTAGACTGCATAATCATCATTTAATCTTTAAAAGTTGTTTATTTAGCTTACCTCAGTCTCAAATTAGCTTAAAACATCATAATAGATCATCTAGGAGCATTATAATTTCATTAAAGTCAAAGTTGTAGTGTAAGTTAATAAGTCAAAATTTCATTTGTCGTTTTTGAATAAAATTTAGAATTTCACTGTGTGTTTATTATTAAAAGTTAGCTTAAGTACTTTTGGGAAATTAATATTTAGTTGCTCAACAAAAATATAAAAATACTAGTTCAGTCTTACTTAGCTTATAAAGTCCTTTTTACTTAGCTTATTTTGAACACCTCATTTGAAAACATCCCCTGTGCACAATGAATGGTCCAATTTTGAAAAGCTCTCACAGAGCTTAATTATTGGTCTAATCCTGTGATTCTTGGTTCCTTGAGTAGTCAACCAAGTCATCTAGAGGTATCAAGTTTCATTTTCCATTTTGTAGCTTAATAGCTAGGGCTGCTATTTACTTGTTTCTTGTCCCATTTTAGTATAAAACTGCATAAGCAGTTATCTAGTCCCATTTTCAAAAGTTAATCACAAGCTCTACAGTTGTCCTAAGCTTAAGCTTTTTAGCTTTATGGAAAGCTTATCTGGTGATCTTGATGTTTTCAGTGCTGATTTCCATTTTCTAGCTTATTCAAATGCTTATTTCTAGCTTAGAATGTGCCTAGTGATTCAATAGTGTACTGTGCATAACAGTGTTTAACTTTTGCTTATTTGTGCTTAATTAGTGCTTATTTGTAGTTAATATTGCTTTCTCAGTAGTCATATCAGCTTATTATAAGTTTTTTTTTTCTTATTTTCAGTTTACTTTGTTTATTTTTTAGCTTATTAGCCAATTTGCTTTTACCTAGTGCTTATTCCATCTTAAAAGTCCACTGTTGAGAAAAATAAGCTTATTCAGAGCTTATTGTTGGTTTTCATAACAAGTCATAGTTATAAATGTTGCTTATTTAAGTTAGCTTATTAGTTTGTAAAAAGAAAAAGTTAAAAAAAAAAAAAAATAGTTTACAAAAAGTGCCACTGCTAGGACTCGAACCCACGCCACTTAAATCACCACACACACTCTTTACCAGTTGCCCTTGGGACTTGTCTCGTTAGAATTTTGCACAATCTATGTTTTAAATACGTTTTGTCTCTTAAGCTTATACGACTTATTTAGCTTATTTGTAGCTTATTCATAGTAGCTTTTTCCAGTTTTCTAATTTTCATAAATCTGTATTAGTATAAAGTATTTTATAAAAAAGTTTCAGATTTTTCTAATTAGTTTTAATATTTTTAATCAATTAATTAGTGTTTTATAGTAATTAAATCATAATAAAAAATATAAAAGTCAAAAAAATATAAATCTTTTTTCTAAAAATTTCTTTTATCATAAAGTACGTAATAAAATTAGTTTTACATTCGTAGGCCTTTTATTTCATAAATTTTACGTTTTTGCTTGCGCTCCAGCGTAATTTTTAAACGTAACGCTCGTTTTAGTTTTAAGTAACGTTTTTAGATAATTTGAGTTTACGTTTTAGTTAATATAGTTTATTTAAGATATTTTATTTCATAAAAACACAAAAACATCATTGTAAAAATAGTGATAACGTTTATTTAATAGATTTTAACTTTTTAATTTCCTTTAATCTCCTGTAGTTTATAAAAACTCAAAAACCTTACTGATCACTATCGTTAGTGGTTATTCGACATCTGATTGTGTTAAACACCAGTCAACCTCCGTGGGACTTAACGACCCGGGAATCCACTGTATTCTCCTAATCTTAAATTGCATTGGTGTGTGAACTGTTTTGAGTTTCTTACAGTTGATCATTCACAAGTGATTAGCTTGCGTGAGATAACTTGACGGTTCAGCACCGATCAGTTACCTTATTATTTGGACTTACTTTGAACAGTTTTTGCTTTGATATTTCATTTCATTTTGGATATTGTATTTTCCTCGTTTTTATGATTTGATACCTCATTTTTAAGGTTTCCGTTTGTAAATATTTTATTTGTATGTTCTGATATGACACCAGAATGTGACACTTCTACCCTTGTCGGGTTGGGGTGTTACATCTTGGTTCGATTTTACGCAGATACATCATCTATGTAGCTTTCGACTAGTTAATAGTATGACAAAATCCAAATGTACTTTAACCTTCGATTAGTGAATAGTATGACAAAATCCAAATGTACTTTAACCAACTGGAGTTTGTGCTTATTATTTCAGTTTCAAGCCAAAGTGCATTTTTCTCATGCTTATCATAAGTTATGGTTCAACAACAAAGCATAATCTTTCAGCATCAGCAAGCGTAACCGGTCCAAGATGAACAAACGAGTATGCCATAAACTCAAATATGAGACAGTCGCATAAAAGGAGTTACGTTTTCTATTGCAGTCCAAGAGTTTGGATTTGCATTTCAAAAAGAACTCAGTCTTCTATATTTGTTTAAGATATTGATGCATCTGCAGTGGAGGTTTAAAGGTCCGTTTTTTACCTGACCATTCTTTATGTTAATGGACTAACGGTCTTTGGTTTATCATGTTGAATCTACGATTGTATGGTTAAATTGAAGGGAACACAAGTTATCATATTTGTAAGAATTAAGTAGCTCTGGGAAGAGGATGTCGGTGATAGTGCGTGATGAAGGTGGTTAAAATTTTCTTATTCTGTAAATGCGCTTACAAGTAAGTCATTGCTACAAGATCTAATGGTTCTCTTACAGGCATAAAGATAGCATATACTTCTCGATAGAAAAACATGCATTTGCATTTTAACCAGTTACACAGTATGCAAAAAATTTCGTCTTATGCGGTTGCCTGATTCTTTTGCAGGATGATTGCCATAGAAGCATCTAACAGGTGAGTACCATGGTACTATGGTAAGTTGTGTCATCCAATAGAGCTTAATTTGTTTGTAGAAGCTCAGGTATCTTACAAAGGTAAAAAAAAAAATAAGAAAAAAAAATGCGCAAATCATTTATTTACAGTTAATTTTACGCCTATTAGTTTTAAGCTACGGGGTATTTTTTATTTTATATTAAAGAATGTATCTCTATATTTTTAGGAATGACGTTAATGAAAAAAGGTAGGAGGAGTAAAGATGACAGGGTTGTTGTTGGTTATGATTATGACATGATCAAGTCGTTTTAGTTCATTGTTGATGCTTGCTTTTGGGGAATAATGGACTGTAAGTGCATCGTGTTCTGACTTTCGCGTTTTTTTGGCTGACTTTCTTTTTGTTCTTCACTTCCCTATTTTCTCAGATTTAGCATTGACGTTGTTCAAGATATCTAACTTACTGGCTTCAACTACCTAAAATGATGATACTCTAATGACAATGATAAAGTAACTTTCTCGTGACCTTGGCTTTTGGGAACCGTTGATCAATCCATGTATATCCTTAATCTTCTTCTTTTTAATTTTTTTATACAAAGAAATTTTGTTATTGCTATTCAAGCCTTCATATACATTAGCTTTTGATATCATTTTGCAGTAGGCTCGGCATAAACCATCACTATCTTCCCTGGAAGCATCCTTAAACATAAGAAGTTCAAGATGGCCGCTTAATGC
>BPTQ01000001.1:304166940-304187752 GCA_019973895.1 Chrysanthemum seticuspe | reverse complement strand
AACATTAACGTACATATGGGGGACTTTCTTCTCCATTACTCCATAATAAATACTACCATAAGTCCCAATCTTCCTAAAATTGTATTTACAAGATATGACTCGACATAGCAACCATGTAAGCAACTAGATAATTAACTAAGGGTTTAACGTAAATGTTGTAACAATAATGCACTAAAAATGAGTGCATACAAGGAGGGCTAAGCCGATTTGGGTGTAACATTTGGTGGGGTGTAAACAATGCTCCTTATTAATATTTCAAAATCCACCGAAATATCACGAGAACCGCGAAAAGGATAGGATCAAAGGGGTTTACTAGAGTTATCTTGTACTAAAAATAAGTACATAGCAAGGGTGTGGGGTAATCACCTGACCAATGTTGCAAATGTAATTATAATAATCATGTTAAAAATAAGGGTTATCCTAATGCATCTTATCATTTAGTAAATCCTAATAACACGAATGTGATCTCACTAGCGATCTCGAAATGCATCACTAAGCATGTTCTAGAATCTATATACTACTGGTGCACTCATAAGCATTAAAGGTGGATGTTTTTTTTCCTCAATGCAGAGTTTTGTTCTTCCATAGGGTCATCAATAAAAGAGTGGTCTCTAACTTGGCATAATGTAAAACTAAGGTTGGGGCTTGCTAATTTTGTCACTTAGAAAATTTAATTCAGGGCTAACATTGCATTAGGTTTTTTTTAGTAAGCTTCCAAGACAAGTATAGGGATGAGTAATGAGTACAAAGCATTGTTATATTAAGCACATGACAGGAAAATGGATGGAACGTGTGAAACAGAAGACATTAAATGAGATAGAGAAAATTTCGGCACATTAAAAAGACCATTATGCCATCACATAAAAACGGACGTTACGAAGTTGACTTAGAGATAATGGTCAAAGGGACCTTGGAGATAAAAACATGAAAGTAAGGACCTTGTGTGACGAAAAATTATTTGCCAGACTCAACGTGATGGTTCAGCGTAAGTTCAACGAACATTTTACTCAAACTCTTTTAGTTGGGTTGGTTTTGTGAGCTAGTGGTGAGTCTCATATATTACTCTCTCTATATATCTCTTCTTTTGACATTCTAAATTAATTCTTTCAAATGCAAAAGTATATATTTAAACCTATGGGACCACTTTCTTATTTAAATTTTATAATAAAATATATATAAATAAATGTAATTTATCTCTCCTAAATCTACACAAAATTCAAACTTTAAACCAAATTCAAATAGTACCCTTACCCTACTTATAAATCAAACGGACTCAAAACTAGTTTTCAAAAATAATAGATAAAATTTAAATACAATTCACACCAACTGATATTCTAACCAGTAATCATACCACGTTGTTCAATATTTTGAGATTTAGGGGAAGAGATTTAGTGAGAAGAGAAATTGAAATAAGAAGAATGAGAAGAAATTTGAGCCACATATATCAAATGAGGAGGAGAAATTTAGGGGGAGATGCATTTATTCTTTTAGATGCATCTGTGATTTCTTCTCACCCTTCTCATTTTAATTTTACTTCTCATTTGATCCTTACACTTGAAAGTTATATATGATGTTTTTCAGTATTTTTGTAAGGTACAAAAATGTATGTTATGCATGGAGATTTTTGTTGACAATTGGATGATAAAAGGTAGTTAGATACATTGTTTATTGACTCCTTTGACCACACAATATTACTATACGTCCGTATGTGTATTTCCAATATATATGACAACTAGTTTACAATGAAAATGTTTTTGGCCCATTTTAATAGCCCGATTATATTTTGAACTGATAATGGAAAATAATCAAAATATCGTTCGATTATATGATCATAAAAGGATGGAACCACGTCACTAATATACATACTCAATATCAAATGCAAAACTAAACACTTGATGAGTAACCGTGAAATAGTGCATCAAAATTACAAAGCTGTGAATTGTTAAACTCGTTATAGTGAATTCAAAGAATCAGTAAATCGATCAGTGCAGTGTATGCTTAGCTAGTACATTTACATCTGTCACGAATATTTAGCTTCTTACAAATTCATAGAAAATACATACACACATACATGCTTGTATTAGTTGTATATATGATATACATCACTATCATGTGACAAACTTATGTGCATCGCTCCCCAGCTACGCACAGCCATCGGTCATTAACTCATTTGTCTTTCTACGTTAAATATAATAAAATTGCGCACCTTTTATGAAAAAGAATGAAGCATTATTCGGGACAATGGTGATGATTAGATAGATAGAAAATTCAAAAGGTAACGGGGACCATATATATGATTTCATGTGCATGGTATCTGATTTAAAGATATAGATATTTGATAGAGATATAAGTTAGGTTCAATGGGACCAAATGGCTAACTAAGATACAAGCAATCCACTTCTGAACAACTTGTGTGCCCTTTCAATGATGCACACACTTTATAAAGCTTATGTTATATAATTGGTGTAATTAACGAGTTTCAGCAGTATCTTTCTAAAGATCTTATTTCATAGTTTATGATTTTATCTTTATGGATAAAATGATATCTTTGTATGACGTACTGCTGACTAACGATGAACTTCATTTCAATCAACATACGAATAACAATTGTGTGTACTTCTCAGATGAACAAGTTTTAAATCTTGTTAGTGTCTGCACAATGTACATATTATAAATTTAGTGTCATCTTTATTCTTTATTTTTGTTTTTTCTTTAGACTTGAATTCTATTTTTTATGGGCAAGCGAAGTTTTATTCACGCATGAAATGATGGGTAGGGACTAGCGTTGAACCCTGGACCATGATACTCAGTGCATTTTATTAAACTAAACAAGGCCCGTAACTAGGGGTGTTCACGGATCGGGTAATATTCACAATAACCAAAATCGAAACTGAACCGACCTAAAACTTTTTGTTAGTATAAGTATAACATTATTTAAGCTTGAAAAAAAAAATTTGTACTAAATATATATACATTAAATGAAAAAATAATTAAAATTATGTAATTCGGATTATTCAGTTTGGTTTTCGCTTATAAGGGTTCGGTTTTCGGTTGAATCAAATTTAAATTTGGTTCAGTTTAACCCAGAAAAAAATAATAACCAAACTAACCGAACCGAATAATCCGACAAACCGATAAACACCGCCTACCCGTAACACATAAATGTTAGACATCGTGCCTATCAAAAAAGACACTACGTAGAAACAATCTATGTGGCTCACTGAAATACTAGGGTTTAAGATTTAGGGTTTAGGGAGGGAACCATCTTACGTCCATGCCCGGTAGAGACATGGAAGTGAGCTTACATCTTGAAAAGAGAGACTTTGTTAAAAAAAATTGCATATCATTGGTGTTGGGTTTTGACCATTTAATCATTACTGTATCGCTAATATCGATTAAACAAAACCACTCACGCAATCTTAGAGAACTTTAGACCCATGCATGTCAAGAAATCTAAGTTTTCTAGAAAAGCAATTATCCAGAAAAGGTTTTAAGAACCAAATGTTCAATTTGCTTGAATATATTTGATCGTGACCGATATCGACTTACTAGCTAGGTCGAAAACTATGGTTATCCAAAAATATAAAATTAAAAAATTGCATATCACTGGTGTTGGGTTTTGACCATTTTATGATTATTGTATCGATAATATCGATTAAACAAAACCACTCATGCAATCTTTAAGACCCATGCATGTCAAAGAAATCTAAGTTCTCTAGAAAAGCAATTATCCAGAAAAGGTTTTAAGAACCAAATGTTCAATTTGCTTTGAATATATTTGATCGTGACCGATATTGACTTACTTCAAGGATTTGAAGTTAGTCCCGATTACTCTTATAACAAGAATTTATGTTTACAATATTGGGTTTCATATAGTACCGATATATATATATAAAAAGACAAATATCCGTAAAAAGAATAAAAAGATTTATTTTTTTAAAAAAATTCCACAAGATCGGGTATGTTGGTGCATAAAACTTTTGTGAAAACATTTTTTTTAATTTTGAGTTTTGATACGTTTTTTTTAATGCACAAAAAACGAATTTTGATGCGCAAAAAAATTTTGATGCACAAAATTTTCAACTTGTTTTAGTTAGATGCGCAATGTTATTTTGATGAAAAAAGTCAAAAGAAGTTGGGTGCAAAAACCAATTTTTGATGTACAAAAAACGATTTAATGCGCAAACGTATTTTTTCATAATTTTTTTTCGGAAAAAATATCCACTTTTAGAAAAAAAGTTTTTCACAACTTTTTCATGCACCATCATACCCGATCTTATGAAATTTTTTGAGAATTTTTCGAGAAAATTTTTTTGAAAAAAAAATCTTTTTATCTTTTTACGGATATTTATCTTTTTATTTGATCTTTATCCTATATATATATATATATATATATATATATATATATATATATATATATATATATTTGCAAGAAAGACATATGTTATACGTACTTTTACATATTTTTCTTCAAAGAAAGAAAACATACAATGGACTTTATGAATTATGTTCTATATTTCTATATGTAACGTTAGTTGTTTTAATTAATTAAAATGGGCTAACTGTCTAAAAAGACATTCAACGTGTCACCTTTTACTATTGTAAGTACTAAACTTTTTTTTTTTTTTTTTTTTTTTTTTTTTTTTTTTAATACAAACTGATTAATTATTCATATTAAGGATGTCAAATGATATAACACGATTAAGTAAAAACAATTGTTCCATAAGCCTTTCACATGAAGGCATTATAGTCATTTTACTCTTATTCATCTTCAAACAAAACCACTAAAATCTATACCCACATAAACACTAAAATCTAAACCAACAAATTAAATTTTGCTAAAAACAATCCTCAAATATAACCCAAATATTCCACTTTTGTTCAAAAACATTAAGAAAAACCTCATTATATACTCGAAATTGGGTCAAATATGATTTGAGTTTGTTTTGTTATTTGTTCATCTTCAAGAACATCAACAAAAACCTCATCAAACATTATGTCGTTTTTTCATCTTTCGCCTTTTCTTTTTTTCTTTTGTCTCCCGTTTTTACAAACAATATGTAGTCCTCTTCAAATAATGATAATTCAAATCATATATGTTATAATCATTGTGGATTGGTTATATGATTGTGAAGATTGATTATAGTCTTTAACAATATACAATCAGCCCCAATTTAGCTAGTCTTATGCATCATCTATTTGGCCCCCAGTTGCCTCAATCTCGTTCGATGTTTTTCTTGTTTAACACATCTTACCTTCAATAATTTACACAAAACATAGATAGATATAATTTTATTGGAATAAATAACATAAATGGTCCTTGTGATTTGGCGAAAACTTCATCTACCTCCCTTCAAACTTTAAAGTTGCATTAATCGCCCCTATCTTTCCAAAAGATCAACATGGATGGTCCTTTGGTTGGACGGTCGTCTATTGTCCCATTAAACTTATCCACGTGATAGACACGTGAACGTAAAACCATCTTTTCTCTTATGTAGCTGACTTATACTTAAATGTTTTCTCTTCCCAAAAATATCAAATCACTCTCTTTTCACATTTAAGTTTCCCTCGCTCCAATACTATCTACTCACTAAAACCTTTTTATCTTCAATTGAAAACCCTAGTTTAATCAAGATTGATCTTATGTACAATGGTGTTATCTGTGTGGAATATATGTGACGCTGATAAAAATGACATATGCATGGATTATGCTCTTGCTTATGGTAAGATACGATCGTGTTTTTGTTTATGTCAATTTTGATCATCAAAAATGTTGTTAACAATGTTTAATGAGATTTTTCTATGAAAACCCTAATTAATAATTTGTTTTTCTTGTGTTTTTTTTGCCAGCCAAGAACCCTAACATCTTTAGTTTGGGGATTCATCACGGAGGGATATTTAGAAACTCACCAGGAAGGACGTATGTTAATGGTAGGTTGAGCTATGTTCATAACCTAGATGTGGATCTATATTCTGTGATTGAATGAATGAGATAGTTATGTTGTTAGCTTATGAAGGTCATAGGATAATGTACTACCAATATTTGATATCTGATCTTGATTTAAACCATGGGCTTAGAGCTTTAAGTAGTGACCAAGATGTTCATGAACTTTGTAGGTATGTATTGTAAGGTCATAGGTTGATGAATGTGTACATTGAACATGATGAAACAACATTGGACACTTATAATCCTTCACCATTTAAGAAGTGTACCATTTCTGAAATAGAAAATGAGGAAGCTGTTGCTAAAAATCTTGTGCTAAGCAGTTAAGGTTATAATGGATTGGGACTGAAATAGGTCAAAGCAATGGGGTTAATAAAGTGGGTAAAATTAGTTTTGCTAATGAAATGGGTCAAAGTGAGTTTGCAGATGCTTTTTACTCCACTTTGGACAACCCCAGAATCCGATACATAAACATATGAGATACATATGCAGATCTGTGTACCAAGAACTGCACAATAAATCTTCAAAACCAAAAATGAACAGTAGCAGATTCCGGTGTACATAAACCAATCAGATACATATATATCTTCACAACATAAACCAATCTGATACATAAACCAATCAGATATGTGTACCAAAAACTACACAATAAATCTTCAAAACCAGAAATGAATAGCAGCAGATTCCGGTGTACATAAACTAATCAAATACATACAGATCTTCAAAACATAACCCAAACCGATACATAAACCAATCAGATGCATATAGAGATATGTGAATCAAATCCGTGTGTTTGCACCGTCTTCTATACAACATTCAGAGGGATAACGAAGCCTGGCGGAAAAATGAAGCCTCACAATAAAGTGTGATACATCAGATCAAACATAGCAATCGAAATCTTGATATACACAAGAAAGGGGTGGCTGTTTCATGTGTACTTCAACGACATACATAGAACCCTCACCGAAAACGTGACCGGTGTACCAATGATGTACATAGAACCGTCAACGGCGACAGTTTAATGATTTTTGTCAACATGTCACCTTCAAGAACTGGTAGTGGTTATTGTTTTTGTTTCTCAGATCTCGGCGACTACAAAAATGTGTCGTAGAGAAGTATCCAGATTTGGTAAGAGGGAGGCTGGACTTTTGAAGGTGGACGAACGGTTATTGTCGACGACTGTGGCTTTTTGGTCACCGGTAAATGAAATGGGAGAGAGATGAGACAATGAGAAAATAAAGGGAGGCTGGTAAATGATATACTGATGAGATGGATGAAAGGAAACTTAAGTTTAGGGAAAAAAGATGTGCAAAATACCAACAATACATTTTTAGATTAATTATTAATTTTAATTAAAATAAATGCTTAAGTTACACTTGTCCTAATCTTATTGGTTGTTTAGTGGATCTTATTTTTATATTTTTAAGGTTGATCTTTTGGAAAATATTACGAAAATATCCATTTTGAAAAATAAATGTTTCCCGGACTCTAAAATACTCGAAACAACCTCAAAGTTACTCGGTAACTCATTTGAGAAATAGTCGTTAAAGTTTCCCAAAAAAAATGTATATAATATAATTTAATATTGTTAAATTATCTTGTTATTTATAAAAGTATTTAGTTTCGTCTTTTAGTCGGGTATTAAATTAATAATATTTTTTCTTTTTGTCAAGTTTCAAGAAAACTAAGTTTGTAAAATTATTTTCAAGTATAGAATTTTTATAAAAATTGGGCATGGCCCGTTCGTTTGTACTTATTTTCCAAGTCATAAACTTTTATTAAAATAACCATTTTCAACAAAAAATATTAATATAGCAATATATAACGTTTGAAAATAATCCGAAACAATCATCTATCAAAATAAGTCAAATAAGTATATAACTTAATAAGTCAAATTAATAAGTTAAAAAATAAGCCAAAAACTTCATAATCCAAAACAAGCTAACGAATAAGCCCTTATTGGGCCGAAAAGCCCAATAAGCCGAAATAGGCTAAAATAAGTAAACACTTATGCCATTGGGCCGATTAGGCCTATTAATATCCCGATAAGCTTAGATAAATTCAATAAGTTCAAATAAGTCAAAATAAGCACTAATAAGCTATCCAAATAGCTATTGGGCCGACAAGGCGCATTAAGCACACTATAAGCATAATAAGTCCGAAAACAAGAATTAAATAAGCCGAATAAATAAGAACTTGAAATAAGCTGAAAATAAGTATATCCAAAAATAAGTCAAAACCTTAAATTTACTAAAATCTTAAACCTTTTAAACCCTTATGGACCGATAAGCCCATAATAAGCCCGTTAAGCTAAAAAAATAAGCTGTTGATCCCAGTTGAGCAAACGATCTAATATAGAAACTGACTTGTAACAAAAGCTTATCAAGTATTATGCGGAATTTAATACTTAATCTTAAGAAGAACAGTAAACACTCAACACCTCAATATTATTTATTAATACGAATACTCTTACAGTATTAGGGTTTTGCAACCTTGAAGTGTATCGACCTTAGATATAAAACATACGTATATCTAACCTAACCTAGGATCTCCTTTTATAGGCTAAGGAGTCCTATACATTATACAATACGTAACCTACAAGATAAATATCTTTTCCATATTTATCTGATACAATAAACTAAACCGACTATACAAAACTAGCAGGAGTTACATATCATCATCCGTGGTTATACTCTTCTACTAGCCGCGGTTTGTCTTCATCCGTGGTTACATGACTCTGTCCGTGGTTACATCCAATCTGTCCGTGGTTCCAGTACTTAGAGTAATTCTTGATCCAAGGAACTTAAAACCCAACATAAGCTAATAAGCTACAAGTTTATTCAAAAACCCTTTCTAGTATTTTGTGAAACCAAATAAACCATACAAATTTAATGATACGAATTTCCACAAAATGCCTTATATATGTCAAACATATAATTTTAAAAAGATAGCTTTTTAACAAGAATTTTTACGATCAACTCGTCCTTTTAAGATGTAGATGTTATGAGGATTAAGAAAGAATAAAACTTTTATGAAAAGATAAACTTACCTTAATGATGATTAGTGAAGGATTAAGGAAAGATTAAGACAAAAATAACAAATGAAAAACTAATAACACCAATATCTTCACCACGAACTCAACAACATGGAAGTACAACCAGATAATTAAGAAGCAAAACAACAAACAACCCGATAATCAAGATAGCTTTTTAACAAGAATTTTTACGATCAACTAGTCCTTTTAAGATGTAGAGATGATAAGGATTAAGAAGGTATAAAACGTTTTATGAAAAGATAAACTTGCCTTAATGATGATTAGTGAAGGATTAAGGAAAGATTAACACTAAAATAACCCCAAACGAAAAACTAATAACACCAATATCTTCACTACGAGCTCAACAACATGGAAGTACAACCCGATAATCAAGAAGCAAAACAACAAACACCCTTGCGGTGTGGGTGTTGGGCGGCGACGCACCAAAGAAAGAGAGAAGATGAGAGGATTTTATTAATGTGTGAATTTAAAGAGATGTAGGTTTTTAGAGAGTGGTAGGATTTAAGGTTTTGAGGTTGTATTTATAGTTGGATTAGAAAGGTTCTATAATTGGCTAGGTTCAATTAATGTGATTAGACAAGATTAGTGAAAAAATGGTGTATTGGTGTTGGGAATCTTAGGATCTTTGGCACAAATTAGTTAAAGAAAATCAAGCAAATGATTTTGTGTTGGTTTTGTAGGGTGGTCGACCGAATAGGATCCGGGGGGTGGGGGGTGGGGGGGGGGGGGGATTGTTTTGTTTTCAAATTTTGAATTTACGTTACTCCCTCCGTCCCATAATTATTGTCAAGTGTTGACTTTTAAAGTATTTAGTTTTCAACTTTGATAATAATATTTTTATTTGTGTAATATATTGTTTGATGAAAAATATGAATGAATTGAGTTTTAAATGTATTTTTATTGGTATAATTGTCATCAAATATTATATAACACAAATAAAAATATTTAATGTCAAAGTTGTTAATACAAATAAGCCGTAAAAACGTTTATTTATATTTTACGGTCTTCTAATGTTTTGTCAATAACAAACGTAAAATCATTTTAACGAACCAAATAAATTACGTAAATGTTTTGAGCCAATAGTTTACTAACACACTTACGTTTTCATATAAAACACTAAACAAGTAATAGTGTTTTCATGTTATAGTAATGCATATGTATAACAACTAGTGTTTACATTATGGGTATATATATATATATATATATATATATATATATATATATATATATATATATATATATATATATATATATATATATATATATACTAGTGGTCATGGCCCGCCCGATGGGCGGGCATGACTTATAAATATTGTTTTGAAGGTATTAGTTAACGAATAATAAGATATTAAAGAGTTTTTTTTTTTTTTTTTTTTTTTTTTTTTTTTTTTTTTTTTTTATGCGTTACAATAAAATTAATTAACCGTCATTAATTGTTGAATAGTTAAAAGGTACCAATTTATTCTTAAGAAGAACGTGTATGATTGTAATTCAAATCTTGGATTAAAATTGTTTATAGGAAGCTTCAATTGTGCCATTTCACATTGCATTACATTTGCTTTATGTGGTCAAAGGGAGTAATTTGGATATACAAACTGCTAATGGGGTTGTTGGATTAACTTATGGTTTTTGTTCAAGCTTATAAGCTCATAAGACCAAAAGATAAGTTTAAAAAACACCTAGCTTCTTAGATATGTAAAATCTCGTAAGTTCAAACTTTTTTATTGGCTTGTGAGCTTATTGCTTACTTAAGTCCATAAACTAAATTAAAAAAAATATACCAGAAGCCACTAATATTAACTGTAAAGCTCGTGTAACGGGTTAAAAAGACCGCTTTTTACAGGGAACCAAATGAGTCGGGTTACTCTCAGCACTTATTATTCGTTTTTTTTTAATTGCACAGGCATATGATGTATGACATATTTTGATACTGGCTGAAACTGGTCAGATTCGGTACCTGGATGATTCCCTCGCCACTGATGTTGCCACCCATATGAAGCCTCATTTGTCCCTTGGGCGTTCATTTGTGATTTGACCATGACGTGCATTACGTCTACTAAAAAATGTCACATACATGTCTGCAAGCAAATGGGACCGCAAGCTTCTCTGGCTCTTCAGTCAATAAATCAGTGATGAATATCCTCTATGATGTGCAGTGTGTAAAATACAGTGATTTCGTGGTGGTGCACTCGTTAGTTAGACTTGCCACATTAAATACTTTCATTACTATTATAAACTTAAGTCCATGCATCAACATTAAGGGTCCGTTTGGTTTGTGGGGGTAGGATTACGATTTAGGGTTGATGGTTAAAATTCTTGTTTGGTAGGCGTGTGTGGGCCCCCAAAATGGGGATGAAGGAAAATATTCGGCCATATACAAAACCTGAGCAATGTACTATCTTTTCTCATCTCTTTTCAATATAAGTGGGACCTCATTTTACCTTAGCCACTTGATTTTCTTTTTAAATAATAAAATCAATTTTAAATACATTAATTAATTATTAAAATATACCTTTTTTACTTTAGTTATATTATTTTATTATATCATTTTTTTTTCTCTCTTACATTAAATCCAAATCCAAATCCAAATCCTAAATCCACCTATATACCAAACGGGCCCTAAGATTTCCAGCAGTCTTTAGTTTTTTTAGGAAAAAGTTTTATCAGAGAACCTAATGGCGCCTTTGGTAACAAAAGTTTAAAGTTCAGCAAAAAGCACAAAATTGAAGATTATGTAACAATAGTGAGCCTATCCTAATAATAGCATACTCTATAATCATCAAGGCAACATCAAAAATCTCAAATATCCATAAGATTTCTAAAACCATCAAAAGATCCAACATTTAGAAATAACCACCATGTTTCAAAACAAAAATGAAAATTTTTAGTAACTCGATACTTAGTGATGAAAACCAACAAAAATCATAATAATAGATACCACTTACACAAACAAATTAGGCCTAGAAGCCTTGTATGTGGTCTTGAGCTTCCTGGTTGGTGGTTGACCTTCTTGAAGACCAATGGTAACTTGATCTTAGAGTTGTGGAATTGCTTGGTGGACTCCCTCTTGTAAAGCTTAGCTGAGATGTTGGTGGTCTTGATGACCTGAATGCAAGGGTGACGGAGTCTATGACGAGAAACCACCATGACTGGATTATTCAAAAACACATCCTATCTAACTGTATAAATCCCTTCACTTGGATGCTTGTTTTGAAACCTAATGCTCTCACTTCACTACTTCCGTTCAAAAAATTATTAACAGAAAATTAGACATAAGACATGATTACAATATCTTTCAAGGGAATTCCCATAATCTAACATAATTTGTAATACACCTCAACTGATGCACAAAACTGCTTTTATTAAAGAACCTGAAATGCATGAACAATTGCAAGTTCATATGTTAAATCTCTACTAATGGAGCTAATATATACTTATAGAAAGCTTACCCAAGAGCCCTTTACTAACACTCAAACTTCAGTTAAAGTTTACATATACTAAAGGGGTGTTTGGGTGAAGATATAGTTGGGTAAAGCCAATTGGCTTATGCTTATGGGCTTATTTAACCCTAACTCTTTAAAAATAAGGAAAATTACTTCATCCATATTAACAAATAAATAGACACCAACCCGTTGACCCATTACCCAAACTGCCCATTTTCCCATGTATGGAATTTAATCAGATTAAAACCCAATGCTGAGTACTGCAAACCTGAAATGGTGAATTTGATTCCAATTTATGAGATAGAAAATCTGATAAATTCACAGCTGAATAGAAAAACATGTTTGTTACCATCGTCAGCAACATTATTGCTTTTAACATGATTAACAACCACAAGGGCTGATTTAGTAAAATGAACACTGATATATTACCAATTTCATGTGTCTGATGATTTTGTTCTTGAAAACGATCCAGACCTTTGCTTGATTGCTCTCATGTGCCATCACCTGATAATTTCAGAATAAAACGTTGTAAGTTACACATGATTTTAAACATATTTGATTTGCTAATTAATAAATAAAATAATTAGATAATGATTATTCTTCTGGCTTGAGTTATCTGAGTCAGAATTTATTTTATACAATTTTTTTTATCTAAATTAAAGGATAACAAATCCTAAAGCTTTTAGTATAGCACTAATTGTAGATATCCAACCATAAATTTCAAACATGGTTAGCTTCTGATAAACTCAAACCCATGACCCGTGCTCAGCTTCTAATAAAACAGTGCACCATAAAGTCCACGTAATCATAAAGTCCATGTAATCTGATTTGTGTGAATCACAAGATTTAAAAGTTCGCAAGCCTTTCAATACACTCTTCGGCCAGAGTTCCAGCATACAACCATGGTGAAGATATTTTGATGCTTTGGCTATCTAAATAAAACATAAAAGTAACCGCTGGTACGATTAAGCTAACTATTGATAATTGGTGGAACATATTGGTTATTTGCTACCGATGTATTTTCATATGTGGTATCAACAAATGTTCTTTGTTGCAGTTCCTGTGAAAGTCTATGTATAGTCACTGATGTTCCTTAATAGCATAAAGCAGATTAGTGATAATTAGGTGATACAAAACAGAAACAACAAACAACTAAAAGGAGGAAAAAAAAGGATGAAAACTAACCATGTTCTTTGGCATTAGTAGTCGCGTCATTTTCGACTCGTTTGTTTGTGGGAATCAAAGCAAGCATTGGTAGAAAGAACCCATTATACCTGATTTACAGCATCATGTTTTTTATTTGCAGCGTTTTTGTATTAGATGCTTCCTGGCCTGTTCTAAGAGGACCTATAGTAGAGACGTTTTTGAATATAGAGAATAGTAGCATCAGTTACAAATCATGTTACACACTCTCAATTTACATTTCCTTTCTTAGCCGAATCTCCATTACCACCACTACTATTACTATAATGATAATCTCCCAAGAGGTGGCAAACTTGCCCATTATAACTTCAGATTCATGTTTTTAAAATGAATTATATGCTTTAAAACTAAGACTACCATATATAAAAGAATTTTGTTTCACCTTACTACCACAAACTTTTGTATATTCAGTTATATCCAGAAGTATGTTACGTTCATGAATTAACCAGACCTTGATTTTGATATATTAACACAATTATGTTTCTATCTTTTTAGCATGGCTTCTTGAAAGGGTAATTGAATGCCAGGAAATCGAAAGAAAAAAGTCTTAGTAAAAATTAAATATAGGGATAGGAATTCGAGTAAAGGTGACAATTTAAAACCATTTACCTGTAGTGGGTCGTTTTGGGTTATCGTTAAATTTTTATGGGTCAGATGGGTTGAATTAGTCAAACGCGGCGGAAATCATTATTCAAATGCATAAAACCGTTTGACATGTATAAAAAAAATATTATATAAACTGTAGATTATTATTGAAGTCTATTTGTTTAATACTCATAAACATAAATTAAGTATAAACAATTTGAATAAAAAAAAGTGCCAGCGGGTAGGCCAACCCAACCAGCTCCACACTAAAAATTGACCCGGATCCAATTTGACCCATTGCCCAAACCACTTATCTTGTCACCTTTTAAGTTTGAGTGAAGGATGCTAGGAGATAGGTAATGTGTTTTACCTTTGGATTTTTATCTGTGTCTTCCAGCAAAGCTCTAAAAACCTGCATTAAAAGGAGTTATGATCTTATGAAGGAAAAAACCCAAAGTTTAGTACCATCTACATTCCACAAGTACATGAGATGTTCAAAGAGGCACATGTCCTATTTCGATGAAAATACTCTGGTAATTTGTCAAGAGTGTTTAAGACATACGGGCATATGGCTATTTGCCAGATACTTATGTAAAATAGTATGTATTAGCCAAATACTAAAATGATACCTCATAAATATCCCTGTTGAAATCTCCTCGAATAGTGATACACGCCATCCAGTATTCACGGATAAGAAATTGACCAACATCTTAATGTCTCCCTTCTCTATCAGCGAGAATTCATTTATAATATTGCTGATAAGTTTCGGATCACCTGTATTCGCTTTGCATAACGAGTCCTCTACCACGGATAATTTCTTTTCATTAATAGAATATGTGTCAGTCAAGTATTCAAGCATTAAAAGCATATTTGAGCTACAAAGATGAAGGAAGTGAAATAAAAAAAAGTCAAATGACTTGACCAGGTCAGAATTTGTCTAAAGTGTATTTAAATGCCTTAAACACTCTAAATCCCTTTATTTATGAAAATTCAGTATATGATTGTAATAAGCTAGTTTTTGTAATCGTATTTAACACATTAAGTATTTCATAAATGATGGGATACACTATTATACCTCTATCGGGACATAGTGGGTCGCAAGACCACATGCAAGCATTTCAGCTCCATCTAGTCTAGCACCAGTAAAAACCATATACTCCCCTGCCAAAATAAAGTCCAAGTAAAGCATCACAAGATTATTCCCACGTAATAGAATAGTAACTAAATTAATATTTTTTTTAATGTTATTATCATAAATATCATTCATGAAATAGAAACGAAAAAAAAAATAAAAAATAAATAAACTATGTCAGACGAAATAAGAGTAAGATCAAATTGGATTTACCAAAGAATCCGGGTAGTCTTGATAAGAAATAATAGGAATCGACATCAAGAAATATCCCTAGCGAAGCATCTGGCATCGCGAAACCTTGAAAAAATATGTAACTTTTAGGAAAACAACCACTCCTATGGACGTAAATTTAAATGGACGTAAGTAAATAATAAATAACGGAAAATGTGAGGTTAGTGTTCAATAACGTTATTCAGAAAAGAAATATTGTTATGGATAAAAAGCGAGAAACATGCAAGCATTGGTCATGATTGAACCTGATAATAGATTAAATTTGAAATTGGTTAAAGATTGGTCAGAACTTAACCCATCATACTATGCCATTAACTGGCTTATGAGCTTATTGAACATTGAAGAACTGATAAGTTTTGGGCTTATCAGCTTGTCAATGCGAGCTTGTGGCTAATTGGCGTTTATAAGCTCAAGTTGATATGCTTAAGATCAAAATTTTGAGCTTATGAGCTTGTCAAAAGTTTAATAACCTCATAAGCCGGCCAAATAAGCAATAACAAACAACCCCTAAGCCTATGGATAGATGTGTAATAATTGTATAGAACAAAATTATGACGCACGTATATAAGAAATACATCAATCTATGAGATGTTTTACTCTTTCCCGCTTGTCGCACAATTGGCATGCATATGTGCCCCTAACATACTGATTAGACATGACAAAGCTTATAACCGATCTGTCTTGTGCGCGACACTGAATACAGAATCTAATGATACAGTCATAATAATGTTGATTGAGGACCCCACATTATAATCTAAGAGTACTTGATGAGAATGAAAAGAACCAAACCACATTAACAATATAATACAACTTCAGTTTTGATCCTGAAGATCCGACAAAAGATCGATATAATACAATTGCTGCTTCAATAGAGCTATAAGTTTTTATTGAACATAACTGACAAAAGAGATGATATCAGACATAATCGCCGAAACTATTATGAAAGAAGTCACATTGTACTTTCAATAAATGCCTAACCAAACAAATCACGTTCAAGCTTTTAACTATTCTAAAATTAGCTCTCTATCTTTAAAAGCTCATTCACAGTCAAATTTAGAATAAAATTTGTGACATCATTAATAAGTTAGTGGTATATCACAGAAAGCTTACTTTGCATGTTTTCTGTCTCCGTGTTTATAATCGTAATCAAAATGATTGTATAAATTGCGTACATCTTCTTAAACTTGTTGATTTCTGGAATGTCTGCATTTATAAAGACCTTCCCCGGATAGAGAAGTCTTAACCGTTTTGAGAAAGGACCCTTCAACAAAGTCTAGAGATTTACCAAGTCTATAGAGGTGCCATCATCTCAACAAACCTGTGTCAATATCAATACTTGTAATATTAGTTAATTTGATAGGAATTATAAAAGAATACAATATCTATTTGTTGAGAAAATATGAAAGCAAACATACCCTGCAGACGGTGAAGATGTGAGTCTGCAACTTCAACATCAGATGATAAGCTACAGCAATACCAATGAATAAAAAAATTTAGATGATTTATGCAAAAAAATATACACTTTGGGAGATTTCCACCTGATAACGTTTTTAACGAACTTTGTTTATCACAGTTGCCGCACCCAATTCGAGACCAAACATAACATAAATTAGTCCATTTTTTAGTGTAAATACATATGATTGCCACCTTCAAAAATGGATACCTGAAATATGTTTAGCCATGTCCTTGTCATAGCAGCTCCTCGGCGAACTGGCCTTCTATACTTCAAAAATAAATTGCGATCCACCCAGCTGAAAATGCAAACCGAAATCAATCTGGTTATTTAGGTTTGCAGATAAGTGTCATCCATTAGTTAATAGAAGAAAATCAAAAGTAGGTGAACCTGCATATGTGTGGCTACTTACACAAACGATCTTCTAGTAGCTTTTCATTGTTAGTTCCAACTTCAAGCATAATAGGAAGGACCTGTAACAGTGAATAACAAATTAGATAGCAACCGACATAAGATTCCATGGCTCCATGCTAAGTATGATGGTTTAAGTGGACTTTTGAATAACTTGCCTTTCTAAATAAGCCGATGGAAACCAACCTGTATTTCTGTTAAATTTGCCTTCAGACCATCGATCAACTGTGGAGGAAGTAAAATCAAAGCTCAGGAAGTTGAAGTGCAAGCAGTTGTAAGAAACGATATTTGAAATTGACAAATACAAATACAATTGCAAAACTAACATGGGTTAAACAATATGCCAAGTGAGTTGTTTAATTTTTTATTCTAATTTGAACAAACCCTTATTTTCTATTTTCCCCCAAATTACAAATCAATTGGATCGAATGATATATCAATCATTCCAAACGATTTACAGGTGACTGAGAGAGTTATATACATATAATTTCAGTCAAATACCTTCATTTGCTTCGAGTTTAAACTCGTGGGACCTCATCAACCCATCTACCGCTTCTTTACACTCTTTAATAAAGTTTAGTTGATGTATAGTTGGAGTTGGATGATTAAATTTCACAAGCTAATACCAACATCATACTAAAGCTTACCTTATGTGGATAACTTGCCAGGCCGATAGTAGATAATCCTTAGCTGAGGGTCTGATGATTCGAGCTCGATAAACCTATTTATTAATATCACAATAAATCCAGTATGGTAAAACTGAACGAAATGAATATCGAATGATTTAATTTCGTTCAGTTTTAATATCACAATAATATCACAATTTTTCCATGGCGAATTTCACAAGATAAATCCAGTATGCCTTAAAAACTATGCCAGTATAGGCATGTTATTCAACCCGTCTGGGCAACCCATATTTGTACTTCTACAAATGAATAGCATATTGAAATTTCAAGATTTAAACATACCCGATAAGCCATTCTTTATAGGTTTCTTGAACCAAAATATAACATCGCATCTGATCTTTAGCGTGTGATTGTACAGCAACCCGTTCAGCATGGGTTCGTTTAGCACTCGTTCAGCGTGTGCTCGTTCAGCATGTGTTTCATTCACCAACCCGTTCATCGTATGTTTCTTTTAGAACCCATTCAGTGTGTGTTTGTTAAGCCACCTGTTCAGCAACACCACCATATTTTAACTACTGACTAAAAGTCGTCCTCTAGGAAGCTGGTATTGCAACAACCTGTAAAAAAACACATGATGAAAATAAAAACCTAGACCAATATAAATTAAAATTGAATCCATGAACCAAACCATAAGCTTACCTCATGTGGATACCTTGCCATGCCGATAGTACTATTCATAATTCTTAGCTGAGGGTCTGATGATTCGAGCCTGAGAAACCTGTTTATTAATATCACAATAAACACCCCTTAAGTACTATAAGTTTCCGAGGCATGAAAATAGAATAGATTGAAAGGAGCATTTACCTGCCAATCATTCTTCATATGAGACTGATGATAAATAACACCAATAAAATAAATTCAGCATCTGGCACATACTAAAACCCTAATGATTGACATACATGTTTATCTCAAAATCTTTGCCTATATACAAATAGATAGAAACCTATCCAAACCATCAAATCATTCAAAATAAAAAATTGAAACTGAATTATAATCACATACCTTCATAACCTATCACATCAGTTTTTGATGAACTGATGATACAAATCGTTCTCGACGTTCCTGTGTTTTTTTTACTTATGCATGGGTTAATTTTTGGTGGGCAAAGATGATGGGAATCTTGTGGGAATGATAAAACGGTGAATAACAATGGAGGATGTGTGCGTAGTGGGGATGAGAGAAAGAAACAATGGAGATGTTCTGCAGTCTGCACAACCTTTAACCAGCAGCCTGCATAGAAAATCATCAAAAAAAAAACTTAAAACACAAATACGAATATAAAATTATATATCATAATCGAAAATAAAATCTAAAATTAAACGAACCTTGTTGATTATATGTTTCCTGTTAAACATAAGGAGTGAGAATCGATTATGAATCCCACAAATGTTTCCAGTTAATTTTCAAGAGTTAGGGTTTTGATGATGGTCGCTTAGGGTTTTTACTATGATCTGATGATGGCCATTAGGGTTTTTGAATGTTTTGTGTTTTGGTATTTTGAATGAATCGTTACAGCTTTCATCTTTGGATTGAAAAATTATAGAATTTTGTTACTTTAGATTATATATTTTGGTCTGCAAAACTTATCACAAAACTTGGTATCCTATATAGGCTTCAAGTTACAGAATATCAACAAAAAAATGTGGTGGTTCAGTTGTTAAGATACCATATAATATATGACATGGTATTAAATATGATGACATGGAATAATGACGTGACATTATGGGATGCCAAGTGGCATTATATGTGGCATGTCTCCTATTATATATAATGTATAGATATATATATGTTTGGGTTATTATGAAAAGTTTCTTAGAATGAAAAGAATGAGAGGCATGTGTCCCCCTGCCGAAAAAAAATTTTGGGCAAAAGAAAAAAAAAATCACGCCAAAAATTTTCCGCCAAATTTTTTTACTGCATCACAGTTATAAAGTTTGCACTACAATCATAATTTTAGTGCATTAAGGTTATAAATTACTGCATCACAATTATAAAGTTACTGCATCAGAATCATGATTTTAGTGCATTAAGGTTATAACATTGATTTTAGTGCATCATAGTTGATGCACGTAACTATTAACTATGATGCAGTAACTTATAATAAAGATGCACCAAAACTTATTAGTGCATTAAGGTTATAAGTTATTGCGTCACAATTATGATTTTAGTGCATTAAGGTTATAAATTACTGCATCACAATTATAAAGTTACTGCATCAGAATCATGATTTTAGTGCATTAAGGTTATAACATTGATTTTAGTGCATCATAGTTGATGCACGTAACTATTAACTATGATGCAGTAACTTATAATAAAGATGCACCAAAACTTATTAGTGCATTAAGGTTATAAGTTATTGCGTCACAATTATGATTTTAGTGCATTAAGGTTATAAATTACTGCATCACAATTATATAGTTACTGCATCACAATCATGATTTTAGTGCATTAAAGTTATAACCTTGATTTTAGTGCATCATAGTTGATGCACTTAACTATTAAATATGATGCAGTAACTTATAATAAAGATGCACCAAAATTTATTAGTGCATTAAGGTTATAAGTTATTGCATTACGGTTATAAAGTTACTGCATCATAATCACGATTTTAGTGCATTAATATTATAAGTTACTGTGATGCAGTAATTTTTATAACTGTGATGCATAAA